>PQFF01000365.1:2409-92258 GCA_003547095.1 Diversispora epigaea
TAACAAAAAAAAGCAAACTAATAAATTTGGGAGTAATAAAAGTTATATATCGGTTTTGAAAATAATTAAATATATTATAAGATAATTAATGTTGAATTTCTACAATTTAGATGAAAAAACGAATCAAAAAATAATAAATACACTACTAGAAATAAAAAAAGACATAACTGAAATAAAAAAAGACATTACCGAAATAAAAAAAAATGGAAATGATTCAAATAATTCGAAAGAACAGAAGAAATCGGAAGAATTATATTTAAATGTAAGAATTTTGTTATACTTTATTTTCTATATATATAAATAAAAATTAATTATAAATATTTTTTACAGGAGATAGCCAATATTGTATCGGAACCATTTATAGAAACGGATATGTACCCGGACTCAGAAAAATTAAAAAAAGAAACAAAGAACTACATAAATTCAACCAATCCCGGCTTGCAAAATATTCGGAAAAAAGATGGAATTCGTATTTTGAAAAAAGTATTCATAGTAAGGTATATAATTTAATTAATAATTTACTTTATATTAAATGACATTTAATAAAAAATGACGTTAAATAACGTTTTATAATATAGTTGCTATTGAAACTTCGATCAAAGAGGGGCAATATTGTTGCCAAAATTAAATCGTCAATATTTTCTACCTTTGGCGAAGATTCATTACCAAGTATTAATACCAGCGCGACGGAAAAAGAAATAATGGATTGGAAAAAAAAGAAGTTAGAAAAGCATTCAAAAAATTACATAAAAAGATAAATGAAGACGATGACGATAAAAAACTAACATGGTGTAATAGAATATTACAAAAAGCTTTTACAAATCCCGCTAAGAAAACAAAATACCTCCTTGCGTTTGCCGTAGGAGTAATTGAAATAACTCTTGATCCCGATAATGGAGGTATACAAATAAAAGACGTAATCATGAAATCAAAAATCAGAAAATATATAGTAAGTTTTATATTAATTTATTGAAGACACCAGAAAAACAAAAAAAAACGTTAAATATCGTTATAATTTAGGACAAAATCGAAAATAGAAATATCTATATTTCATCATCAGAATCAGAATCATCCTCAGGATCCGCCTCAGAATTCGAAAAGGATAACAATGACAATATGAATGAAGACAACGAAGATGATGGTGTAATTTATATTGACTCTAATGAAGAAAACAATATAAATTTGGACGAATACAATATAGATGAAAGCGATATGGAATGAAAAATGATGTTTATTACTTTAATATTTTAAAAAATTCATAACGAAATAATATTTTTTTATATATTTCATGTAATAATTATAATAAAAGTAAAATAATAGTTAATAAAAGAAAATAATAAAGATTGAAATTAAATTTTATATTTAAAAAAAGTGTAATTTTTGAAAAAAACGAATAAATTAAATTAAAAAACGTTATTTAACGATAAATTTAATAAAAAAAATATTAAAGCAATTAATCCGACGTTCTAGATCACAATAAATATGTTCTGCTCATCTATGTTATTAAACGATGCTTTAAATATCATTATATATCGCGTAAAAACGAACATTTCGTACCGTACTGACTAACGATAATAAACACCGATATACAACGTTATTAATACGAAACGTTCGTTATACGTTCTAAAACGGCGATATATAACGTTATATATACACCGTTCATTAAACGTAGTATAAACGGTACGTATTTATAGCGTACTAGAACATTACGTTCTAGTACGCAGGTGTCATTCTAGAACGCAATACGAACGTTCCGTCCATAGAACGTTATATAATGTTATATAAAAATTACTAATGAAGCTTTTGACCGATTAGGAATAGATATTGTAGGACCCTTGAAGCCAACTACAATGGGAAAGAGATATATAATAGTAGCTACGGATTATTTTACGAAGTAGCCAGAAGCCAGAGTTATTGAAAAGGCAGATGCGAAAACTATCGCTTAGTTTTTATATGATGAAATTATATGCAGGCATAGTTGCCCAAGAGAAATACTATCTGATAGAGAGCAGTATTTGTTAGTCAAATAGTAACCAACCTAATAGAAATAATGGGAACCCATTGAAGACTTACGTCTGCCTACCATCTTCAAAGTAATGGACTGACAGAACGGTATAATCAAACACTTTGTCAAACTTTAAAGAAGTGTGTAAAGGAAACAACGCAAGAATGGGATACACTGATAGCACTGGTCAAATGAACAAAAATCGGAATCCTTTTGATGGCGAAAATATGCATAAATCGGACATCCTATTTGTGAAAATTCATAAATCGGAAATTCTTATTTATAAATCGGACATCCTATTTGTGAAAATTCATAAATCGGAAATTCCTATTTATAAATTGGAAAAAATTGACTGCCTATACTTAATAAATCTTAGCAAATTTAGCTATCAATCGGAATCCTATTCATGATAAAACCGTCCTATTTTTTTCCATTCGACCAGTGTAGCTTCAGCACTTTTTGCATACCGAACAACCAAAAATAGAACAACGAAGTATGAGCCATTTTATTTACTATATGGATGAGCTCCTACATTACCCATAGAACTTGATATTATTACTTGGCCAGTTGAAGAAATTGATGAAAAACAATTTAAAGAAATGATCCATAAAAAAACAGGTGAAATTGCAGGAATATTTGATGATAATCGAATTCAAGCATCTAAGAATATCAAAGATGCACAAAAACGACAAAAGATAACCCATAATAGAAAAATTCGAACGATGACATACAAGACAGGAGATATGGTGTTAGAGTATAGATCTGATTTACAGAATGTTCATAACGATAAGTTTTGAGACAAGTGGTTTGGTTCTTTCTTTATTTATAGAGTTCTTGGTAATGGCTCCTACATATTAAGAACCAATAGTGGAGAAGTTCTCAATAGTCGACCTGTACATGGTAATTGATTAAAATCGTATAAACAAAGGGGTTATCATTTCACATGAGATAATGAGTAAACAATAGACTTGTTTAAAAGAATTTGCAAAATTGCGAAAAGTCCTGAAAAATTTTGCCAAAAATTTTTTTCACTATGAATAATATTCCAATTCCAGACAGTTTATGAAGGAGAGTTCATGAATTACGAAGAGAATTTCTGCAAATCTTAGAAGAAGCCCAGATTATTATAGACAATACTGGTGCATATTTGGTAATAGAAAGTACTGTAATAGAAATTGATCAACCCGCGAATAATGAAATTACTACGCAATATGACGATACGTTAACGATGTATGCGGTAGATATTTTTACAGCTCTAGAAGAACCAGACCAGGTTATTGATCACGACCTAGACGAACTTCTACGAATAGTGACGGATATGCACAGAATAAATGGTCAAAGGATGAACACATATAAGAAACTTGGTGATTACCTACAAGACGCTCAATTAGGAAGTACCGTGACAGTACTAAAAAGAGAGTTACATGAATGATTCCACCAAAACGGAGCACGAATCTACCGAATAGCGAGATGAATACGATCATTATTTCAAGTAATAGGAACACCGTACGCTAGAAGCTTCCGAAGTGTTACACCAGATTGGATCTATAAATTGCCAAAATCAGAGTTCGAAAGGTTTCTGCAACTTTGTAAAACAATGGGTACACAATTGATGGAAGATCTTTTGGAAATAGGTGCAGGGTCGCAGGAGCTCCCCTTTGAAGGAGGAAATGTTTGTGGTGAAGTAAATTGGTAATCAGGTGAAATGTCACGGGGGATGATATTTCTGTGACACTAGATAAACTTTCAGGTGATTGTCATCTTTGTACGAGGATAAAGGATGAAGAATGCTGTACAAGGATGAAAGATACCGTACGAGGATGAAGGATACACTGGTCAAATGGAAAAAAATAGGATGGTTTTATCATGAATAGGATTCCGATTGATGGCTAAATTTGCTAAGATTTATTAAATATAGGCAGTCGATTTTTTCCGATTTATAAATAGGAATTTCCGATTTATGAATTTTCACAAATAGGATGTCCGATTTATGCATATTTCCGCCATCAATAGGATTCCGATTTTTGTTCATTCGACCAGTGATATCGTACGAGGATGAAGGATAAAGTGTAAACAAAAAAGAAAGTATAAATACGACTGTTGTCGGGAGTAAGTTCAAAAAGTAACAAGTTAATAACAGTCAGATAGTTACAGTTCAGTTACAAGTTAATTATATTAATTAATAATTCAGAATAATTCGAAATACTTTAATAAATATTATATAGAAAAGTAAACTTCATTCAGGAACAGGAAAGATACATCACGCTGTAATATTTCTGTTGTTAAATGATACTTTGCTTTTAAAAACTTTATATTTTATATTTTAATAAACTTATACTTTGTGTCGTGATATTGTGAAATATTATTAAATATTGTTTGATACTGCGTTACTACTTTTACTCCACCTTACTCACTGTGCCTTCATGATTAATTGATTATTATTTGATTATTATTATTATTTATTATATATTTATTATCTGTTTCGAGATAGGCAAGTTTAGATTGATTGATTGCTTGACTTACTGGCAGATAGAGCGTATTATTATTTGTTTGTGTGATGCAAACTGTGAGACTGACTTGAGAAATTGTTCGAAATACTCTGCACTCCTGTGACAATATATTTATTATCTGTTTCGAAATAGGCAAGTTTAGATCGACTGATTGCTTGACCTACTGGCAGATAGAGCGTATTATTATTTGTTTGTGTGATGCAAACTGAGAGACTGATTTGAGAAATTGTTCGAAATACTCTGCACTCCTGTGACAATATGTATAAATTTTAACTACATGGTGGCGAAGTCACCATATCCAAAAATATTTAATAGTAAACAAAAAAATTTAATATTACTTCCGTATCAGTATTAGTTTTTTTTAATTAAATTTAAAAGTATATGATTATAAATAGCAATATTCTTATTTTTTCTATTTTTCTCTTTTTAAACAATTTTAAAAATAATATAGAATATAAATACATAAAAACTGAATAGTTATAAATAAATAATCAAATTGGAATTTTATTTTTATTAAATAAATTAACGCCAATTTGGTAAAGTGGAAAGAATAAGAAAATGAATTCTGACTTAGCAATGTGTATCAGTAATCATAATGCAGTTAACCTGAAAAAAAATATAACAGGATTTTTTTTTGTATTAAAAAAAAGTTAAGACTTCAAACTTCGTAAAATTTAATTGATCAATGAAGTTATTCCAATTTAATTAATTTAATTTATTTATTTATTTTATTTTTTGTTATTTTTTTTCAGGTTAACTGCATTTTTTATTCTTTCCACTTTACAAAAAGCCAAACTGAAATTCATTTGAATGAAAATAAATTAGTACCAATTTAGTAAAGCGGAAAAAATAAGAAAACGAATTTTGACTTGGCAATATGTTTAATCATAGTGCAGTCAACCTAAAAAAAAATATTACAGGATTTTTTTTTTGTATTAAAAACAATCCAAAAAGTCAAGAAATCAATTCAATTGAATGAAAATCATCAATAGAGTTATTCCAATTTAATTAATTTAAATTATTTATATATTTTATTTTTTATTAAATAAATTAGTAAAGTGGAAAGAATTCTGTTTGTCGCAAACAGGCAATGTGTATAAATAAACATCCCACCTGACATATCTATCAAAATCCTCAATCCTTCCTCAAGAACAATAAAAAGTAAAAACTTGTGTGCTTTTATTTTCAACTTTTTCGTAAATATCCTCCCAGAAGATTAATATGGAAGACTATGCTTTCTCAACTTTTCCTAATATCAACCCTTCTTTTGGTTGGGATCACAACCGTTGCTATATGAGCGCCGGTCGTGGAGACTATCGAAAGCACCAAAGCCATCGAAATCCCTCAAATGGGATCTGGTAATCTCACTTTGAATCAATGTTTCATTAATGGAGTCCCGGGACTTCCCCAATGCCCAAATATTAATTTTCCCAATTTGTTGTCTTCCCACTACCTCAACGAAAGAATGATTCGGGCATCCTGCATGTCTAACACTAACCCCAATTATAGGACAGAATCCAACACGGTTTGTTCCGAGAAACCACCTGCATGGATTTTTGAACTGACTCCGATCAAGAAGCCTACGCCGCATTCGCCATATGCATCCATAATGATTTCATCAAGTATTTTGGCAACGGTTGACAAGGACGGCGTTTTCTACAAATCCTTCGAATTTAATATCCAATCTGGAAGAGGAACACTTCGATCAACGTCTATGATTTTACTCAAAAACTGGCTCTGGTTAATAACATCAAAGTCTATTCGCGTAATCAGTATAGGTCCAGGTCGAATACCTACAACTACTCCACTATCATAGATGGCAATGATAAACAGAAAATCAAAGTGTGCGTGGCAACTGCTGCCAAAGTTGCATTGTTTGCCATGTTTAGCTGCCTTGACAGGATATATAGTAATAGTAAACATAAATGAGTAACCGCAAAATAAATAAATAAAATTAAATCCTTTTAGATTTCTTTAACTTTAATTTTTTTTAGTTTTTCATTGTTTCCTTTTTTTCCCATTTTTTACACAAGGCAAGTAATGATCGTATTTTGGATTTTAAATAAAACTATTTATTATCTATTATAAATATAGAAATATGCATATACAATATATAATATTATAATTCTTACTTGATATTTATTATCTATATCATATATATAAGAATTATTATTTAATGAATTATTTTATTTTAAAACAAGAGATCTGTATGATATTTAATTTTTTCTTAATTAAAATATCCATACTTATTAAAATGTAATCTTGGTATATTAAACATTGATCAAGAATTATAATCCAGATGGAAGGTCATATTATATTTCATTTTATTTGCAAATTTAAAATAAATTTTTAAGTAATATGTAAATTCTTTTCAGGTAATATTTTAAATACATCGAAAAATTTATATTCATAAGTAAAATTTAATAAGCGAAAATTCCTCAATTTAATTATTTTATTTTATTGTGTTGTGTAAGCAAGAAATTCTTTTTTATTAATTCAATTGTACTAAAAGTTTGAAAATAGCAGGCATGTATGATGGGAAGTCTATGATGTTAAAAGTTCCGAAGGTTTATTGTTTTAATGCAAATTGTATTAATATTTATTGTATTGGAATATTTTTTTCGGATTATTATAATAAATTATTAATGCAAATACTGTAAAAAAACAAAAAGATAAATACTGAGAATAAATAATCCTTTCATGTACAAAACAAAATACATTGTTAATTTAACAATCATTCATCAATTAATTGCCGTCACCATAATATAAACGAGAATCTTTTTTACCTTTTTAAAAATTGCTATTTTCCTCCCATCTGTACATTATTTATCTATGATCAAGTATAAAAATATTAATGGTAAAATTTTTTCTTTTATACTATTAAGACATCAAAGAATCACCACATGGGCTTTGCATTTGACCTTACGGATTATCTACTCTTTTATTCTTAATTTATTCATTTATCATTATTCTTTTTTATTCTTAGTTAACGTCTGATATATCTTTTATTATTTTGTTATTTGTTAAAAAACTCCGTGGTGAGCATAATCCGTGATGAGCATAATCGATTTTATTTTTCCCAACATAATTTTTACATTCGGTAATGTGATGAAAAGCAGATTGTTAAATAATTCATACTTATTTAATTAGGTCATCAAATGTTGATTGTGGAGTGAATTTACTACGCGATCTTGGTGTATATTATAATATTGCATTAATATTTTGTTCTTGATTATAACTTTGATTTGACTTGGTTTGATTTGAATAATTTAATTTAATTAAATAAATTGTTTATTACAAAAAAGTTAATCAAACATCAAGTCAAGAATTCGTTATAACTAATTTTAAATATGAAATATCATAATCATTATCTCAAACCACTCAAATATTGATCCGGAAGTAAGGCATCGTCATGATCATGGATAATTTTGATGAAAAGAAATCAATAGATTATGATATACCAGAACAATATAAGACAATATATTTTAGATAATTTAGATGATATGGAAATCCTAATCAATGAAAAACATGTACGTGACGAATTTGAAAAAAATATAAATAGATTGATTGTCAAATTGATTCAAGATAATTTTGATGATGATGAGGATGATGATGATGCTGATAAAAAAGATAAACGAAAATGATAATGATGATGAGAAGATCAATGAAAACAAAAAAATATTTCTACATAAGAAGTTAAATACCAAAAATTATAAAGATTATAAAAAAATCCAACTCTAAATCAAAAAGAAATACGAAAATATATCATCAGAGTTTATTGGTTCATTAGTTCATTGGCAAAAGCGAATTATTCATCTCCATAATTATGATGATGATTAAATTATGATAATAGTGATGATGGTGACGACGACGATGATGATTATGATGATGGTGATGGTGATAATAAAAATAATAGAATGAGTAAACGAGCTAGAAAAACGAGAAAAAAGGGTCCTAAGCCTGGTTTAAGCTCATTGAAAGGGAATTAGCAGCGAACACAACAAATATTTCTGAGTACGTAGGATGGAAAAGCTAAAACAATGATAAACATTAATACATAATAAATATTAATATTTATTTTGATGATATTATTAGCACAATTAAAAATTATTTTTATATATATCACTATCTTTTGAAATTCGAAATTGTAAATAATAGTGAACAGTAAATATAACATTCCATTCCTATTAAAAGTTGACTTGATATTTTTTCGCCTCATTCCATTTCATTAATCTATTCTACAGGTAAATAATAATAATCAAAATTTATGATTTTTGATTAAATTAATGCTATAATTATGCTCTATTTGATTTGTACAAAACATTTGAGTTGCCCAAAGGTTGTGCTCTCAAGAGTAATCAAAAATTTGGATAGTGTAAAGCAGAAAAGAATGACATCTAGGGTTAAAACTTATTTAAAAGCCTTTTTTTAGCAGGAAATGTAAATTAGACTGATAGAATGTCAGCAAAAGATTTGGTAATGGAATTAGAAAAAATAGTAGAAATGGGAAAAATTCAACAAGGTGACATACCAGCAATCGAAACAGTCGAAGCATGGATTACAAGATATGCAGCAGGCTTATGTAGAGAAGCAGCCGAACAAAGAGTTAAGAAAAGTAGTAATGAACGAGAAAAAAATAATAATGAAATTCGTCAATTTGAGCCTGTGGTACTCTAGAAACACCTTGGCGATATTAGATAACAAAGAAAATAATATTTTGTATGCAAATGACAAAAAATTTTGTACAAAAATATAAAGTTCCCTAGCTTTCCGGCATAATAAATTTTTTAAAAAAATCTAAATAACTTTATTTTAACGGAGTATATAAAGTTTTTATCACAGATACAATCTTTTTTACGGAGTGATTTTGCTATTATCGTAAGATGATCGCCCAAAATTTAACTAATTGTATTGTGTGCTCCGATTTATCGGAGAAAACACTGCACTGCTTATCTTTTTGTTCCAACATGTATTGTCAAAAAGTATTATACGAATGTAACATAAACATCTTAACAATAATATAAAAACTCCAATTGCATTCTGGTTTTACCTCAAAACTTTCTAACAAAAAAGACACTGCACTGCTTATCTTTTTGTTCCAACATGTATTGTCAAAAAGTATTATACGAATGTAACATAAACATCTTAACAATAATATAAAAACTCCAATTGCATTCTGGTTTTACCTCAAAACTTTCTAACAAAAAAGACACTGCACTGCTTATCTTTTTGTTCCAACATGTATTGTCAAAAAGTATTATACGAATGTAACATAAACATCTTAACAATAATATAAAAACTCAAATTGCATTCTGGTTTTACCTCAAAACTTTCTAACAAAAAAGAATATTTTTTTAAAAAAAATGACATTTAAATTTTTAGAAAAGTTATCTCAAGACTTTTCAGAACTTCTTAATGACAAGGAAGAATACAATGTTATCGTCGAAGTTGATCACAAAAAAACCTTCACTGCGCATTCGGCTGTCTTACGTTATCGTTCATCTTATTTTAATAAAGAATTAACAAATACTGTTCCCAATGATGACAATAATAATTTTAAAACTATTACTAAACCGGATATTTCTGCTCAAATTTTTGAAATTATTCTCAAGTAATGCTTTTATAATTTGTTTTTAATTTAATTATTATGCTTTACTACGTCTTGATATGAAATATTAAACTAAATAATTGAAAATCTGAATAATTTTATATAGATATATCTACGGCGGAATTATTGATACCGAAAATGTGGATTCCAAAACCTTGTTTGAATTGATGATTGCTGCTAATAAGTTGGAGTTTGAGGAATTATCCTTGAAATTAGAAAATCATCTTATTGAATCTAAAGCCTCTTGGTTAAGAACTCATTTTTCCTTTGTTTATCATTCAATTTTTAAACTTAAATTTCAAAATTTAGAAAACTTTTGTAATGCTATTATTACAAAACATCCAAGTATTATTTTCAAATCTGCAGAATTCACTTATCTTCCTGAATCTACTTTATTGTCAATTTTAAACCAAGATGACCTACAGATGAAAGAATTGGAAATCTGGGATTATTTAATTAAGTGGGGAACTGCACGGAATCATGATTTACCCGAGAAATTGGAAGAATGGTCTGACGAAAATTTTATGACTTTAAAAACAACCGTACAACAATGTTTACCGCTTATTCGTTATTTTCACATTCCAAGTTCAGATGTTATGGTTAAAATTAAACCATATAAGAAAATTCTTGACAAACAATTATGGAATGATTTGAAACAACACCTTTTGCTTCCAGATCGACCAGTAAAATCTATTATCCTTCCACCAAGATTGATATTAACTCAAGAGTTACCAGCAAGAATAAATGAACCATTTTCAACTATAATTAGTGAAGAACATACAGCAATGTTTTCATCATGGATTAATAATCAACCCACAAGTTATTCTTCAAGAAAGAATCCCTATGAATTTCAATTACTTCTTCGAGGAAGTAAATATGGATTTGCTCCAAGAACGTTTTGGGATGTTTGTCATGGGCATGCTAATACAATTGTGGTCACTAAAGTTGAGGGAACCAATGAAATTATTGGTGGATTTAATCCTTTAGCTTGGGATAAAACAAAATATGGTTATATGAAAACAAATAAAAGTTTTATATTTTCATTTAAAGATGGTAACATCCAAAATTCAATTCTTGGCAGAATTAAAAATACACAGTGGGCTTTAAGATATTCTAATTGTAAAGATGAATTTGGTCCAATATTTGGAAATGATGAATTCGAGATGTATTCGGGTGTATCTGATTTTACTCAAGATAGGCAAAATTGGTGTAGGAATTTTGTTGGTACGTATCGGTGCTATGGAAAACCTATTAGAACAACTAATGATAGATTTTCTATTTTAGATTATGAAATATTTAAAGTTGTTAACAAATGCCCCTAAAATCTTATTTTTTTACTTGGTTTAATTTATCATTTTATAATTAGAGATATATAAATCATAGTACTTGTTTCTTAAATTATTTTATATAATAAAGAATTGCTCATGAATAAATTTAATTATTAAATTATTTGTTCAAAATTATTATTCGGATGTAAAGTAATTTAAATTTTTTAAAAAATGACATTTAAATTTTTAGAAAAGTTATCAGACTTTTCGGAACTCTTTAATGATAAGGAAGAATACAATGTTATCGTCTTAGTTGGTCAAGAACAAAATAAAAAAACTTCACTGCACACCCGGCTGTCTTACGTTATCGTTCATCTCATTTTAATAATAAAGAATTATAAATACCAATGATGATAATAATAATTTTAAAACTATCCCTAAACTGAATATTTTTGTTCAAATTTTTGAAATTGTTCTCAAGGCTTTTATAATTTGTTTTTAATTTAATTATCGTGCTTTAACATATTATGTTATAAATATTAAATTAGAATAATTGCCAATTTTATATAGATATATCTACAGCGGAATTATTTATACTGAAAATATGGATACTAAAACTACGTTCGAATTAATAATTACTGCTAATGAGCTGAAGTTTAAGGAATTATCCGAGAAATTAGAAACTCATTTTATTGAATACAAGGCCTCTTGTTAAGAACTCATTTCACCTTTGGTTATCATTTGATTTTTAAATATAACAAATTTAAAAATTTAGAAAAATTTTGTAATGATATTATTGCAAAAATATCCAAATCTTATTTTTGAATCTGCTTTAGTTTCAATTTTAAAACGAGATGACCTACAGATTGATCATACCGGGCTCTTTTGCCGTAAAAAAAAATTGTTGATATAATTGATCCAATTATAATAAATTATATAATTGATCCAATTACAATAAATTATAACAGAACCATTGAAATAATTGTAATTAAATTAGTCATAGAACTATAAATTATCACATGGTTATCGGCGGAAGTGTAGATTGTTAAAATAAAATTCTACCAAGTAGTAAATATTGGAGCACAATCATGATAATGAAAACAAATCACCAGATGTTATGGTCTTAGATCACAATTTAGGATATAATAAAATTTATAAAAAATTTAATTTATCAGGAAATTTTAAAAACCGTAAATGTAAAATTACGATACCCACGTAAATTTACATAAAATATTTGTGTAAAATTTAACGAAAAATTAAATTTTTACGTAAAATTACGATACCCACGTTTTTAAATTTCCTGATGTACCACTGAAATGCTTTCTCTTCATCTTTTGTGGTTCCAATTCCATTTTCATAACAATAACCAAGACTATTCTGTCCATTAATATTCCCTCTTTCAGCTGATTTCAAGTGCTTTTACTTCATCTTTTGTTGTTCCATTTCCACTGTAATAACAATAGCCAAGATTGTATTGTCCATTATTATTCTCTCCTTCAGCTGATTACAATAGCCAAGATTGTATTGTCCATTATTATTCCCTCCTTCAGCTGATTTCAAGTACCAACGAAATGCTTTCTTTTCATCTTTTGTTGTTCCAATTCCATTTTCATAACAATAACCAAGATTATTCTGTCCATTAATATTCCCTCTTTCAGCTGATTTCAAGTACCACTGAAAGGCTTTTACCTCATCTTTTGTTGTTCCAATTCCATTGTAATAACAACTTCCAAGATTGTTTTGTCCGCTACTATTCCCTCCTTCAGCTGATTTCAAGTACCAATGAATTGCTTTCTTTTCATCTTTTGTTGTTCCAATTCCATTTTCATAACAAAAGCCAAGATTGTGTTGTCCATTATTATTTCCTCCTTCAGCTGCTTTCAAATACCACTGGAATGCTTTCTTTTCATCTTTTGGTGTTCCAATTCCATTTTCATAGCAATAACTAAGATTATTCTTCCCATTACTATTCCCACCTTCAGCTGATTTCAAGTACCAATGAAATGCTTTCTCTTCATCTTTAGTTGTTCCAATTCCATTTCTATAACATTCATCAAGATTATTTTGTCCACTACTATTTCCACATTCAGCCGATTTCAAATACCACCACCGAACTGCTTTCTCTTCATCTTTTGTTGTTCTAACCCTGTAGTAATAACATTCACCAAGACTATTCTGTCCATCGCTATCTCCACCTTCTGCTGATTTCATATACTGCTGAAATTCTTTTCTTTTGTTTTTTGAATTTCATTGTATTTCATGTTTTCCATTTGTATTGAAATTAATTCAGCGGAATAAAGTTTCTATAAAAATAAAACTTGATACTTTATATAAAATTTTAAATGGATATAAATTTAATTGGGCTTTAAAATTTATTATATAAAAATTATATGATTAATAGAATAAATAGTATAGATGCCCTGATAAATGGAATATACGATGACTCTTAATTATTAAATTCAATGCGATAATAAATAAATATAAATTAGACTTTTTTATTGGTCAATCACAATCTCTTTGTGCGAGTTTGGAAATATTTTTATCATCATTGGAGAAAAGTTTTGCCGGGAAACTTTTTTTTATAATGGAGTTTTAAGTAAAATCGCTCCTTTTCAGGAAATTTGGTGAATTTTTGAACAATAAATCAAATCATAGTGCCTAGTTGCTATATCAAGCCTGAAAGTTTATGGGATGCATTTTGCGGTATGATCAATTTGTCCTTTGACAATCACCATTTCGTTTTTTATATATAAAGCCCTTTTATAAAATGGAAGAACAAAGTGAAATGCGAAAAAAAACTGGTACTACTGTGGCGGAACAAATTGGTAATCAGGTGAAATGTCACGGGGGATGATAATTTGTGACACTGGATGAACATTCAGGTGATTGTCATCTTTGTGTAGCCATCCGTAATATGCCGTACGAGGATGAAGGATGAAGTACAAAGATGAAAGATGAAGGATGAGGGATGAAGGATGAAGTATAAAGATGAAGGATGAAGTGTAAACAAAAGAGAAAGTATAAATACGACTGTTGTTGGGAGTAAGTTTCAGTAGTAAGAAGTTAGAAAGTTAATTAATTAATTAAAAATAATTCAGAATAATTCGAAATACTTTAGATAGAAAAGTAAACTTCCTTCAGGGACGGTAAAATAGACGCTCTAACACATAGCAATATTTCTGTCGTTGAATGATACTTTACTTTTAAACTTTATATTTTATATTTTAATAAACTTATATTGTGTCGTAATATTGCGAAAAATTATTAAATATTGTTTGATACTGCGTTAACTACTTTTACTCCACCTTACTCACTGTACCTTCGTGATTATTTGTTGATTATTATTATTATTTACTATATATTTATTATCTGTTTCGAGATAGGCCAGTTAAATCGATTGTATTAGCTGTGACCTACTGGCAGATAGAGCGTATTATTATTTTGTTTGTGTGATGCAAACTGTGAGACTGATTTGAGAAATTGTTCGAAATACTCTGCACTCCTGTGACACTACTTAAAATACCCCCAGAATAATTTATATATAAACAAAATTTTAATTATTTTATTGCATAAGTTGGAAATTGACTGTCAATGACAACATATTATTTTGTAACATTGTTTTTATGCAAATTGCTCGTGTAATTCGTATTTGCAGATTTATGTCATACAGATTATATCTTTAAAATTACATTATTATTATGTATATGGTAATATATTAATAGCACATCCGATAATTTTATAAGGCGGATATTTTCGAATGTTTTTGGGACTTACATAAATTTTCAAAAATATTTACGTTTATATGAAAGATAAAAGCGTCTCGTTCGAGGCTACAAGTTAATATTTATTTTTTCTGTAACTTCTTTATTCGTCGAAATATTCCGGATTAAATAATTGTGTCCGTGTAAAAAATTTTCGAAATATTTCGCGGAAATTTAAGGAAATTTTCGTGATGTTAAAAATATTTCGAAAATTTTTTTACACAAACTTTTTTATTTAATCCGAAATATTTCGGCAAATATCAATGTTACCGGGATAAACACTTATCGTCTTGTAGCCCTGAACGATGCGCTTCTATCTATTATAGAAATTCCTAAGTAGAAATCTCTCCCTGTCGCATAAATTGCGAAAAAATCTGCCTTATAAAATTCCAGATGCTACGCTAGCCACCAAAATTACATTTGATTTTATACTTGAATTATGCATGTTATTAAAAAAACTACAAGCCATTTGTCAATTTTGGATTAACGTGCTCCTTACTAGATCAGTAATAATGTTCCAAATGTTTTAATAAACCTGCGAAAACTACATATTAAACGAGGAAATTCAATAAATTGTTGGCGTTAAGATCTATTTTTAAATTATAAAAGGATTTCTTTAATAGGTTAAAAGGAAATATAGAAAAATAATCCATTCTAAAATTTCTGAATTTTTAATTTTAATGTTTGGTAACTCGCACAAAACGTCTAAATAAAAAAAAAACTGATATTTTACCATGAGTTATCAAACAGTTCGCCCATGTGCTTTATACTATACTAAATAAATTCGCCCACATTTCATTTTTTTTGTTATACAGGATAATTTATTGTGACTTACGATACATTTGCGTATTCAATAACCATAGCGATTAAATTCATTCATAATTACAAAAGAATAGGAGACAATTTAATTATTGAAGATATTCTTCAAAAAGAAAATATTCCACATTGAAAATGTAATATTAATTTGTGAAGATATATATAAAGCTATTTTTAAAATTTCTCAAAAAAACTATTGCTCTTAAATGTGTTTATCTAAAAAATAAATTTATTAATAACTGAAGTAGTATTTTCTGATTTTTTTTCAACTGTTTATTCATCAAAACCAATTAGCAATTAAATTTATTCTAATTCTATTCATATAAGGTTTCTTTTGTTCAGGTGTTTCTCCCGGCATCTCAATAATACCAACAGATCCTAAGTTTAAGAGATATTGTTCTCATCGCCATAGTTTCTATTTTAACCCATTATCGCATGAATAGCAGTTATGAAATAATTATTTTAAATGCACTGTACAACAAATATCTGTCATGTCAAAATTCTTAGTAAAGATACTAATCAATATAAAATCTCAAAAAAAAAAATAAATAAATTAAAAACTTACAATTCCACTTTTGTAAACTCTACATTTGACATCATGCCATTAATTTACACTACATCAGGCATATTTATAACACCAATAGGAACATGATATTCTGCCCAATCATTCGTTTCTGCGATAGCTTTAAAAGTATTACGAAAAACAACGCAAGATTCTTCAGACAATATTATACTCTCGGAATTTTCTTGATAAGTCTATTGATATATTTATAAATAATTAAATGATAAAAATAATAGCAAATAAACTTGTATTAAAAGTTAAAATGAAATAATAATAAAAATAATACGAACATTGTCGTTTACTGTAACTGCGAATTTCACATTATCAAGCCTTAAAAAATTTTTATCAACTTTGATTCTCATAACATAATACATTATATGTTCCAGTTTGAACACATTTGATTTTAGAAAACACCTATATTTATTTATTTATTTACAAATAGTTAATTCTATAAAAATAAACTGTTAAATAAACTATTAATTCGTGATCCAGCTACCAATCAGTGAAATTTATTAGTCGAAAATGGGGGAAATTTTGTAAATCACTTATAAAATTTTTTTGAAAGTCCATTTTTATGATGAGATATCACTAAATTCATGCAACTTTATGAAAATATTATATAATTTATTATAGCAGTAAAATCTCAGTTTTCATATTCACTAAAAATTTCTCCTTGATAAATTTAAAGAAAAAAAGTTTAATCAGTGGAAACTGTAGATTCCTGTTTAGTGCCGATCTTCACTGATTGGTATATGGATCACGAATTAAATAAAATAAATTCGAAAATTAATAAACTTGCACTTACATCAAACCGCCAAACATACTTAACCTTTCCATATTCACTTAACAAATTTGATTTTATCATATCGAATTAATTTATAATTCAAAAATTTAGAAATTTAAATACGGTAAATACCAAATAAGATCATATCTTCGGTTTTTAATAAGTTTGGTCGTTAGTATCCAACATAACTAATTTAGCTGAACAAAAAATATATTAAAATTATATAATCTATTATATAATATAATAATAATTGTATGAATAAATATATCACTTAATTTCTTGTATAAATCCTTCCATTCGTGAGTCGATAAAGTTGATGTACCTTTTTTCACTTCTAAAATTCGACCATTAAGGTATTGATATACACATAAATTATAAAGATATATTAACCTATATATACACGCAGCCTGCAAATTTAAAATTAATTCGATTACTAGACATTTTCCATTTCCGGTTATTTTTGTTACCTAAAATTAAAAAAAATTAAAATTTTTGTGCAATTTAATATTATTGGTACATTGGGGTCACACATTAACATTGGTCATTGGTGTTTACAAATTTAATAAATCTCGTGAAGTATGTAAATCTCCATTTTTAATTCCAAAAAATGTCTTACAAAAAAGATTCGTTTGAAAGTGCCTTGAAAAATAAATAAAAAATTTGATTATAATACATTTGAAAATATTACAGAAATCGCAAGGGGAGCATTTGGTACAGTTTATCGCGCTAATTCATCAAATTTAAGAAAATTTGTTGCATTAAAAAGTTTGTATGAACATGGCGAATTATTTTATGAAAAATTTGTGAGAGAGGTAAAAAATAAATACTTTTTTTTCATTAATATATAAGTTTTCGGGATGAAATTAAAATTTGAATCCAATTTTTTGGAACTGCAGTTAACAAATATCATGGCCGTAAATAACCATGACAATATTATTAGCTTTTACGGAATCAGTATAGGTAAAAGAGATTTTATTAAATAAAATATATATTATCATCAAATAAAATTATTATTCTTTAATAATAAAAAATGTTATTTAGATCCTAAAACACAGACGTACTACCTAGTGTTGCAATATGCTAAAGACGGTGACTTGAGGACATATTTACGAAATAATTTCAAAAGTCTTGATTGGAAAACCATAATTAAAATGGCTAAAGATATTACAAGTGGTCTACGCTGTATTCATGATGAAAATATTGTTCATAAAGATTTAGTAAGCATATACTATTTATAAAATATTTATATGAATTATAATTATTAATTATTTAATTGGATATCTAAATTCATTTACTTTAATAGCATTCAAGGAACATTTTAGTTCATGAAGAAAATCTATTGATAACAGATTTAGGATCATCTCAACCATTAGATGTTAATTCAAATTCTATGGCTGGTGGAATGGTCGCATACACTGATCCCGAATATTTACAAAATCCAACAAAATATAAAAGAAATAAAACTTCAGATATATATAGTTTAGGAGTTCTTTTTTGGGAGTTATCGAGTGGAAGACCTCCATTTAATAATGTTTCTTGTTTCGAAATATATAATTTGGTTACTTCCGGTAGAAGAGAAGCACCTATTAATGAAACACCAAAAGATTATTTCAACATATATTCAAGTGCATGGAAAATTGATCCAAGTCAAAGGCCAACTATTAAAAATATTTTTGATTCTCTCGGAAATATCAAATTAGAAAATATATATGACGAAACTAAGGACAATCAAGATATTCAATTAGAAGCTTATATTAATAATCAATCTCAAACTTCGACAAACGTATACACTAAAGATTCCGTATCTATTGCCTCTTCATTTACTACATCAAATTTTGGAGAAGTTACATGTATTTATTCATAATAATATTTATTAATATTATAATACGTATTATTTGACTGACACGTTTTATCTTTATATTTGTTCGACATTTTTTAGCAATGAAAAGCCTCCAAGAAATTTCTACTCCTCTATCCACTTCCCCAACCAAAGGTAATTTAGATTATATTATTTGTAAATAAAATTAATGAACAAAAAATTATTTATTAATTAATTAATTTTTCATCAAATTATATTAACTTTAAGTGAAATTAGGAATGGATCCTCAAAAAATTGTGTGGAATGCTAAATTAAAAGAAGTTTGGAATAAATGCAAATATTCTCTAGACACCAGTATTCATAAAACAATTGCTGAGCAAGAAAAATATCGAAAAGATATTGTTGAAAATGATTCATCTCTCACAAAAAATGAAAAGAAATTTTTACTTAATTTTTTACACGAAAAATATGATATATTAAGAATTAAATCAAACTCTGTAGAAAAACAGCAATGCAACAATTGTCAGAATTTTCATCAAACAATCCAATATTGCGAATTTTGTATTCGTAAATATTTAGAGAATAATTTTGGAAATTGGACATCTGGAAATAATGAAATTGACAAACTAATTCAAGAATGTCAGCAAATAACTATTTTACCCAATACTGTAATTGAATGGATTAGTTATGATCAATTTGAAAATATTTTTTATCTGGCAGAAGGAATAGGTTCTATTTTCTATACCGCAATTTGGAAAGATGGGTCTTATGATAAATGGAATTCTGAAAGACAAATATTGGAAAGATTTGGAAGACGAATGATTGTTTTGAAAAGATTAAATGATTCAAATAGTAATATCGTGCATTGGCTTCAAGAAGTAAGTTAAATTATTATTGTATTTATTATATTTTGTCTAGTATTTCAGAAATATTAATTACATAATTACAAAAAATTGACAGGTGACATTAAGTTTCACACTTGATAATACTGCCCAATTTCTTGCTAGATGTTACGGAATAACCAAAGATCCAATCACTCAAGATTATATTTTAGTTTTTAATTATTACAATATTAATTTAAGAAAATTTTTAAACGTTAATTATCAATCGCTTACATTATTACAAAAATATGAAATTATTGATTATATAGTAATGAGTTTAAATGTAATTCATGAACAAGGAATGGTACATAGAAATTTGCACTCACGAAATATTTTATATTCTGCACAAATTAATGGCTGGAAAATTAGCAATTTAAGATTGTGTGGGCCAGGTGACGAACAATTTGACAAAAACTTATATAGTAATTATAGGAATTTCATATACTTTGCACCTGAAACTTTTTATAACAAAAATTATTCAACAAAATCAGATGTGTATAGTTTAGGTATTATAATGTGGGAAGTGATTACTGGTGAGACTTATGGTCGTAAGTTTTATTCTAAGCCTAATTTTTCTCTTGAAATAATTAATGGATATAGACCTAAAATTTACAAATATATTCCATATGAATATGCAACTTTAATGAAACAATGTTGGGATGCTAATCCTGATAACAGACCTGACGCATATACAATTAAAAATAAGGTGGATTCATTAATTCGGTCACTATTTAATGAAAAGGATAAGAAACAAAACCAAATATTCAATCTAATATCCAAAATCATTAACAAAAGATAAAATCGCCAAAAAATTCAAACCAGCAAAATATATACATTTAGCATTTCAGCTCAACCTAGAAATGCCAATATACTGTATTTTTAAATTTTATTTTTTTAATTATTTTATTTATATTTAATTAATTTATTGATTTTTTCATTTTTACAGACGAACAACTAGGTAAAATTACTTAAATTATTAATTCATTCTAATCTATATTGTATTAATATAATTTTTTGTATTTTATATTTAGCATATGAAATTAAACAATTTGATCTCAAAATTTCTGAAGGTATTGTTTTATTGATTTTTTTTTAATATGGTTAAATATTTATTTAAAAAAATACTTCAAATTTAATATGTTATTTCGTAATTACAGAACTTGAACATCTATTGCTTGATAATTTATTCTCAAGGGAATTAATATAATTCATTTTGCACCATTCTATTCTGTATTTTGAATATTTTATTTTTTATTTTTTATTTACTTCATCTTTAGTTGATCGAAAATATGGGGTTTCTGGTCCTTCAAATTTGGGCTCGCAGTACCATGACTAAATTTGTTTTTATTATCATCAAATTGTTATATTTTTTCTATCTTTTCTATTTATTTTAGTGTTTTAACAATTGATTATTTTTTATGAAATAAAGTTAGTATATAATTTTAAAAAAATTTCATCAAAATTTTACTGTCACCTCACATACATACAGCTCAATCTAAGAAATAACTAAAAAATTTTTTAGAATTGTATGTTTGTCATCAAAATAAAATAGCAGGCAGATAGAAACCATTATTAAAAATAAATAAAAATAAATAAATAAATAAACGAAAAATAAATAAATAAAAGCAGATTTATCACGTACCGGAAAGAAATAATAGATAAATTTTCTAAAATGGGAAAAAGAAATGGCATTGACAAAAAAAACTAAAAATAATCAAAATGAACAGGGAAAGGGAAAAAATAAATATAATGTATCAGATCCAACTTAGAAAATAGTGAAAATTTATTATATTAAAAATTGATAAAATTATATTTCAATTCAGGTATCCATGAGACTATTAAATATTTTAACAGTATCTAATTCTAGTTATCAAAATTCATACAATAATAAATAATATAAAAATACACGATTTTTTTCATTATTTCTAAAGAACTTTCTTCCCATATCCAATGACAATTTAAAAAATAAAAGGAGTGGAATGAGATACCCTTTTACAATAAATAAATAAAAAATAAATAACCAAAAATAAATTAAAATAAATAAAAATAAAATTGAAATAAATAAAAATAAAAATAAAATAAATAAAATAAATAAAGATAAATTAAAATAAACAAAAATAAATTAAAATAAATTAAAATAATTAAAAATAAAAATACAAAAAACAATTTTATGGCATATAATCAAGTGTTGTATCTTAATTATTATTTGATCTGAAGTAAGAAAAAAATATACATACTGTATTTATTCCACAACCATTAAGCGGAAATTTGCACGACGTATATTATTTCCTTTTAGTTGTAACAAACAAAAGAGCAATTAAAACTTTGGATTTTTGATAAAAAACCAATATTATCAAATTTTTTTTGCTAATACATTTTATTTGGATATTATTAATATTCTTAACAAAGTTAAATATATTACATAAAAAATCTATAATGAATCCTGAAAAGTTCGAATAAAGTATCACTCAAATTGAATGAAAAAATTCAGAGATTTTTTTTGCATTTTCATTTAATTTATCAATATATAAAAGAATAAATAATAAATAACAAACAAAGATAATTATGAATAAATCATATGGGCTGATTGCGAAAGTCTTAAAATTTTAGATCAGGTGATATCCTCTGAGCCAATTATAATTTTATTTATTTTTTTGAAGAAATTTAAAAATCAAAAAAATCTCAATATTTTATTAAGGAAACTACTTCTCAACTCCTAAATAAAAATATTCGGCACAAAATTTTACATATATTTGTAATTTTTAAAAATATTTTATTAAGTAAATAAGAGTTTAAATATAAGTAGACCTGTTAATAAGTACTTGTCAACCCATCAAACTTGACCCTAACCCATCAACCCAACCCCTTACCCTGCGGAAATTTGTTTTATTTCTTTCTTAAAAGGTTTAATAACGTTATTTTATCTTATTTTTTCTTTTATTTTGTTTACTTTACTCCAAAAGAACAACTTTACTTAGTAGCCAAAATCTGTTATTAATAAGTTTTATTGACTTTATTAAGAGGTAAATAAAAAAAATTTTTGTATAACAGAAAATCAGTCAATTTTTATAATCAGCTGATATGTTTATACTCAAAAAAAAAATTTAAATTCTTTTATAATTAAAATATCAGATCTTTTTAAATTTACTTGATAATTCCTCAAAATCAATATCATAAGTATGTAAATTAGGATTTATAAATGTAAAAGTAGCTAAATATTTATTAAAACAATACAATTTAAATCAAACTAAAAATATTAATACCTGCACATTTTTCAAATTTTATATCTTCTAATGAATCTTTCAATCCATAAAGAGTATAAATAGGTCTAATAATATAACAGAATTGAGGATGAAAATTATATAAAGATTGAATTAATTTTTGTTCATGAGATTTATTCATTATTTCTCTATTATCATCAGCATCTAAAAATTCATCACAAATGTAGTTCCCAAAAGGTAATTCATTAATAGTTGGTCGCTTAAAAGGATCATCATCCCAGCAACCATTTTGGAATATCATATCAGGAACCTTTGGTCTTATGCCATTACATATTGTGACGGAACGAATTGGTAATGTGAAATGTCATGGGGATGATAATTTGTGTTACTGGATGATGATTTGTGTAGCCATCTGCAATATGCCGTATGAGGATGAAAGATGAAGTACAAAAGATGAAGGATGAAGTACAAAGGATGAAGGATGAAGTACAAAGGATGAAAGATGAAATACAAAGGATGAAGGATGAAGTATGAAGGATGAAGGATGAAGTACAAAGATGAAGTGTAAACAAAAGAGAAAGTATAAATACATCTGTTATTGGAAGTAAGTTAGAACAAGATAGTTAGAATATAATCAACAGTTAATTAATTAGAAATAATTCAGAATAATTCGAAATACTTTAATAAATATTGAACAGAGAAATAAACACATAACAATATTTTTGTCATTAAATAATATTCTATATTTTAATAAACTTCTATTTTGTGTTGTAATATTGTGAAATATTATTAAATATTATTTAATACTGCGTTACTACTTTTACTCCACCTTATTCACTGTGCCTTCATGATTAATTTGATTATTATTTGATTATTATTATTTTTTATATATATTTATTATCCGTTTCGAGATAGGCCAGTTAAATTGATTGTATTAGCTGTGATCTACTGGCAGATAGAGCGTATTATTATTTGTTTGTGTAATGCAAACTGTGAGACTAATTTGAGAAATTGTTTGAAATACTCTGCACTCCTGTGACAATATATTAATCATCAAATAGGTATCATGCGCTGGTCGGCAAATGGTTGGTTTCCAGTAGCCATTTCATACATAATTCCATCTAAGCTATAAATATCACCCTTCCTTGTAAAATATTTTCCTCTTAACTCCTCTGGTGGAATATATGGAATTGATCCATAAATTTTGTTTTTTTAGAAATCAAAATCTACATAAACTAGGATTTATTATTACATCTAAAAAATATGGACCATGATTTTTCACCAAAATATTTCTACTATGTAAATCACAATGAACTATGTTATTTTTATGTAAACTCCAAGACTCTTTATGATTTTATATAGCTATTCTTTTTTTACGTCCCACCAAATTTTAAAAAAGAGATTGGAAGCTTAAGTATTTAATATAATTTTATAAGGAAAAAACTTCCAAGAAAAATTTCTAAACATTACCAATTAGCCAAAAATTATATCGCTATTTTTTGTAGTATAAACACTTTTAAACATATTTATATTATTTTAAAAAATTAAGATTAACAGCTGTCAGGATTTTGTGAACATTATTTTACAGTTTCCTTTGAAACTGACAGCCCAAATTTTAAATCCGTAACCCTGACAAATTGTGCATTACCAACTACTATGTAATTAGCAATCTCATGTGTCAAATTACAAAATATAATTGCAAGATTGAATTTTTTATCGAAGTATACTCTTTCGACTTACTTTTACACAAGCCACCTCAGAAATCTGGAAATGTGACAAGAACAGCTCTGCACAATGATGTTGAAATTATATCTTCGAAAAATACCAATTCAAGCAGTCACGAAAATACCAGAGAACAAATCACAATGATATCATGTAAATTTTTCAAGAAACCTAAAGTCTCAACAAAAATCGCATCCTTTAATTTCTGATTCCTGCCTCTAGCACACCCATCATATCAAAACCTCTCATTGATCCACAAGTGCCAACCATGATACAACTCTTAATACCTCTGCAAGCCTTTCTCAAACTTCCCTTACCAATACTAATACTTTCCACAACAACATATTTCAGGTCATAAATCACGACCCAAATAAAAAAATCTCTGAAGATTACCACAACCTTGACCCTTCATCATTTTTATTGCGCACCAAGAAAAAAGGTACGGAAACAAACACTAGTTCCACTCAACCCATCAGTTTCACCCAAAGCATTAGTTCCATCCAAAACATCACTCTTAACAAGCTTCAGGAAGATGATCCAATTCACCTAAAGATCTTACCAATAAAGGAAAGTAAATTAGTAATACAAAATAAAATTTCTTGCCACCTCTTTATCACCAAATCTGGGTATAACTTTCAAAAGAAATAAACCAAACACCAAACTGAAAACTACCAAGTACAAGAAGTCTCAATTTTAATCCTGGCTTTTCTAATTCGGAAATAAAAACCAGCCAGTGAAGTCAATTAATATATTGGGTCTGGATCACTGTATAATTACTAACTACTATCAGGAAAAAAAGAATCATGTTGGTCATATCCCAATCCTAAGTATTAATTAAACTAAGCTAATGTTATAATGATACACAATGGTGAGATAAACAAGCTGGAGATAAAAATATATTTCTATTGGCTTTGACTGGAGAGATAATAATACATTTCTATTGGCCATCACTGCGTGCCCAACGATACGGGAATTTGCTAGTATAATATAATAATGTGCTTTTTGTTTTACGATACAGATACGCAGGTTAATGTTGAGGACTTAGTTTTTGCTCTGAAAGGGGTAATTATGGAAAAAAGTAATTTAAAATGGAGGGAAATCTGAAAGTTTTACGTCGGTGGTCGGTCAAGCGGTGGCGGTTGAAATGTACTTAACCTAGTTAGTTTTTATTCGTCAATATGTATTTTCTTTAATTTACAGATATTTGAAATGAATAAAGGCGAGATCTCACGTTTTGATTCAAAAAAAAAAAAATATGCAAGTTAATGTTAACGCGAAAACACGGGACTCGCAAATTATACTTCTGACCCTTCAAATTCTTTAAAAACTTTCAATGATGTTAGAAACAGAAAATAAATAGAAATTAATTAGAAAATAATATAGTTCATAAAAGTAAAAGTGATATTGATTTTGCAATGCATAAAGATAACATAGTAATTAATCCACCTAAGCTGTTGCTTATTATCATAGTTGCAATTGTACCTTTGCAACAATCAATATAAAATATTGCTACCAAATTAATAACCAGAACTGAAACACTAAAGTGTTCCAAAATTACTATCCTACTAAAACACACATTGTTATATTGTAAAGGAAAATGATGGCATGTTCTGGCAAGTCTACGTAATTTATAGAACAAACATTTTACTTAAATATCTTAATTCTTAATTTATTGTGATGTCGAATGAGGTAGATCAATCTATTTTTGGATACCAGTAAGGAATTTACGATTATAGAGTTTGTGGAGAAATTTAGAAATAAAAAAAGAATTATAGTTTTCTAATTTAAGCAAAGAATATCCGTTATTTTATTTCTTGAATCCACCAAAGAAGATTGCTGATTAGAATTTCACAAATTTTATTGATATGTTGAACACATATTACAAGTACGATAAGATTTTCCATTAATAGTAAAAGAACTTAAGGATAGATTTTTTTCGCATCTTTTGCAATATTACTGTAAAAGAATTTGGATTCAGGTCTATAAGATAAAAATATGAAAATAGCAATAATAAATCTGTTTTCGAAGTAAAACAAGTTATATGCTATATGTAGTTTTCTTTGTTAACTATTGGCAATTTTTTCAATTTACTACCATAATATTTATTACCGTTTTATTAACAAGGAAAAAATAAAACACGAGTAAAACAAAGCACCGATGTGTATGTGAAAAATTTATTGGATGAGAAAAACTGGGTAAGTGCATATATCACAAAATACAAAGTGAACCGTTCCCCATAAATAGGCAAAAAGTATAATAACAAAACGGTTAATTAAATACAATCTTATTATTCGCGCACATCTTCAAACTTTTTTCAATGCCGATCCTTTTCCGTTCAAGCAATACAATGTTAGTGGGCACATCATCTAACACAAGATATACATATATAAACTGAATGTTCATATAGCTTCCTCAATCATATTACTCCGGAAATTGAAAAACTTGGAAATCATATCTTCCAAATCATTGATCTTATGCGTTTCCGATGTTCGTATATCTTCATATTCCGGATCTGAGACAATTATATTCTTCACTCCTCCCATCTGTCCATCACCTTTCTTCGTGAGGTCGCGTCCATACAACGTGTTATCGACCAAAACTTCAAAAGGCCCGAAAACGGCTTCCTTGGCACTCCGACGTAAAGCCTTTTTCGATGGATCTAAAACGCCTCCGAGAAAGTAATTCGCATCTTGAAAATAAAGGCAAAACAAAAGTTTGAATAAAATAAGTTATAAATCTCTTCCGTGAAGCTTGTAAACATGAAAAACTGTACATACCTTTCTTCCATTGCTTGTAATGATTCTGAATCATTTTGCGAAGCTGTAATTTCGCTCCTTGTTTAAACGACTTGATAGTCTTTTGACGGTTTGTGTCCAATTGTTTATATGAGACGCGCGAACGGGAAGCTGATGTACCACTACTAGAAAAACTGGAGGAAGACATTCTTGTTGCACTCGTCATGGCAGACGCAAACGAAAGACCGGAAGCAATAGACTTTGGCGCCGAAGAATGAAATGATAATCCATTGAATTGATTTGGAACCTGAGTTGAAGGATCGGGGCCCGAGTCGACTTTAATATCAATCTCTATACCTTGTTGGTTTTCATTATTAATATTTGATTGTGTAAGATATTCCTCGTTGACTATTGACATTTGATTTCCAAATGCTGTTGATTGCTCTTTACGTAACGCTTCCAATGAGTCCGAAGATCTCGGATCAGCAAAGCCGACAATTGTGGCATCGCCTACACGATGAAGAAGATCCATAGATTGCTGTTGTATCTTTACAGTCCTCCTGTTAGGCAGAATTGATTGATGAATTCCCGCTCTGAGACATTTAATAAAGGCGTAAAGCTGAGCCAGTACATCTACAACAGATATAAGAAGTCAATAAATGGTTGATACTACTTTTCATAGTATAATCGATTTGTATGCCTACCCATTAGCCATTCACCAAGAGGTGTGTTCTGTCCGACGGGAAACATGAAAAAAGTCGTTTCCTCTTCTTCATTAATGTCACCAAGTACGGTTGTATTCGGCCCGTTGTTTCTGACCAGCTCACTGTAAATCTGGGGAGTACTCACTACTTCATCACTGTAGCCATTATTTTGATCGAAATGCGCCTGATCAAGTTCTGGTGACGACGAAACGTCTTCTGCTATTGTTGCTAATGAATTTTCTTTAGTTGTTGCCGATGTTGATCCACTCAAAGATTCTGTCTTCCAGACTAAGCGTCGCAAGCTTTCCATCATCTCCAGAATCTAAATAAAACCAATGGTCAGATTTTATTGTTTACCTAATTTAAAGCTTGTGCCAAATAGTTGTACCTGCTCGTCCTTAAGTGTAGAATTGGCAGCAATCCCGTCACATATGGTTGACAATTCGACAGCAACATCATAAACGATCTGTTGCTTAAGTACTTCTGCCAACTGTTTTTCTCCTTCGTCAAGTATTCGGAAACCACCCGTGAGAAACAAGCCAATGTCATCAGTTTCGTTATCTTCATTGATGGGTCCGGTAATAAAAATCCTTTCCAAAAGTCGGAAGTGAATATCGATTCCTAAACCTGCAATAACGCCCCTCAAATTTGGAACTGTCTGAACGAATGTCGTGGGACTCTCATCCCAAGCAGCAGCCGAAAAAACAATCTTGCAGGGTAAAGAAAAAGAAAAAGACGTTTAGTGCATTATAAATTAAAGACAATATTCTGACTCGTGCTACATACTCTTTGCTTGGTAGTCGTCAAAGATGGTATGACCGTTATACATCCACCAGTCTTCTCGTTACAGTTCTTTTTGGTTCGAAAGAGAGGCTTTTTCGCCTCATGCCATTGGTAGATCACAAGATGTTGGATATGAGGACGAAACGTTTTTAAATTTTTGCCAACTTTCGTGGCTTTGTTGGCCATCCTGGTTTGCATTTTACGGAAAAGCTTGGCTTTGATTTTTATATCAATGACTTCATCGACCAATTTCACAGTATCGGCAGTCGGGTTTTCGATATCGGCCAAGATGTCAGGAATTTCTGTATTATCTTCTGAAGCCTCATCATCATCTTGTTCACCTGCAGATATAACTCATTAAGAGCTTACTCCATGACGATAACAAATAATTGTTTGTAACTTACTTGTATCTTTCGAAAAACCGTCCACGTCCGTTATTTCCGTCAAATGATGCGTTAAGTTCTGAACGCGCTCAAATGTACGCTTTTTCTGCTTCCATGCCTCAAAAGGCGTCCTTGCAAAGTCCTCCAATGTAATTAAGCGGGAGTTTCTGTCGGCCTTAGAATAAACCACGTAAAATCTGTCCGGAAATAGATTTGTACAGACCGCGTAAGCTTAAAAAAGAAAGGTATTGCTACTTTGGAGAAATAGGTTATGATGGAAAACATACTTGTTATCATTTTCGTGCATTGCTTGCAACCACTAAATGTTTGTCAACGACTTTTCGTTAGCGTCTTACAGAAAAATCAATGCGCAAAAAAATTTCATTTTCGTCATAAAAAATTGCAACACGTACCTCACGCTTTATCACAAAATTTAATGCGGTAACTGTTTGAGCGTAATCTCCATATTCAAACTCGTTATCCAATATAATCATCGTCTTGCCAGCAAGATCCTTCATTAATGTAGTAGGTTCATTCGAAAAAAGGGTCGGTATAGGTCTTGTGAAGCCAAAGTGTCCCATTTGTGATATATCCCATACAAAAAATCGGAGGCCAAGCTGTTGCTTGAGCAAGTTGGTCCAAGCCATGAATTCATCGCGTGCTCTGGTTTGAATTATTAACATACATTAGTGAAAACTCACTCACGCATGACATGGAATTAATCTCTTGTCAAAATGTTCCTTAGTAAAAATAATTCTGCTCACGTTTTATGGTTCGTCACTAGTAATACATCCGGGTAAAATCCTGCAGGGAAACCACGGTAGATCGTGGAAACTCTGACGCTAAATGATTGAATGTGAACAACTTTTGGCAAAGAGGGAGCTGTGATCTGAAATTAACGTACAATTTAGTGATGTCTTCAATCCAAAATATTCTGCATAATTAAAGAACTGCCAACGTCTCAAATTCCAGACCCTCCTCCATACCTGTCCAAGTTCCAGGTATAACCAAAATTCAACATGTTCAAAGATCTCTGCTTCAATTAACTCTAAGGTAGCCTCCAACTGTAACGTCTCGCCAGCTCTTAACAAAGGAATTTCAAATAAATATTCTCTTTCCAAAGTCTGCACTGGGTGAACGGTGGCGACTCCTTGTTGCCCAGCTTTCAAGCCAAATCGTAAGGCAGAAGGCGAAACTTCACCAGCCTTCCTGTCTAGCCTGACACGAATGCAACGTCCGTTTGGAGCGAGAGAGCCAAAATCGACTTCAGATCTGTTTTGTACGCCCCATTTAACTTTGGCTATTTGGCTAACCACCTAAAGTTTAAAATCAGAGACATATCAGGAGATATGAAGAGTTTGTGAAAAATACACAATCATATAATATACGAGTCAAAACCATACCATAGAATTTATGTGTGAAATATGCGTAAACTCGATAGGATATTGAATGTTGATTGGACGTCCTTCGATATCGAAAGCTGGAAATATCTTTCTAATCCCCGTCATCGTCGCTGTTAACCGCAACAAGTCGGTTGCTCGAAGAGGCGGTCCTGATATTTGGTAAAAAACAAAAGTTCAAAATCACTAATCCCTTCGATCCAATGAAACAAGTCTGTGATTCATACCTGGCTGATCCACTATATGTTTCCTGAGAAAGAATGAAAGGGATTGTTTGCAGTCAATTTCTAGAGAAGTCTGCGGAGTAATCACTTGCGGCAGTGTTGCATAATCGATCTCCACTTTGTTAGAAATCCATACGTTGTCATTAACGGTGACACAGATATCTCCTATCAGGTTGAAATCGAAAGTGTAAGAGAGGACGGATATAAATAATCCCATATAAGTAGTTTCTGCAAATTAAATACATACGTCTCGGCGTGGGCATTGTAGATGTATTGAGAATTGTCAACGTATCTATGTAAATTTGAGCTTCGGGTTCAAAAACTCCCGTGACAGAATGAGCAACGACATGATGCAAACGTATATCAAAAATCTCGTCGTATTCTATTACCTCGTTCCTGGTGCTGGAAATAGACGATTATCAAGATGTCAAGCAAAAAAATAAGCTTGTACTTTTTTCTATGCAGAATGCAAACATTTAGTATTCAATAAAGCATGTTTTTACCTGTCTCGAATCAGGAATCGGAAACTACCATTGTCTCCTGTCCTCCCGTCATAAAGAAGATGCGTTGGCTTATGTCCACTACTTCCGGGAGGTCCATCAGAGCCACCTTATATTGATAAAGAGGAATCAGTATGACTGTAAGAGCTGAACCAAGGCGGCCTTACAACTCTTACCGCTTTTATAATGAGTAACATATTGAGGGACGGAATTTCCCTCATAGTTGCGAATATATTTCGTTTCTGTCCATGTATAACTTTTTCCACCTTTACCACCTGGTCCTCCACTACCTGTAGATATTATACCCACGCTTAGCGAATGCGATAGAACTAAAGAGCTAAGCACATCTGCTCGTACCTGGTGTCCCATGCCGACCAGCATAGCCTGCATTAAGATAATGAGTGAGAAATCTGTTGCGCCCGATGAACAGATGGAAGCACAAAAGAGATAATATTTACCTCCTTTCCCTCCACTAACGTCCAAAGCAAAGGAAACGGTTGGAGTCCAACTTTGCACAAACATCATTAACAATCCGGCATCAGTATCAAGCATCTGCAAGGTAATAGTGCCGCCTTCTCCACCATCGGCACCACTGAAAATGCAGGTCTCGTCAGAAAGAGTTCACAACAGCAGCAGCAAGAGAAGGTTTCGTTAATTGAAATAAAGATCACCCACCTGGTTCCTGCGCCTGTAAATTTATTATTATCACAAATGTATCAGCAACTTTTACTTTTTCACATAAGCGATTGCCGTTCTTACCTGCATCACCCCCATCGCCTCCTCTTTTTCCGTCACCTCCAGAAGAATATCTTTATCATTGACTTAAATTAACCAATGTTCTAATATTGAAACTCAACCAGATTATACACACGAACATAATAAAAAGAAAGAGACATACTGGGTCGCGTTCTTTCCTTTTTTTCCAGGCGAGCCATTCGCTATGGTGGTGAAGAGATGAAAAGTATGTTTAATGTTCGTACTCGAACGTACATAATTCGGCTTTTATTCGGACGATCAAAGAATCGGAAAAATAATTACCTCCGTGTCCTCCATTACCCCCGTTTCCTCCGTTTCCTCCGCGAGCTAGATTCGAGAATAAATGTCAATATTAATTTTTTTTTTTTTAGTGTAAGTGTAAATCAAAACTTTCAACAATTATAGTTTGGGGGAAGAATTGTAATTCGTTTGAATATGAAATTTAATTTGCAAATTTATTTGTACCTTCCAAAATAAACAAATCATCCGTAGCGCAAATATATGTTTGTTGAAAATTGCCAACTTGGTAACCTGGCTTACGATACTGGCCTGATATTTCAGCCAAGGCCCCATTAATGTTGTCCCTATTCGTGATAATATATAAAATATGTCAGCTAAAACCAACAAATAAGATAACACACATTATTGCAAATAAGAAATCAAACCTTTCGACGAGATATAGATCGATTTCTGTTAGAGCGTTAGAAAAAGTGTTTAATTTCTGTTATTAACTCTTAACATCATAATTGAAAGAAATGATGAATACCTCCGCCATCAGTTCCAGGAGTTGGATTTGTGGCATTTTCTCCGTGTCTTCCATTACTTCCCCCGTTCCGTCCATTATAACCATCGAGCCCAGTCACTGATATTATAAGCGTCATTATTGTTTAGGTTTAGTCTTGTCACTTCAGACAAGCAATTGATAATGTAAAGATAGGTATAGAGGCAAATTATGAGAGTAGTTGAAGGATAGAGATGTAAAGAAGGTGAAAGATGTCTATGAGAGTAATGTAAAAAAAAAAAAGAAGGAATGAGAGGAAGGATGAAGAAATCTATGAAAGTGTTGTAAAGAATGTAAATCTAAACTTTTCGTAATGAGGTTTTACTGGTGTTTACAATTGGGATTATTTATTTAATTCTGAAATTTCCTTTATTTGTGTAAAAAAACAAATGCTAGGTTTTGAATTGGGTACGAATGTATACAATGGAAATGATTGGTACATCGGATTTCTTGTCCGGAAATGAAATGTTTTTAATAATATTAACGCAAAGCCAGACAAAACCACCGAACATAACGTCGTCAAGGTACTATGGCGTTCCCCATTTTCGGACTTTTTTTTATTGAAAAAATCTGAAATATAAGATAAACGATATTGCCTATTATCTTTGTTTTTCATCTGGTAAACATTGGAGATCTAAACTTGGCGATCAGGTAAACAAAAATTTGATAACAGATATTTCTCTTTCCCTCAATGAGTTATTGTCAATAAGCTCGAGATGGACATTAACAATTAAACACTCCTACTAAAGTCCATGATATTTTACCATTATTTGTTCAAGAAAATTAAAATTTATTTTAATTATTAAAATCTGAATGTTATTTTTTCATAATTTATATTAATAGCAATAATAGCGTAACAATTTCGATAATATATTAATGACAACAAAAATAATGATAATAGTAATATAATAAAAGAAATGATTTTTTTTAGTCACTTGCTCCAATAAACTTTATTGATTGATCTAAAAATATAGCGCATGGCATTACATAATGATAATAATGCATTTATTGTAGCTACCTATCAGCTTTTAACCTGAGTTACAAACTCAACTAGTTGACTCATTGTTACCCTCGTTACTTCGATCTTTACAGTTCGTTCTTAGTATTAGCAATTGTTATATGAAAAAGGAAATAACTTAAACTCTTGTTCTATAAAAGGACATAAATAATTGTACTACAGTAACATAACACCAAATTAGTTCTATTTTAATGTACTACAAAGCATATCATTGTTCCATGTACTACGATCTGTGCATGATTATCTTTTGTGAAACTTGAATTCAAGGTCAAATCCATTTTTTAAATTCCCCAAATATACAAGAAATTCTTAATTACTGTGCCACTGTAAAGATTGTTTTCAATTGGAGTGTAGTTCAAGTTCTGTGCCTCCGCCAAGGCTAAAGTGGAGTAACCCGACTATTATTTTTATTACAAATTATCTATACAATCATTATCATCGAGCAATATGTAAAAGTTTCCTCGTAGAAGAAAATCTTTTAGCAGGATCACGCTCTTTGGAAATTGTACTCTTTATTCATGCTGAAAAATTATTTTTAAGAATTCAATTAATTATTTTAATTAAATTAATTTTTTTTTATGTTATTGGAATTAATTAGAGATAATAATATTATATCCTCTTCAAAAGTTTTTTATTTTCCAAACGTTGAGAAATTTCAACGCGACATAACTATAAAATTCATCGATTTCTTTATAAACGTTATAAATTCTTTTGGAATTAAATATCATAAGTAATTAATTTAATTGTAATTAATGCAATGATATGATAAGAAACTATTTTTCCGTTTTTTCCGTTAATAGTTTTTTTGATTTTTTTTTTAGGATAGATTTTCTCTTTTCGAATTGCAAATGTGTGATCTGTATGATCTAAAATAATTTATTTAAAAAAAAAAGAATAATCCGTCTTAATATTAATGATATTTTCGGGTGTAATTTCTTTACTCGCTTTATTTATTTTAAATGTTTAATATAAATATAGAAAAGATATGAAAATTATAACAATAAAAGTGTTACATAATGAATCTTAAACCGTGACGCTGAGAAATTTTTAATTTATATCAACTAACATATATAGTTCGCAAAAAATAAGTAAATAGAATTTCTTTATTTTATATTTGTTGTATAAAATAAAATGAAATAATTGTTTCAAAATTATTTTTTAAAGGGCTTTTATAAAAATGAAACGGTGATCGTCAAAGGAACAAATAGATCATACCACAAAGTGCATCTCGCACAGTGTCTTTACGCTATGGTTTTGAATCAAAAAAAAATTCCAACACTAAAAAAAATAAAATGACAAAAACACAAAGATTATTTCCTTTTGAGCGATTTTCCTATTATTTATATTAAAAATATTGTATCAATAATATAAATAATTGTATGTATGAATTGTGAATTTACGAGGCAGAATATAATTTTAATTTTTCCAAATAATTAATTTCTATTATTTCTATCATATATCGCTGAAAAATAATTATGAAATATATTCTCTTCTTCACCTTCGTCATTGGCATCACCTTATTAAATGAAGGTAAAGTTTTCAAGATAGGTAAATAATATTTTTTATAAGTTATTATTCTCTGTTCTAATAAATAAATTATGTGCAAATAATGAGAATTCGGAGTCAACACCGTGAACCGTGTGTCTTCTATACGAAATAATGTATTGAAGTGATAAATATACAATTATAAATCAATGACTGATTTATTCAATACCAATCTATATTAGTCGTAGATCGCTACACTAAAATACACAAAGATAATCGGTGTTACAACAGACATATGGAATTTGTTTGATCGTTTTGATCGTGGGTAAAATCTAAAAGGCAATTTATACTGTGGCGGTCTGCCCAGAACAAGGAGTAAAGTTACGTCAATCAGTCCCACTAAATCGAACTCTCGTCACACCCCTTTTCGTACTAACTCAACATACTCTTGTACGCAATATTTCGTAACGCCCACTATCCGCCAGTAGGATCAAGCAGTCACTTGCCTACTCGCAACGAATAGATATATAAAATAAACTCTTAACACAGTACACACAGGTGCGATCTGAAGGTACGTGAGTAAGTGGAGTAAAAGTATCTTTTTACAGCTCACTACGCAAACTTTCGAATCTTAGCTTCAGACTTTATTCAGTAACTTTATTCAAGAAATTACAAAATTAGTAATAGAGGTATTACGGGCTGTTAACCGTTTCTCACCAATATTACCGTTATCACGAAATAAAATATTAAAAATGTATCAAATTATTACGGGGTATATCGAAACTTTTAAACTTATTGCAAAGATGTAACAACAAAAATATATCACTGCTTTGGCGTGTCTTATCTCTGCTGCTAAATCAAAACAATATGTTTCTATCTTTATTATTTATTTTTATTATAAACTGCGAACCAAAAGATTATTAATTTTATTATTACAAATTAGGTGAAAGATTTTCGTAATTATTCGAAATGTACCAAAAGAAATTAAAAATTATAAAAATTGTAAAAATGAGCCGATCCTTTTCACATCCTAAATTACCAGTCTATTTTATACACTTTCGAACTTATTTTCCTTCATCCTGTGTTGTCGCGTCTAAACACGTTCTTTTCTATTTTTAAGGATGACACACAAGGATGAAATACTTCGTACAAAGATGAATAATCTGTCATCTAGATGGTAACACACTCATCCGGTTACACTGTCATCTCAATGTCATCTCCCGTGACCTTCGCAACATTTCGAAATCCCGTGCACATCCCATGTGGAATTCGTGCACCCTCAATACTTAAAAAAATTGATTATCGGTTTCCTTATTTAGACATTTTCCCATCATTAAACATATAAAAGCTTTTTTTGATCTGAAAGAATAAAATAAAATGTTTATCATCTATGGAGTTTATTTTTCTCTCTTCTACTTTTTATATTACATCATTAAGAAGGTTTTCATTATTCCACCTGAGCTTCGTCAGATTCCCTCTCTTCCTTTAATTCAAACTGTCCAACTTAATTTAAAGTTTTATTTAGCAAGAGAACCTTTACTCGACGTAACTAGACATTACTTAATCGAGTCACTTAATAAGTATGGGATACTTAAAGTAATTATATTTAAAATTGCATAATCGTTTATTGTAATATTATTCATTATTATTTATTATGATATTTATTTTTAATAAATAAAGTATTTTGATATATTAATGAGAAAATGGGTAATCGTTATTTCAAAACCTGAATTGATGAAAGAAGTTTTTCAAAGAGCAGGTAAAGCAAGTAATAATGAAATATCAATTTGAACTTTTATTTGTTTTCTTTCCTATATATATATACATAAANGCGTCTAAACACGTTCTTTTCTATTTTTAAGGATGACACACAAGGATGAAATACTTCGTACAAAGATGAATAATCTGTCATCTAGATGGTAACACACTCATCCGGTTACACTGTCATCTCAATGTCATCTCCCGTGACCTTCGCAACATTTCGAAATCCCGTGCACATCCCATGTGGAATTCGTGCACCCTCAAACATTTCCTCCTTCAAGGGGGAGCTCCTGCGACCCCATACTCATACCCCATAAATCGCTCATTAGCTGCAAATGCATTTCGCTGCACATTTTCAGTAATCTTTCGTACTCCTGTTTCGGAAGCTTGTAGATCCAGTCAGGTGTGACCAGTTGGAGATTCTTTGGTCGCAGCATTCCGACTGCTTGTGCGAGAGATCTTAACCTTTGCGCTATCTGGTATGTCCGTGATCCGTTCTGATGGGAATACCCTTGCAACTCGTGTTTTATCGACGTAGCCGTACGGATTTCTTGAAAAGTAGAAATGTACTCTCCAAGCCTTCTATAAGCGTTCACCCGTTGTCCGTTAGGATTATCTGGATCCGTGGCTACAGAAAGCAGCCCGGCTATGTCGTGATCAAACACTGCTTCCGTAAGATCGTGTACCTCTTCGGGTGCGGTTATTGTATCCAGGACATATGGGAGTAGCATGTCGTTCTCTCGCTGCACCACTTCATCACTCGTGGGTCCTCCCAGGTTTATTGCGTAACCTTCCGTTACCAGATATGCCCCTGTATCATCTAGTATAAGCTGTGCGCCTCTCGATAGTTCTAATAGTTCTTCGCGTAATCTGCTGACTCGTTCACAAAAGCTTTCGGAGATTTGTAGGTGGGTCATGTTAAATGTTTTTAGTCGTGTTTCGGGAAACGTCGCATTTTATCTTTGTCTTTCATGCACGGCTATTGTTCTCTGTTATCTCACGTGAGATAAAACCCCTTTGTTTGTAAGACCTTAGGCGATTTCCGTGTACAGGTCGGTGGTTCAATACTTCTCCGTTGCTAGTCCTCAATATGTATGACCCATTTCCCAAAACTTGATGAATAAAATAGGGTCCTGTCCATTTGTTCCGAAACTTGTCGCCATGAACATTTTGTAAATCTGATCGATATTCTAGTACCATATCGTCGTTTCTGTACGTCATAATACGGGTTCTCTTATCGTAAGCCCTCTTTTGTCGTGCCTGGGCATCTTTTATGTTCTTGGACGCTTTGATCTTGTTGTCTGCGAATACTCCTACCATCTCACTAATTCTTCTATTGATTAGGTCCTCGTACTGTCTTTCGCTAATTTCCGTGGCTGGCTATATTACTATATCGAGCTCTATGGGCAGTGTAGGCACGCAACCATAGAGTAGGTAAAAGGGTTCGTACTTTGTCGTCCTATTCCTAATGGTCCGATATGCGAAGAGTGCCGGGGGTATTAACACATCCCAATCGTACGATGTTTCTTGTACGCACTTTTCCAGAGCCCTACATAAGGTCTGGTTGTACCGCTCTGTCAGGCCATTGCTCTGAGGGTGGTATGCAGACGTAAGTCTATGATGAGACCCCATTATCTCTACTAGGTTCGCTACTACTTGGCTGACGAATACTGCTCCTCTATCTGACAGTATCTCTCGCGGACATCCGTGACGGCATATTATTTCATCGTATAGGAACCATGCGACGGTTATCGCATCTGCCTTTTCTATTGCTCTGGCTTCCGGCCATTTTGTGAAATAGTCCGTAGCTACTATAATGTATCTTTTCTTTGTGGACGTTAGTTTCAAAGGTCCCACAATGTCTATTCCTAGTCGGTCGAATGCTTGCCCTACTTTAATGGGTCGCATTTCTTCGGTTCTCGTAGGTTTACCCTGTCGTTGGCACGCGTCACAGGATTCTATATAGTTCTTTACGTCTATGCCCATGGTGGGCCAGAAATATCGCTTCCTCGTTTTATCGATTGTAGCTTTTATGCCGAAATGTCCCGCATTTGGCACACTATGCATATTATGTAGTAATTTCGTTACGTCGCTTTTCAATATTACCCGTAATGGGCTATCATCCTTATTACGTTTGAATAATAAATTGTCTTGCACGATATAATGATTCGCCTGCTGCCGTAGTTGTCGTCGTTGCTCGCTTGTCCAATTCGGGGGAAAAGTGTGATTGATTAAATACTCGGTTATTTGATTGTAAATCTCCGTGTCCATTTCGAAAGGTTTCGTAAGTCCTCTTCTATTTATCTGAGTTTCCGGGTTTCTTCTATTAGCTTTAGTACTGGATCCGGGATAAAGTGTCTGCGTTGGCGTTAAGACGCCCTTGTTTATGAATTATTTCGTAATCGTACTCAGATAGTTCAAAGATCCAACGGGCAATTCTTCCTTTCGGTTGCGGACGATTCTTCAACCATGTGAGGCTAGGTTGTCAGTGTACAAATCAAACTTGGGACCATGCAAATAATGCCTGAAATGTCGTACAGCCCAGATGGCAGCGAGGCACTCTCTTTCAACGACAGTATAGTTTTGTTCGGTACTGGACAGCAGTCGGCTAGCATAAGCAACGGGGTGTTCGTGATTCTCCGTATCCTTCTGTGAGAGCACAGCTCCAATACCACAGTCAGATGCATCGGTAGCGAGTATAAACTGTTTCGTGAAATCAGGGTACGTCATTATAGGTGCCGAAGTTAGACGGCCCTTCAACAAGTCGAACGCAGACTGGTGTTCATGCTTCCATTCGAACACGACGTCCCTTTTCGTAAGGTTATGCAACGGTTTCGCGACAGTAGAGAATTCTTTTACAAATCTTCTATAGTAAGACGCAAGTCCCAGGAAGGCTCGGACATTCGTTTTGTCTCTTGGGACAGGATAACTCTTCACTTTCTCAATCTTTGCCGGATCAGGAGCTATCCCTTTGATTGTTATGATGTGGCCTAAAAATGCTAGTCTTGTTCGGAAAAAGTCGCACTTCTCCAGATTTATCTTTAAACCTGCGTTCCTTAAAAGGGTAAAAACAACTTTTAAATGCTCTTCATGTTCTTCGCAAGTTTTCGAGTAGATGATAATATCGTCTATATATACAAGTACGAACTTCCACGCAACCTCATGGAAAACTCTATCCATCACTCTCTGGAATGTTGCGGGAGCGTTGATAAGTCCAAACGGCATCACTAAGAACTCATATATTCCAAATGGGGTAGTGAAAGCGGTCTTTTCGCGATCCTTCGCTGCTACTTCCACTTGCCAAAACCCTGATGCTAGGTCCAAGGTAGAAAAGAAAGCGGAATGTCCTAAAGCATCTAGCATATCAGCTATTCGAGGGACTGGGTAGGCGTCAGGTTTCGTAACAGCGTTCAGCTTTCTGTAATCAATGCAAAGCCTGAACTTCCCATTCTTCTTGCTAACTACTACTGTGGGTGCAGACCAGGGGCTAAACGACTTTTTGATCAATCCGTTCGTCAACATACGCTCTATTTCCTCCTTCAAGAAATTCAGGTGTCGGGGTGAAGTTCGATAGGGATGCAACTTGATAGGTTTCGCAGTTCCTACATCTATTGTATGTTGGTAGACGCCGGTCTTCCCTAACTGAGAGAGGTCGCTTGCTGCTAAGTTCGGGAATTCTCNTGTCGAAACAGTACGTTAGGTAATCATAGGTCTCCCACGTGGTATACTCCGAATTTGTGCGTATCCCTTCGGAGGTAATCTTATACTTCACGCTAGTCCCTTGCTGAGGCAGATTGTATGAGAGGCCCACAAAGTTTGCCTCGTTGTCATCGGTTTCCTCGCCTGAGTCTTCACTGCTCTCATTGCTTTCCTCGTCACTTTCGCCATCACTTTCATCGTCGCTATCCGGCGACACTTTATTGGTGTTCCGGCAAGGGATACTAATCGTTCCTTTTTCGTCCTTTAACGTCAACTTGCAATGTTGGTAATCAATAATTGCACCCGCTCTTCTCAGCCAGTCAGTGCCAAGTACTAGAGAGTATCCGGACGCGTCGATAACTTCCATATCTACTGCTACAGTTACGCTTCCTATTCTTACAGGAACTTGGGTTACAATTCCCAAACTAGAGCGTTTTTCACCGTGTATACCCGTAATCCTTCTTTCGGAAGACTTCTCTACTCTTCGTCCCATCGACTCCATGAAACTCTTTGAGACAATACTGATGGAAGAGCCACTATCAAGTATTACTTCGACCTTCCATCCTGCAACCTGGGCCTTGCACATCATAGGTGTATTTCCCTCTATTTTTGTATGGTTGGCGACCTTCGCTAATTTCGTACGTTTGGGTGCCAAAGCTTTCCGTACATCATTTCGGAAAGGTGGCATTGCCATGATCTGTCCTAAAGTAATGTTAGCTCTCGTGTTCAGTAGGTCAGAGACAATGGAGTATGGTGGGGCAGCTTGCGTCATGTATGGTTGTTGTGGAGAAGGTGCTTTCCTTTTCTTCTTTTGTCGTGATCCTTCGGATACTTCTTTACCCTTTCCTGAGCGTAACCTTTTAGCAATAGGCTGGGCTGTTTGTTTGTTTGCGGATCCTTCCGCTACATTCGCATTATTTGTGCTGGTCTTTAATAAGGGATTTGTTTCACTCGCACTCTCACCCTCCGGAGGTGCGCTTAATAGTTTAAATGCCGTGCTGTTTCCCATGTAGTAGCAGCGGGCTGCTTGACTTCTTCCTGTTGGGTCACGAATGTGTTGCCATTTGCGCCATTTAACGGTATTTGGTTTACGGATTGATTCGTCGCGACATTGGCTTGGGGCTGAACCGCTCTAGCTGGTTCTCGAGGTGGCAGTGTAGCGGGATTTCCCGAGTTTCCTTGCTTTGTAGGGCACATTCTTGCTATATGTCCCGCCTGTCTGCAGAAAAAGCAGCGAAACGGGTCATTGGCATTATTGTTACGGTTCCATGTGTTCTGACCTCTAATATCGTTGTTGTAGTTCGGCCTTCTGTAGGATGTGTGTGTAGGTCTTTCGTCCCTATCCGTAATTCTCTGTAACTTTTCGACGATCGGCGCAAGTGCCTTTTGTACAATGCGCTCTATTACGTCTTCTCTATTTCGGTCCTGGTCGCGACTTGGCGTAAATCCCTGGGGGTTTACGTAGGTAGTAGCGCCATACCCGACCGTGGCTTCAGGATATGTCTGCGCATTCTCTTCGAACTGTTTCGCAATTCTGATTGCTGCTTCTAAAGAAGGATTTTCTTGGGACAGGATAAGGGGTCGCGCTTGGTAGGCAATATCCCTTCGTAATCCTTTTAGGAACTGCCAGACCTTTTCGTCCTCGCTCCATCTGTTCTCGCCGTCAATGCGTCTGATCAGTTTCTTGACGTCGTTAGCGTACTGCTCCACTGTTTCGTTCACTTTCTGTATTTTCATTGATAGTTCGAACCTCCATTGATTTATCAACGCAGTGGTCTTGAAAGTGGCTAAAAATGAGGCTTCGAACGATACTCGGTTTCTGTCGCTCCAATGCGTAATGGGGTTTTGTCCCTCTTGTACTTCGCTGAACCATAGTCCCGCTGCACCTTGTAAGTATCCGGCGACGACTTGAAGTTTATATTCGCTAGTATACTGGTTTATCCTAGCAGATCTGTTGAATTCCTCCAACCATTCCATAGGGTCTCGATTTCCTCCTCCAAACGTCGGCATCTTCGCATCATTTCTGATACGAAAGGCGTCTTGTAATCCCTTTATTAAAGCGTTGGTTCCGCTTTCTTCGGTGCTGCGACTCATTCCTCTAGTTATTCTTTTATTCGTCACGGTGGCTATTGTTTCGTAGGGATACGGATTCTTGTTGTCTTGTTACACAAATTTCAAAACGTTTGTCTTCGTCGTTGATCGTTTGATTTGTAAGAACTTTATTATGTTAACAACTGCTTTGTACTCAAAAAAAAATCTTGTTGGGAACAGAAATTTCTGTCGTTTTTAGGACTATTTCGTATTGTTACGCTTTCTTTTGGCGGGAATAATCTTTTGGATTTTTAAAGGGGATATCTCAAACAATATAAACTCTAACTATATTTATCAAAATTCTCGTAAATCTGTGAAACACTACTTTTCTTAAGAATACTTTATGCCAAACCTCACAGGAGGCACCAAAATCTGTGGCGGTCTGCCCAGAACAAGGAGTAAAGTTACGTCAATCAGTCCCACTAAATCGAACTCTCGTCACACCCCTTTTCGTACTAACTCAACGTACTCTTGTACGCAATATTTCGTAACGCCCACTATCCGCCAGTAGGATCAAGCAGTCACTTGCCTACTCGCAACGAATAGATATATAAAATANTACAGCTCACTACGCAAACTTTCGAATCTTAGCTTCAGACTTTATTCAGTAACTTTATTCAAGAAATTACAAAATTAGTAATAGAGGTATTACGGGCTGTTAACCGTTTCTCACCAATATTACCGTTATCACGAAATAAAATATTAAAAATGTATCAAATTATTACGGGGTATATCGAAACTTTTAAACTTATTGCAAAGATGTAACAACAAAAATATATCACTGCTTTGGCGTGTCTTATCTCTGCTGCTAAATCAAAACAATATGTTTCTATCTTTATTATTTATTTTTATTATAAACTGCGAACCAAAAGATTATTAATTTTATTATTACAAATTAGGTGAAAGATTTTCGTAATTATTCGAAATGTACCAAAAGAAATTAAAAATTATAAAAATTGTAAAAATGAGCCGATCCTTTTCACATCCTAAATTACCAGTCTATTTTATACACTTTCGAACTTATTTTCCTTCATCCTGTGTTGTCGCGTCTAAACACGTTCTTTTCTATTTTTAAGGATGACACACAAGGATGAAATACTTCGTACAAAGATGAATAATCTGTCATCTAGATGGTAACACACTCATCCGGTTACACTGTCATCTCAATGTCATCTCCCGTGACCTTCGCAACATTTCGAAATCCCGTGCACATCCCATGTGGAATTCGTGCACCCTCAATACTTAAAAAAATTGATTATCGGTTTCCTTATTTAGACATTTTCCCATCATTAAACATATAAAAGCTTTTTTTGATCTGAAAGAATAAAATAAAATGTTTATCATCTATGGAGTTTATTTTTCTCTCTTCTACTTTTTATATTACATCATTAAGAAGGTTTTCATTATTCCACCTGAGCTTCGTCAGATTCCCTCTCTTCCTTTAATTCAAACTGTCCAACTTAATTTAAAGTTTTATTTAGCAAGAGAACCTTTACTCGACGTAACTAGACATTACTTAATCGAGTCACTTAATAAGTATGGGATACTTAAAGTAATTATATTTAAAATTGCATAATCGTTTATTGTAATATTATTCATTATTATTTATTATGATATTTATTTTTAATAAATAAAGTATTTTGATATATTAATGAGAAAATGGGTAATCGTTATTTCAAAACCTGAATTGATGAAAGAAGTTTTTCAAAGAGCAGGTAAAGCAAGTAATAATGAAATATCAATTTGAACTTTTATTTGTTTTCTTTCCTATATATATATACATAAACATTCTTTATACTTACAAAGACACGTTTCTAAAATCGGAGCGAAATGTAAGTATTATTGTACTTTAAGTTCCATCAAATAATTATAAATAATAACTTTATTTATTTGAAAACTAGGAACATAAAATTTCGAAAGCAGAACTTAAATTCATTGGATATGATAATCTTTTATATGAAATCAAAGAGGTAGTAATAGTTTCCTTAAGCTTATTTATTCATATTTTACACTTATTTACGCTTATCCTCTCTTATATATCTCTCTCTACATATAAATAGGCTCACTTAAGACATCGAAGAGTATCAAATCCAGCATTCTCTCATGGTTGGCCACCAGAATTATTTGGTAAATTAGCCATAGAATTGTTTGAAGTAATGGATAAAGCATCTGAAAAAAGTCCTACTTTTGATATTTTTCATTTTATTAAGAGGTACATATATTTATCAATTTTTCATATATTTATATTTATTTATTTATTTATTTTATTTATTATATTATATTTGTGAATTACTAAACTTGAAAATAAAATAAAATAATAGTTTTGCTTTAGATGTACTTGGTTTAGCCACATTTGGTTATAACTTTAGGGGAATTAGGGGGATTCGAAAATCAGGGAGTGAATTAGAAAAGGNTATATGAAATCAAAGAGGTAGTAATAGTTTCCTTAAGCTTATTTATTCATATTTTACACTTATTTACGCTTATCCTCTCTTATATATCTCTCTCTACATATAAATAGGCTCACTTAAGACATCGAAGAGTATCAAATCCAGCATTCTCTCATGGTTGGCCACCAGAATTATTTGGTAAATTAGCCATAGAATTGTTTGAAGTAATGGATAAAGCATCTGAAAAAAGTCCTACTTTTGATATTTTTCATTTTATTAAGAGGTACATATATTTATCAATTTTTCATATATTTATATTTATTTATTTATTTATTTTATTTATTATATTATATTTGTGAATTACTAAACTTGAAAATAAAATAAAATAATAGTTTTGCTTTAGATGTACTTGGTTTAGCCACATTTGGTTATAACTTTAGGGGAATTAGGGGGATTCGAAAATCAGGGAGTGAATTAGAAAAGGCTTATCTTACAGCAGTTTACGGAATGTCCGATATGAAATATGTTCTCTTTCCTATTCTGGAAAAAATTCCTGGATTTAGGCGTCCTGAACTTTTTAATCGAATTGATTATTTAAATGGGGTTATGCTTGATATTATAAAAGAACGAAAGCAAAATTTGAAATTTAAAAAAGTAAATAATGATGATTATGACGGGCCTAGAGATTTACTTTATTATATGTTAAAAGCTGAAGAAACCCAAGATGATTCGAAATCACGATTAACTACTGAAGAATTATTAAATGATATGAAATTATTTTTGGTAGCAGGACATGAAACAACAGCAATAGCTTTAGTTGCAGTGATTTATTTTTTAGGAATGAATCAAGAATGTCAAGAAAAAGCTCGAGAAGAAGCTATTAGAATTCTAGGAGATGAAAAGAAAAATATTATACCAAATTCTGAACAAATTAAAGAATTAAAATATATTAATATGGTAATCAAAGAAACTTTGAGAATTCATCCACCAGCTCCAGTAGCCAGTTTTCGAAAAGCTCAGAAAGATACGAGATTAGGCGAATATGCAATAAAGGAAGGTTAATATTGTATTTTATATATTATATATTTTATATTATTTTTATTCTTTATTTTATTCTTTATTTTTATTCTTTGCATTCTACTTTGCACATCCATAGGCACAATATTAGTACCACAGATTTATGCTTCACATCATTTGGAAGAATCATGGGAAGAGTCGTATAAATTTAAACCAGAAAGATTTGCCAATGAAAAAGATACGGCTAATAAGTATCTTCCATTTGGTGGTGGAAATCGAATTTGTATTGGAATGAATCTTTCATTAGCCGAGCAAAGAGTTTTCTTGACTATGCTCGGTAAATTTTTTAGTCATTTGTATGTATTTGTATATTTATTAATGTTCTTAACAATATTTTAATTCGTATTCTCTGTTCTTTTAGTTCGAAAATATTTTTGGAAGATTACCGAACCGAGTATACATAAAGACGAATTACAAGTTAAACCAACTTTATTTGGTTTAGCAGTTCCTAAAAATCTGGAAGTCGATTTTGAACGAAGATATTAAGATCTTACTGTATTAACTGTAACTGCCATTAGATATTTTTTGGATGTGATTGGTTATATGACTTTTATTTTTAAAAATAAATAAATTTAAACAAATGAAAATGAACGATAATTATTTCTTTGACAAAACTTGAAAATTTTAAAATCTGACAAAAATAATATATTCGAAACTAAAAATCGGGTATATGCAATTCAGATACAACTAAATAAATATAAAATAAATTAATATAAACATAAATTAATAACAAAAAAATAAAACAGACAAGAATATAATTGATATTTACCAATACTTAAAGCAGAAATAGACTTTGTTAATTCTTCAAGTTCTTTTTCAAAATTTTCATAATTCTTAGGTTTTGGAAGACTGGAATAATTGAGAAGTCTGTATAAATTGCTTTTGGATGATGTTTTTATAATTCATTAGAGTTGTTGAATTTGTTAATTTTAGATTTTTTGGATAATTATTCGGAATTTTCAATTTGGATTGAGATTTCATCAGTATATTTATAATAATCTAGATCATATTTTGCAAATATTTTCTCAATTTTTCAAAAGTGGGACTATGACTATGAGGGACTCGTGCATCCCAACATCTCATAATTAATCAAGTAATTAATTTTGGAATACAAAATGTAATTTTTGGTCGTAATCCATTACATATTTTTCTAGCTAGTATGGTGCAAAACCAGTGACAGTCTATAACACCAAATGAATATCGGCTGCTTTTAGTACTTCCGGAGCTAAATAGGGTTTCACAAAACGAGTCTTTTTTCAGGGTTTTTTTTTGCATTTTGTTCTACAACTTACTTGGACCAAAATCTGATATATATAATGAAGGAGAAATACTATTAAATTTATTTGATAAATATTTCCAGGATGAAAATCGTGATGTATTATATCTAATTTATGAATATTTTTGAAATGATACGCTAATCTACTTAAATATTCTAATTATTTTTCCAATTAATATTATTAAAATCCTTTCTCAAATAATCTGAGGTTTCCATTAGACATATAGTGTAAAACCATTTTATATTCGTTTGCTTCTGGATCTTGTGTAATTCCATAAATTCGAATTGATGAAAATTCATTCCATGTTTTTAAGTGAATGACCATCTAAATAACATACATTTTTTTTAATTTTATTATATAATTTGGAAATCAAATTTACAATATTAATAAATATATTACCTCATTTAAACGTGCAAAATTATCATCAAACTTTTTTAATGCTACATCATCTTGACCACCTCTGAGCCACCGTTGATTTTCAACACCCCATCTCATAATTGATCCATCAATCCATTTAGCCTTGTATATTGTTCCAAATCCACCCTTTACTATTTCTTTAATATCTTTAAATCTATCATAAGGTATCCATTCTATGACTCTATACTCATCAGTTGCATTTATTTGGGCATCTTGTATAAGCTTATCGATTGCGTTATTTCCACTTGCCCATTTACCAAAATCATCTCGGAAATGTTTCGAGTTACATAGTTTGTACCAGTCATAGATATATTTTTTTTTGATTGCATTCTAAGCATATTTTGTCAGATGGCATTTTTTGTTCACTTAAAGCGCGCGCGTATAAGGTAAAAATTTGTTTCTTTAAATATAATAATAATTATAAATAAATTTTTATCCGAATCTATGCTTAGTTGAAAATTGCTTTGAAATTTAGGTATGCAAAAATCACCTGATATTTTATTGCTTATTTTTAATATATCACTAAAACGCTATCTAAACCTAATATATAGAATTGAGTAACCAAATTTCTATTTAAATGAATTAAATGAATTACAATAATTATTATCTTTGTTTGATACTTTACATTTTCACACAATTTTCTCATTAAATTTTCCACTTGTCCATTTATCAAAATCATTTTGGCAATGTTTCGAGTTACATGGTTTGCGCCATCTTTCTTCGAAGTCATTAAATTCTTGATTGCATTTTTGACATATTTTATCAGATGACATTTTTTTTGTTCACTTATAGTGTGTAAGGTAAAGGCTGTTTATTAGAAAAATAGTAATAAATAAATTTTTATCTGAATTTATACTTGTTAGGCACGCAAAAAAATATCTTCATTCATAATGAATTCAATCGAAAAAAATACAATTTAAACAAATATAGAATTGAATACATTTACAATGTATACAATTTCTCTGGGGAGGAAAAAACCTAACAATACTTCAACTATGATATATGAATCTACAGATATGAGAGTTTACGATGATGTAATTCCTGATCAACAACAGCAAACAAAAAATTCGCAAGTATAATGTGGATTATGGATCTGGAGAAAAGAGAAACTCATTTAACACAGCTGTTTTTTACGCAAAACATTGGCTATATGCAAAAATATTGAGTGGATTTAGCATAAAAGGGACTTCACATTTTTATAAAACTAACTGACAGGGCTTGTTTCCCAGGTTTATTGGGCAATGATGGGTCGTAAATTAATCCAATTTAGTTTTAGCAAACTCCTCTATGTATTTATTTGTTCTAAAAATATATATATATTTTTTACCTTAATTAATAAACGTCTTGGAGTGAGGCTCTGTTGGTTTAAAAAAAAAAAAGCCAATGTATAAAATTTCTTGAACCTCAGAGATAGTATTTATAAAGTTAAAAATTTATTAATATATGTAATGAAGATGGTCACATGTGATTGTTATTTATCATATTTATCAAGTGTGTGTTTATAATTATTGTTACAATTTATTACTTCCGTTTGGATTTTAGTGCACAGTTCTCTAGAGTGCATTATTTTTCCTTCTAGCAACCTTTTGATCAGATTGGTTAAAAAGGATTGGGCGGAGGCATGACCATCAGTTATTTTAGGTAACACTAGGCGATGATGAGTTGAGCAGTTAGGTTAATAGCTCATAGCCAGTTTTATTAAATGTTGGGTTTTATTTTCATGTATCTTGATTACTAGTCAATTAACCAATTAAAATTTAATAAAGCATAACTCTGTTGGATTTAAAAAAATAATATAATTTGCATTCTAGAATTACATATTGTTCATATAGATGGCTCTTTTTTAGAATATTTCCAATAAGCATATTATCTTCAAAATAGTACATAAGTTACAATCTGCTTACATTATTTAAAATTCTACGATGCTACTATTATTATTCCGAAATCTCAAATTGTTCAACCGATTTTCGTAATAAACATAAATGCACATGTAAGATTATGTAAGATCTGTTCTTCGCGGATTAATATCATTTCTTCTTCGAAATGATTTAAGAATTTATTCATAGAATGGCAACCCAACTAAAAACTATTCACGAGCAGGAACCAATACTGAAAAACAGCAAAAGTATAGAAAAGGAAAAAAATATAAAGATTAATTTGAATGATCCATTCAATTGTATTCACACCATTTTTATCATCCTTTCTTTAAGAACTAATCGTCCGTGTGATTCTTACAATAAGGTATATCAAATCTGACCTTGGGTACGCCTGCGAATATAGTAAGAAGAGTGATATTCAATGTGTATCCCCACCACGTTTCAGAAAGTAGTATTTTATTTTCATTATTATACAATCAAAGTTCAAATGACAAATCATACTTTATAGTTAATTATCATTCAATTGTATTCACATTATATAAACAGATATTTATATTTATGGTTCTTAAATTAATATTTCAAATCAATTAATATTGAGTAACACTTTCTCATTAATTTCATTTGATTATATTCTCATTATATTATTACAGTCTGTGAGTATTTTTATTCATCATCATTAAAATCAAAGTTTCAATTAATTTATCACCAAATAACATTTTCCAATTAGTTATATTACTTAAAGTGAGTATTTTTATTCACTATTATTAAAATCAATGCTCAAATCAATTTAACATCAAATAACGCTTTATATTCACATTATATTATTACAGTCCGTGAGTATTTTTATTCATGGTTATTAAAATCAGAGTTTCGATTGTATTTACATATATATTACAGAAAGTGAGTATTTATATTCTTGATTATTAAAATTAAAGTTTCAATTAATTTATTTCCAAATAACATTTTCTAATTAATTATCATTCAATTGCATTTACATTATATTACAGAGAGTGAGTATTTTTTATTCATGATTATTAAAATCAAAGTTTCAATCTAACACTTTCTGATTAATTATCATTCAAATATATTCGCATCACATTACAGAAAGTGAGTAATTATATTCGTATTTATTAAAATTAATGTTCAAATTAATTAAATTAATTCAACATGATATAATCATTATATTACAGAAAGTTGGTATTAATATTTATGATTATTAAAATCGAAGTTTCGATCAATCTGACATCTAATCAATTTTCATTCAATTATATTCACTTCAAATTACAGAAATGAGTCTTTAGATTCATTATTATTAGAATCAAAATTTAACATCAAATAACACTTTTTAATTATCATATTACAAGATATGAGTGTTTAAATTTTAATTATTTAAATCAATATACTAATCTAATTCAACAACAAATAAACTTCTTTAATCAATTATTAATAAATCGTGTACATTATTATATCTCAGAATGTGAGTATTTAGATTTATGATTATTAAGATTCAAGTTTAAGTTTAATGACATTCTCTAATCAGTTATTAATAATTGTATTCGCATATCATATTGAAGAATGTGAGTGTTATAATTATTAAGATCAAAGTTTCGAATAAATTTAATATTATATATAACTGATTGGAGTTTCCTCTCATGCATATGCATATATTATATTGTAGGGAGTGAGTATTATCATTCAGCTCAATGTTTTAAGCTAACTTAACATTGAATAACACCTCCCTATCATTTATAAAATTACATTTGTACATGATCAAATGACACTTCTTTACGAAATTATTATTTTATCAATTGCATGTTGTATGATTAGCCAGTACGTATTATATTCATAAAAAGTTAAATTTCAAATTATTTAATTCAACATCATATACAATTTTATAACGTGAGTATTTAGATTCATAATCATCCAAATTGAAGATTCAAGATATAATTATTAATCATTTGTAAATTGACAGACAAACTTTATTTTTTCACAACGATTATCTTGATAATTTTACAAGAATAAAAAATTTTAGAAATGATGGATGATTCAATTATCCTATATAATTAATATCATTGCAACGGAAACAAATTATTGCAATGAAATAATGAAGAGAAATACAGAAAGGGAGATGAGATAATAATTTATATTATATAATGAAGTTAGGAGTTATTTTTTTTATCAATACTCAATTAATTGAGTATAAATCATTCTTCTGAGTTTTAATAGTATAAAAATTGCCTGTAATATTGTTAAATTATAATATTATCTAAATATTTTAGCTAAATTTTAAAGTAAATATAAATCAAGTGCAATTTTTCAATATATTAATGCAAAAGGATAAATGAAATCAATAAAATTTGAAATTATTTTTTATAATGGATAAGATGAACTTGTAAGTAATAATCTGGCAAAAATAAATACCATATAATAACGCAATTAATTGTGTATTGTTTTTGGAACAATCGTCATTTTTATTCTTGAATGAGAATTCTTATAAATAAATTTTTAATTAATATACTATTTATTTATTTTATTGTACAGAATATCTTTAAAAAGATAAAAAGATTCTCGTTTATATCAAAGTGACAGCAATTAGTGTACTTTACATCGATGAAAGGATTATTTATTCAGTATTTTTTTATTATTAAACCTTCAGAACTTTTAGCATCACAGATTTCAAATCAATATACATACCTACTATTTTCAAACTATTAGCACAATTGAATCAATAAATAAGATTATACACAATAAAATAAAATAAAATAATTAAATTGATATAAAATTTGAAAAGGATTTAAATAAAATGCAAAATAAATAAATGAAATAATAATTTTTGTTGGACAAACCCTTCCATCTGGTTTATAATTTCGTAGAAAAATGATTAATGCTTAATATTTTGAAAAATACTAAGATTGATATTTTACCTATTTAAAAAAAAATCAAATATCATAAACACAAAGCGCCCTAAATTTTATTTTATTTTATTTTATTTTATTTTATTTTATTTTATTTTATTTTATTTTAATTTTAAAAAAAATAATTTTATAAAAGTGATCGACATTGATGTCGATCCTCTAACTCCCAATGCCGATCCCTAAAATGACCACTGACTGTTATAGGAAGCTACTATGACACAGAATAATGTGAAACATTTACCAGTGTTTGAATAGAGGTAATTTATTTTATTATATTTTATTTATTTTATTTGATTTATTTATTATTATTTATTTATTTATTTATTTTATTTCATTTTATTTCCTTGTAACTTTTCGATTCTGACCCGAGTTCTTCAGTTTACGGTTTGGATATAATAATTATTATTCTTACTTATTATTATTTATGCAATAATTTTATTATAATTAATAAATTATTATTTATAAATCATAATCATTTAACTACTGATAGGTGGTGCATAAATATGATGAAATGGTCCGAATTGGGGTACGTAATCCTTAATTATTTTAATTACTTTAATTATTATTATTATTTTAATTTCATGTAAATTAAAATATAATATAATATCTATATGTAATAGGACCCACTACGTGAATAATTTGAAGAATGTGCAATTCAACTTCATAATCACACTCCGCGATAAAGGAATAATTTGTTTATTCACTAATAAGAGTGATCCCAAAGAACTTTTAAGCGTTACAAGAGACTATCAAAAATCGAGAGAATGACTTGAACTAATGAATAATAGTAATAATAATGATTGTTGTCTTGGAAGGAAATGATGATGAATCAGATGATTTTGTTAATCGACAAATTCAAAGGTTAAGTTTCGACCAATTGGAAATTTTGAGAGAAAATCAAGTTCTAAAGGGGAAACTTGAGATATAAAACATTTATATGGGGAATTGAAAATTCCCGTGGAGGAAAGAATTTAACTTTGTGATGATAATTTGGATGAATCGTGTTTGGAAAACGTATGTTCTACCGTTAATTAATCAATTTATTTATTATTGTATTTATTTATTGTATTTATTTATTATAACTATTTATTATTTATCACTATTTATGATTATTTTTATAGTGCAATTGGTTAATCTTCGGGACAAACGTTTGGTTCCTTAGAATGAACGCGATGGATTTTTCGAGGGCTTATAAAAAAGTAAGTAAACTAATATTAACATCTAATAACATTTAATCATAACTTTTATCACTATTATTATAACATAATATTTTAATATCAAATTTCTCAATTTATTTAATAATTAAATAATTAACTTTTTATACTTTTTATTTATTATTGGAATCCGCTGACGAAATATATAGAATTACTTTCACAAGTATCCCGTCTACAAGAATTACATGCGTGCCAAGGTTTAATGATGAATGTTGGAAAGACGTGCCTTAATTGAGGTAAAATTATTATTTATTTATTTATTTATCGATTTATCTGTCACATTTATTTTATTATCATTCATTATTCACAAAAAATGATTGAATTCGAAAAAGGTATCGATCCAAATCGCCTCTTTTTCATTACGACTATTGGAAGAAGAATGGAGAAGATCTTGTTCAATCAATTTAGTTAATATAGAAAATAAATTAATTAGTACATTATATCCAACATTAAAAAACTCGTGCATCATAACGTTTAATAATGCTACATCTTTGAAATATTATATTATTATTTCCTATTTAATAAAATCAAAATTACAAGCTAAGCTAATTAAATTCGTAAAAAATGGGATGAAAAATTCATACTCAATACTTAGTGTTAAGATTTTATTATATAAAAAAAAACTAATAAATCAAATAAATTAAATAAATGGATCAGAATTACCTAAATAACATAGAAATGAATTTATATAATTAATTATAAAAATAATATAATATAATATAAATAAAATATATAACAAAACTTACTAGGACATAAATTAGACATAGATTTAGTTAATTCTTCAAGTTCCCTTTCAAAATTTTCTTCATTCTTGGGTTTTGGAAGTTTTGAAAAATCAAGAAGTCGACTGGTATAAATTGCTTGTGGGTGTGTTTGATAATTAAGAGGAGTTGTAGTTGTTGTAGTTGTTAATCCTAGGCTTTTGGATAATTTTTCAGAATTTTCAATTTGACTTCTTATTTCTGAATTTCTCCCTTCGCTTAAATAATCATCATAGTATTTATCCAACTCTTTATATAATTCTTCAGAAGTGGGTCTATGTGGAATTCGAGCATCCCAACACCTCATAATCATTCTTGTAATTAATTTTGGAGTATGAAATGTAATTTTTGGTCTTAATCCATTGCATATTTTCATAGCTAAATCTTTATCATGTGGTATATCAGGATATGGAAGAATGCCCGCAACCAGTTCATAAGCAATAATTCCAAATGAATATACATCAGCAGCTTTTGTATATTCTTCTTCGCCACATAATACCTCTGGTGCAATATATGGTAATACACCAAATATATTCTTTTTTTCGGGAATATTTGGATTTGCCCCTATCAGTTTACTTAATCCAAAATCTGAAATCTGAATATAACTTTTGTTAAAATTGGATGATAAAATATTACTATCTCTAATTCATGAATATTCTTCAAATTTAATGATAATCTCCATAGCTTACTAATTTTGTAACCAATTAATATTATTAAAATTAATTTTTAAATATTCTCGAAGATTCCCATCTTTTGCATATTGTAAAACCATTATATATGAGTGTGTTTCTGGATCTTGCGTAATTCCATAAAATGCAATTGAAGTTGAAAATTTATTGTTTATTTTTAAGTGAATTGCCATCTAATAATATAAACATTTTTAATTTATAGTTAAAATGATATACAATAATTTGAAAATTAAATTTAAAAATTAATTAAAATATTTACCTCATTTAAGACATCGTTGAAATTCACAAAATTATCAAACTTTTTTAATGCCACTTCTTCATTCCCACGATATCTTTTCCATTGTTGATTCTCAATATCCCATTTTTCAATATATCCATCAATCCAGCAAGCATAATGTATTGTTCCAAATCCACCTTTACCTATTTGTTTAACATCTTTAAATCTTTCAAAAGGTATCCATTCTATTACTTCGTCATAATTATTAGCATTTAGTTGAGCATCTTGAATTAATTTATCTATTTTGTCATTTCCGCTTGACCAATTATTAAACTCATTTTGGAAATGTTTCGAGTTACATGGTTTGCACAAATCTTCATAATATTCTTGATTGCATTCTGAGCATGTATAAGACGACATTTTTTTTGTTTATAGTATTTAAGGCAGAATTTTATTTTTTTTTAAAAAAAATCAATAAATTTGTATCAGAATTTACGTTTCAATATAAGTGAATTTAATTATCAATCGGAATTTTTATACTGCAACTGCATGACCGAAATTTAGCTACTTTGGGATTTTCCTGTTAAAATCACACCACATTCGCATGAGTTTTCAGGATATAACCTGTCTGCTTTGCCCCACGCAGATCGACAATTATTATTTTGTTAGCCGTCATTTTTTCCGTTTCTGCGTGGAACAATAGGGGTTAGGTTATATCCTGTCTGCGTGGTCAAAAGCAGACAGGTTATATCCTGAAAATTTCATGCGAATGCGCTGTAAAATCAAGCTTGTATCGTTATTTTGGCCCACATGATTGTATAACCCCAAATACTTGTCATTTTACCATTTTCGCAAAAAAATAAATAAAAATGGTATTAGAACAAGGGTTCAAAGTCAGGGCTTGAATTTTCGATAAAAAAATAATTTTAAATTAATAATTTATTTTTATTATTTTATTATTTTTATTATTTTCATTTTTTTATTATNAGTGAATTTAATTATCAATCGGAATTTTTATACTGCAACTGCATGACCGAAATTTAGCTACTTTGGGATTTTCCTGTTAAAATCACACCACATTCGCATGAGTTTTCAGGATATAACCTGTCTGCTTTGCCCCACGCAGATCGACAATTATTATTTTGTTAGCCGTCATTTTTTCCGTTTCTGCGTGGAACAATAGGGGTTAGGTTATATCCTGTCTGCGTGGTCAAAAGCAGACAGGTTATATCCTGAAAATTTCATGCGAATGCGCTGTAAAATCAAGCTTGTATCGTTATTTTGGCCCACATGATTGTATAACCCCAAATACTTGTCATTTTACCATTTTCGCAAAAAAATAAATAAAAATGGTATTAGAACAAGGGTTCAAAGTCAGGGCTTGAATTTTCGATAAAAAAATAATTTTAAATTAATAATTTATTTTTATTATTTTATTATTTTTATTATTTTCATTTTTTTATTATTTTTATTATTTTATTATTTTTATTATTTTTATTATTTTTATTATTTTTATTATTTTATTATTTTTATTATTTTATTATTTTTATTATTTTATTATTTTTATTATTTTTATTTTTTTATTTTTTTTATTTTTTTATTATTAAAACGATTTTTTAAATAGATTTATATTTACTTTTATTGTTTTATTATTTATTATTTTTATTATTTTTATTATGTTTTTTATTGTTTTTATTATTATTATTATTATTATTATTATTATTATTATTATTATTTAAAACTATTTAAAATAATTTTTAAATATATTTGTATTTACTTTCTTAAAAATAAATTTAATTATACTATTAATTAATTTTATGAATTTTTTCAAATAACATATTTTTAAATATTTTTATAGGTTTTGTTTTTGGAAATTGATAAAAATATAATACAATTATTTTTGTTAATATATGACTCTAGTTGATTTTTAAATGTAATTAATAATGTTTTATAGATAATTATAAGCATTTTTGGTGTCAAATTTGTTTTTTTTTGTAAATGAAATAATTACAATAAAGCTTTTTTTAATAACTCTTATGAGAGAATTATGATTTATTATTTAATTATTTAAAAAAAAATATTTAATTAATTATTGTTTCACCAATATTATGATAGTTAATTCAAATTTTATTATTTTTTTATAATTAATTAAGTATCGGCAATGTTATAATGATTGGGTGGCTGAAGAAATAAAAAAAAATTGATTAGTTGCATAATGGGTAAAAACTTCATGGGATAATGTTAATTGAATGCTTATACAATGTTCATTTAAATATTGTGGAATAACAAATTCCCGGGATGGCTTAGAAGATAATGAACAGAGCAAAAAAAAGTGGTGAAATTTTGTATATTTCTAGAAAATGAAAGAGATGGTGAAAATAATAAAAATGATGATGAAATTAATAAGGATGATGTCGAAGGTCAATATATTTCTGACATAGAAAGTGAAAATACTGATAATAATAATGATAATGATAGTGATAATAACAATAATAGTGATATTGATAATGGTAGTGATGACAATTATTACAAAAATGAAATTGATAATAATAATAGTAATAATTGAAAATAATAGTAATTATAATATAATAATAACAGTAATAATATAATAATAATAATAATAATAATAATAAATTTTATAAAATATTTTTTAAAAAAATCGGTATTGGCGATTTTCATACTTTAAATCACATAAAAATCATAATAATGCGATAAAAATTTTGCTTTTATTAATATAGATAGTACCATAAATTATACCCAGGTACAATATATTCCAAACCTGTGAGTTGTACCCGGGTACAATTCACAGGGGTACTTTGCCTGTGCGGGGATTTTGGCCAGCATATTACGGTAGATGTATAATATAAAAGACCTATCCGCTAATTAATTTAATAAATTGATTTAACAACAAGTTATTCGGAACAATTTTTAAAATAACAGGTGTAACCATCCATTAAATTGAGTCATGTTAGAATTGCCTAATTTGAGATGCATTATGAAGATCGGGTTTACATGTGGATAGCAATTTTGTATGTCACTTTGTACAACTTTGTATGATTCTATGAAACCCCGAACATGTGCACTTTATAATTCCAATTTTAGAAATGATTAATGTTTCCAAATTCAAATCGTTGAACCGTACAATGAAAATTTAATATTTATCCGTCAACTTATATTTTATCGCAAATAATAAAACGTAAAATTATTCATTTAGCCTTTTTGTTTTCTCTTATAACCTTTTCTATAAATAAAATTTAAAATATACATTCCACTTTAAACTTCCACAAAAAAATTAAAAATTTTAAATTCATAAATTTTATTATAATTTGGAGTAAATCATTAAGTAAATGGAAAATCGATATTCCAATGAAAATGAAACTATAAATATAAAAGAGGAAAAATTCTGTCAGTACTTGAAATATGCTGAAAGGGGAGACAGTGATGCACAGCTAAATCTTGGATATTGTTATCTCAATGGAGTTGGAACCATAAAAGATGAAGGAAAAGCATTCCAGTGGTACCTGAAATCAGATGAAGGAGGAAATACTAAAGGACAATATAATCTTGCCTTATGTTATGATAATGAGATTGGAACAATAAAAGATGAAGGGAAAGCATTCCAGTGGTACCTAAAATCAGCTGAAGGGGGAAACCATATGGGACAGTGCAATCTTGGATATTGTTATGAATATAGAATTGAAACCACAAAAGATGAAGGGAAAGCATTCCAGTGGTACCTGAAATCAGCCGAAGGGGGAAACAATATGGGACAATGCAATCTTGGATATTGTTATTTAAATGAAATTGGAACAGCAAAGGATGAAGAGAAAGCATTTCAGTGGTACTTGAAATCAGCTGAAGGGAGAAATCACATTGGACAAGATAATCTTGGAACTTGTTATCGAAATAGGATTGGAACTACAAAAGATGAAAGGAAAGCATTCCAGTGGTACCTAAAATCAGCTGAAGATGGAAGCAGTAATGGACAACTAAATCTTGGAACTTGTTATCAAAATGGGATTGGAACCATAAAATATGAAGGGAAAGCATTTCAGTGGTACCTAAAATCAGCCGAAGGGGAAGCAGTGAAGGACAAGTAAATCTTGGATATTGTTATACCAATGGAATTGGAACCATAAAAGATGAAGGGAAAGCATTCCAGTGGTACCTGAAATCAGCTGAAGGGGGAAGTAGTGAAGGACAACTAAATGTTGGATATTGTTATAACAATGGGATTGGAACCACAAAAGATGAAGAGAAGGCATTTCACTGGTACCTGAAATCAGCTGAAGGGGGAAATCACATTGGACAAGATAATCTTGGAACTTGTTATCGAAATGGGATTGGAATCATAAAAGATGAAGGGAAAGCATTCCAGTGGTACCTGAAATCAGCTGAAGGGGGAAACCATATGGGACAATGCAATCTTGGATATTGTTATGAAAATAGGATTGGAACCACAAAAGATGAAGGGAAAGCATTCCAGTGGTACCTGAAATCAGCTGAAGGGGGAAATCACATTGGACAAGATAATCTTGGAACTTGTTATCGAAATGGGATTGGAACTACAAAAGATGAAGGGAAAGCATTCCAGTGGTATCTGAAATCAGCTGAAGGGAGAAATCATATAGGACAGAATAATCTTGGATATTGTTATCGAAATGGGATTGGAACCACAAAAGATGAAGGGGAAGCATTCCAGTGGTACCTGAAATCAGCTGAAGGGGGAAACAGCGAAGGACAACTAAATCTTGGATATTGTAATTTCAATGGGATTGGTACCATAAAAGATGAAGGGAAAGCATTCCAGTGGTACCTGAAATCAGCTGAAGGGGGAAACAATATGGGACAATGCAATCTTGGATATTGTTATTTAAATAAAATTGGTACAACAAAAGATGAAGAGAAAGCATTTCAGTGGTGCTTGAAATCAGCAGAAGGGGGAAATCATATAGGACAGAATAATCTTGGATATTGTTATCAAAATGGGATTGGAACTATAAAAAGTGAAGAGAAGGCATTTCAGTGGTACCTGAAATCAGCTGAAGGGGGAAACATTGAAGGACAACTAAATCTTGGATATTTTTATATCAATGGGATTGGAACAATAAAAGATGAAGGGAAAGCATTCCAGTGGTACCTGAAATCAGCTGAAAGGGGAAAACATATAGGACAATGCAATCTTGGATATTGTTATGAAAATAGAATTGGAGCCACAAAAGATGAAGGGAACTCATTCCAGTGGTACCTGAAATCAGCTGAAGGGGGAAATCACATCGGTCAGGATAATCTTGGAACCTGTTATCGAAATGAAATTGGAACTACAAAAGATGAAGGGAAAGCATTCCAGTGGTATCTAAAATCAGCTGAAGGGGGAAATCATATAGGACAGAATAATCTTGGATATTGCTATATCAATGGAATTGGAACCATAAAAGATGAAGGAAAAGCATTTCAGTGGTACTTGAAATCAGCTGAAGGGGGAAATCACATTGGACAAGATAATCTTGGAACTTGTTATCAAAATGGGATTGGAACTATAAAAGATGAAGGGAAAGCATTCCAGTGGTTCCTGAAATCAGCTGAAGGGGGAAACAGTGAAGGACAACTAAATCTTGGATATTGTTATTTCAATGGGATTGGAACCATAAAAGATGAAGGGAAAGCATTCCAGTGGTACCTGAAATCAGCTGAAGGGGGAAACATTATGGGACAATGCAATCTTGGATATTGTTATTTAAATAAAATTGGAACAACAAAAGATGAAGAGAAGGCATTTCAGTTGTACCTGAAATCAGCTGAAGGGGGAAACATTATGGGACAATGCAATCTTGGATATTGTTATTTAAATAAAATTGGAACAACAAAAGATGAAGAGAAGGCATTTCAGTTGTACCTGAAATCGGCTGAAGGGGGAAACATTGAAGGACAGAATAATCTTGGATATTGTTATCAAAATGGGATTGGAACCATAAAAGATGAAGGGAAAGCATTCGAGTGGTACCTGAAATCAGCTGAAGGGGGAAACAATATGGGACAATGCAATCTTGGATATTGTTATTTAAATAAAATTGGAACAACAAAAGATGAAGAGAAGGCATTTCAGTTGTACCTGAAATCAGCTGAAGGGGGAAACATTGAAGGACGGAATAATCTTGGATATTGTTATCAAAATGGGATTGGAACCATAAAAGATGAAGGGAAAGCATTCCAGCGGTACCTGAAATCAGCTGAAGGAGGAAGCAGTGAAGGACAACTAAATCTAGGATATTGTTATATCAATGGAATTGGAACTATAAAAGATGAAGGGAAAGCATTCCAGTGGTACCTGAAATTAGCTGAAGGGGGAAATCACATTGGACAAAATAATCTTGGTGATTGTTATGAGAAAGGAATTGGAACCATAAAAGATGAAGAGAAAGCATTCCAGTGGTACCTGAAATCAGCTGAAGGCGGAGAAAAATTTGCACAAAGTGCAATTGAATATTTTTACCGAAATGAGATTTTTTATTTAAAAAAAAACCAGAATAAATTAGAACATCGATGCATTAATTGTGAAAATTTGAATCAACTAAATAATACATGTTCAGATTGTGAACTTATAGATATTCCAGAATGGACAAGTGGAAATTATGATATTGACAATATAATTCAAATGACTCAATTAGATGAAAATGTTAATGAATGGGAAATTTGGAGATGGATAGATTATAGTAAATTGAAAAACATAGAATATTTAGCTGAAGGAGGGTTTGGCAGTATTTGGAAAGCAGAATGGATAGATATGCCTGAAGAGGTATTTGAATTTTATAAATCAAATCAAGTTGCTTTGAAGAAACTTAAAAATTCACAAGAAATTAGTTCAGAATTTTTAGAAGAGGTAAATATTAAATATATTATCAATATATCAATATTATTTATATTAATTTTAATTTTGTAATTATAGTTAACTGCAAATTTCCGATGTCGTGATAAATATGTTTTACCAATTTTGGGTATAACCCAAGATTCAATGACAAAAGAATATGCAATAGTTTTACGTTATATGAAAAATGGAAATTTGNATCAACTAAATAATACATGTTCAGATTGTGAACTTATAGATATTCCAGAATGGACAAGTGGAAATTATGATATTGACAATATAATTCAAATGACTCAATTAGATGAAAATGTTAATGAATGGGAAATTTGGAGATGGATAGATTATAGTAAATTGAAAAACATAGAATATTTAGCTGAAGGAGGGTTTGGCAGTATTTGGAAAGCAGAATGGATAGATATGCCTGAAGAGGTATTTGAATTTTATAAATCAAATCAAGTTGCTTTGAAGAAACTTAAAAATTCACAAGAAATTAGTTCAGAATTTTTAGAAGAGGTAAATATTAAATATATTATCAATATATCAATATTATTTATATTAATTTTAATTTTGTAATTATAGTTAACTGCAAATTTCCGATGTCGTGATAAATATGTTTTACCAATTTTGGGTATAACCCAAGATTCAATGACAAAAGAATATGCAATAGTTTTACGTTATATGAAAAATGGAAATTTGAGAGATTTTCTTGATCAAAATAAATTATTACCTTGGATTGAACGATTATGGTTATTGAATTCTTTTATTAGAGGATTAATAGTCATTCATAGTAAAGGATTCATCCATCGTGATATTCATCCTGGAAATCTTATGATAACTGAAGTACATAATAATTCAAAATATAAATTCATAAGATTAGGAGATTTAGGATTATGTAAATTGGCAAATGAAACCTCATCATCCGGAGCATATGGAGTATTGCCATATATTGCACCTGAGATATTGAATAAACATCAATATTCTCAAGCTTCAGATATTTATAGTGTTGGAATTGTTATGTGGGTTATCTCAACAGGAAAAAGACCATTTGCTAACAGAGCATATAATATAGAATTAGCTGGTGATATTTTTAATGGACTTCGACTGAAAACCAATAAAGACACACCTCAGTGTTATATAGAATTAATGGAAAAGTGTTGGCACAAAGATCCATCTGAACGTCCAAGTACTGAAACAATTTATGATATATCAGAAGAATGGATTGAAGATTTGTTGTATAATAAGAAATCAGCAGATTCAATTATGTTTTTGAATGCTGAAAAAAAAATGCAAGATTTAAGTGAAGATGAAGATTTATCTACTGCTGAAACTACTCATTCTGAAGCATACATTTCAAGTAAACTTTTACCTTCTGATTTTATTAATCTTCATATAGATAATCTAAATTTTTATGGTCGTTAAATTTAATTTGTTTGAATTGCAATATATCAAGAATTTCATTAATTAATTTAACCAAAATTTCTTAATTTATTGAGCATTTCGAAGTTATAAATTACATGCAATTTTGTCTATTTTATATTATTGAGAATTCTAGTCTAGTTATTATTATTTTGCATAATTGCATTTTTTATAAAAATAAATAAATTATTATGTTTTACTACTTTGTTGTCAACATAAATATTAATAATATTTCATGTGTTTGTAAAAAAAAATAAGCTTATCCAACAATTATTATTACAAATATTTTCAAAATAAATTTATGCAATATATCTTACATTCATTTTTATCTTACAATCTTACAAAAAGGCAGATGCATATGATTGAAATTTTACAAGAGTTCGGAAGACTTTTTCAGTTCACAATATCAAATTATGAAATAATTAATAATTAAATACAAATACAAATATAAAAATAAAGAGTAATTTATGACTAATATAAATATAAATTAATCTTTAAACTGGAATCGTGTGTAAATAAAAATTTATTTTTCAAGTATAAAAAATACAATTGTAAATAAATAGTCTTTTCTTCTGAATAATTTTTGAACTTAAATTTATTGCTATTATATTATTTACGATTGAAATCAATTATTTATTATTTATCAAAATGGATATAATAATTTATTTATATTTCAAATAAAAGTTTTTTATTAAAAATTATAAAATTTAGCATCTCAACCTTCAAGAATCATAAGAATCAGAAAGTTCAAGCTAATAAAATTCCCCTGACCCTGAATTCGTGTTTGTCTAAATTGTTTTTTATAACACGAATGAATGGAATATATCATAATAATAATTAACCACATGAATGAGAGTTAATTATGCAATAATAAGAATAACTTTAAATGCGAAACAAATTTAAATAATATCAAATTTCCATTTCATTATATTTAATATGATGTGAAAATAATCTTTGTTATGATAAAAATGAAATCATTATCTTTTCTTTTATCAAAATATTTAAAAATGATTGTTGTTTTTATTTGTTTATTAATATAAGTAATTTAAATAATAAATTAGTTTGGAGTTTTTTGAGGAAAATTGCTCCTTTTCACATTCACATATTCATTTACACCTGCATTCTCGTGTGAATTAAAATATAATATATATTTAGATCAATTGGAAATTTTGAGAGGAAAAGTTAAATCATTTTAAAATTATTATCAAGTTCGAAAAGGGAAACTTGAGATATAAAACATTTTATATTGTATTTACTATTTTTTATTTATTTATTATTTATCACTATTTATTATTATTTTTTATAGTACAATTGGTTGATCTTTGGGATAAATGTTTGGTTCCTTAATAAGAACGTGATGGGTTTTTCGAGCTTACAAAAAAAGTAAATTAAAATTAACATCTCATCTAATAACATTTAATCATAATAACTACTTTATAACTATTATGATAATATTACATTTTAATAAATTTATTTAATAATTAGATAATTAACTTTTATACTTTTTATTTATTATCGGAATCAGCTGATGAAATATGTGAATTACTTTCACAAGTGTCTCGTCTACAAGAATTATATGCGTGCCAAGATTTAATGATGACGTGCCTTAATTGAGGTAAAATTATTATTTATTTTTTTTATTGATTTATTTCTGTCACATTTGTTTTATTATTTATATTAACATCCATCATTCACAGAAAATGATTGAATTCGAAAAAAGGTATCGATCCAAATCGCCTTTTTTTCATTCCGACTATTGGAAGAAGAATGAGAATTCTTGTTGACCCAATTTAGTTAAGATCGAAAATAAATTAGTTAGTACACGTTATTACAATAATTGAAATATTTATTTTAATACTTAGTCGATTTGTAATAAATTGAAATTCCTTTATTATTATTTTTCTACTTTTATAAAATCAAAATTACAAACTAAGTTATACAAATCGAATGAAGAATTCGTATTCTATCCCTAGTGTTAAGATTTTATATCAAAAAAACTAATAAACCAAATCAATCAAATAAATAGATCAGAATTACCTAAATAACATAGAAATGAATTAACATAATTAATTATAAAAATAAATAAAATATATAACAAAACTTACTAGGACATAAATTAGACATAGATTCAGTTAATTCTTCAAGTTCTCGTTCAAAATTTTCTTCGTTCTTGGGTTTTGGAAGTTTCGAAAAATCAAGAAGTCGACTGGTATAAATTGCTTGCGGATGTGTTTGATAATTAAGAGGAGTTGTAGTTGCTGAATTTTTTAATCCTAGGTTTTTGGATAATTTTTCAGAATTTTCAATTTGGATTCCAATTTCTGAATCTTTATAACGATAATCACTCTCACTCGAGTATTTCATCAACTCATTCCTTAATTCTTTAAAAGTGGGTCTATGTGTAACTCGAGCATCCCAACACCTCATAATCATTCTTGTAATTAATTTTGGAGTATGAAATGTAATTTTTGGTCTTAATCCATTGCATATTTTCATAGCTAAATCTTTATCATGTGGTATATCAGGATATGGAGGAAAGCCCGTAACTATTTCGTAAGCAATCATTCCAAATGAATATACATCAGCAGCTTTTGTATATTCTTCATCACCACTTAATACCTCTGGAGCAATATATGGTAATACACCAAATATATTCTTTTTTTCGGGATTATTTGAATTTACCCCTATTAGTTTACTTAATCCAAAATCTGAAATCCGGATAGAATATAAATTTTCAAAATTGATTGATAAAATATTTCCAGGATGGAAGTCCTGGTGAACTATATCTAATTCATGAACTTCCATCAACCTGTTAGATATATCATATAGATTATTTAATTTTTGTTCCCAATTAATATTATTAAAATTATTTTTTAAATATTCTCGAAGATTTCCATCTTTTGCATATTGTAAAACCATCATATATGAGTGTGTTTCTGGATCTTGTGTAATTCCATAAAATCGAATAGAAGCATTATTAATGTATATTTTTAAGTGAATTTCCATCTAATAATATAAACATTTTTAATTTATGGTTAAAATGATATATAATAATTTGAAAATTAAATTTTAATATTAATTAAAATATTTACCTCATTTAAGACATCATTGAAATTCACAAAATTATCAAACTTTTTTAATGCCACTTCTCTATTACGATATCTTTTCCATTGTTGATTTTCAATATTCCGTTCATAAATTGATCCATCAATCCATCTAGCGTAATGTATTGTTCCAAATCCACCTTTACCTATTTGTTTAAAATCTTTAAATTGATAATAAGGTATCCATTCTATTACTTTCCAATTTCTATCAGCATTTAGTTGATTATCTTGAATGAATTTATCTATTTTGTCATTTCCACTTGTCCGATTATTAAATTCATTTTGGAAATGTTTCGAGTTACATGGTTCACACCAATAACATTTATATTCTTGATTGCATTCTGGGCATATTTCATCAGATGACATTTTTTGTTTATAGTATTTAAGGCAGAATTTTATTTTTTTTAAAAAAAATCAATAAATTTTATCGGAATTTTTTTTATAAGTTCAATTTTTCGAATTTAATTATCAATCGGAATTTTTATACTACATGACCGAAAATGCTACTTTAGGAATTTTCATGTTAAAATCAAGCTCGTATGATAAGCAAAATCATTATTTTCCACATGATTGTTGTATAACTCCCAAATACTTTGTCATTTTGCCATTTTCGTAAAAAAAAAAAACTTAAATAAAAATGATATTATAACAAGGGTTCCAAGTTAGGGGCTTGAATTTTCCGAAAAAAAATTTATTATTTTTATTATTTTTACTATTTTTATTATTTTTATTATTTTTATTTTTTATTATTTTTATTTTTAGCTTTTATGTCGATCATATTTAGAACTAACTAATTTTGGACTTTTGAAAATAATAATCAATTGTTTTTTTTATCGATAATTTAAAAATTTCTTATAATGACTATAATAGTTAGAACTAGCAATAATAATAATAATTAATGGTTCACCTTTTTGAAATTATTGATTTCTCATGATTTTTTGTCAAAGAGAAATTCTAAGGTTATGATCGTTTAAGTTAATTTAAAATATAAATTACAGATTTATTATTTAAGTACACATGACTTCATTATCCCTTTATATTTTGATGTAATACATAAAATTTTTTTAATCACAAGGGTTTAAAAAAAAAATAAACCTCAAAACATCATCATTTATTTTAAAAAATTACCTCCAAAAATTAAATTACAAATCTTACTCTTCCCCTAACACAATTTATTTTTTTGAATTTTAATAAAAATATTAATGAATTTTTTTTTAAAAAAAAACATATATCTTATAAATATGATTTTTAATAAGAAACCAAAAGAGACAATAATAATTTGAACAATAAGGCCAACATCAACAATTAATAAATCAATAAATAAAGCAAAATCAATGTGGTGGTGGTGGCGGTTTCTTGACCTCTTCGACTTTGTTAGGTGATGATAATCATATTAATAATAATTATCCTGAATCAGGGCAACAAGCGGAACCATAGTAAGCATTTTTTTCAATAATATTTATCACATTATTATTCTCGTAATTAATGATGCGATGTTATTATTAATATTTTTATTATTTATAGTGGTAACAGAACGTGCATTTTATTGTTAGTTTTTAGTTTTCTTGGCTCGCGCCTAGAGGTGATCGTTTTGGGTCTGGTGGATTTTGGTTTTTTGGCTGGTGATTTGAGGTTCTTTATTTTTAGGTAAGAATTTTTATTTTGTCTAAATTTGTTTTTTGCCATGTACATTGATATTTGATCAATATAAGAAAAATTTCAAAAGAATCGTTCAGAAAGTCTAAGATAATAAGGTGCGCATCCTTTTTTTTTTTTTTATTTTTTTCTCATTTATTTTAGGTATTATTAACTTTATCTTCAATACAATAATGTATCGTATTAATAGAAGTATTATTCTATTCATTTTAATTTTAATTTATTAGTTGTATTGATTTTAAAAATAATACACATATTTAATTATATTGCTTAACAAGTCAACACGAAGCTGCAGATAATTTTTTTGTAACCAAAATTGTCTCATTTTTTTATTTTCACCAACTACTAGCTTTTATTTACATTGATTCCTGTAGAAACTTTTTGTGCTTGCAGGATGATGAATGCTTCCAAAATAATTTTCTTGGTATTTTTATATTTGTTTTAGATAATTTTTTATTTGATAATTGTTTTTTGCGAACATTAACAATAATCTATTCCCACATTACATTTTATAAAAAACTCTTTCTGGCGATTATTTGTGCAAAAATTTTCAAGGAAGAGAAAATAATTAAAATCANTTTTTAGGTAAGAATTTTTATTTTGTCTAAATTTGTTTTTTGCCATGTACATTGATATTTGATCAATATAAGAAAAATTTCAAAAGAATCGTTCAGAAAGTCTAAGATAATAAGGTGCGCATCCTTTTTTTTTTTTTTATTTTTTTCTCATTTATTTTAGGTATTATTAACTTTATCTTCAATACAATAATGTATCGTATTAATAGAAGTATTATTCTATTCATTTTAATTTTAATTTATTAGTTGTATTGATTTTAAAAATAATACACATATTTAATTATATTGCTTAACAAGTCAACACGAAGCTGCAGATAATTTTTTTGTAACCAAAATTGTCTCATTTTTTTATTTTCACCAACTACTAGCTTTTATTTACATTGATTCCTGTAGAAACTTTTTGTGCTTGCAGGATGATGAATGCTTCCAAAATAATTTTCTTGGTATTTTTATATTTGTTTTAGATAATTTTTTATTTGATAATTGTTTTTTGCGAACATTAACAATAATCTATTCCCACATTACATTTTATAAAAAACTCTTTCTGGCGATTATTTGTGCAAAAATTTTCAAGGAAGAGAAAATAATTAAAATCAATAATAAGAACCTCAACTGCAAAGTGAGTTTATACGTTCAAAAAGGTATATATTGATGCAAACAAAAAAATAAGTATTGGAACTAAGGCTCCCAACTCTATGAGCTATTCTAACATATTGAAAAAAGCTTATTAGGATTCAAACCTTTTAATAGGAGTTTCGAACAGCAATACAGAAACAAGTACAACAAATATCAAGAATGATGAAAGCATGAAAAATTGATCAAATGAAGTAATTATAAACTATAGTGACAACAAAAGGCAAGATAGATGAAGGAAATGAAAATGAAAATGAAAAAAATCCAAGATTAAGTTATCAACAGTCCAAGGAATAATATACGTGCAATTTTAAATTAAAATTACATTACAATTGGAAAAAAAAATAGAGAACCAGCAACATTACATTCAATTTATTTAAAAAAAAAGAGGATGTTGAAAATGCAGATAAATTAGAAATCGAAGGATAAAAGTATTAGGAAAAATGGATATTCTAATAGGCATGCAAGAACTTGAATTCAAAAATATGCTAGTTAATTTGGAGAAATAACATAAGAAAATTAATGAAAAAAAGATTTTGAAAAGTATGGTCATTTATATAAAAAAAGACGAAACTTGAGCAAATCAGGCTGACTTGGGAATAGGTTATTCGAATGTTCTTAAAGGAATGGAAAATGAAGAAACAAAAAAATAATAAATAATAACAATTTATTAAGTAATAATGATGGAAATGATGAATGCAATGAAACAAGATCTTTAGAAATTAAAAAAACAAACTAAAAATATTGAAGAAAAGCTAGGTGTAGTAGATGGACATTTTGGGAGCCTTATGGAATAAAGAGAAGTGCTATTAATGGACACAGATAATAATGAAAGTGAATCTTGGGAACAAAACACTCAATCTAATCGTCAACATGGCATGGTTAAAGATCTCAAGAGTTCTAACACAGAAGCGTGAGAAAGATAAAAGGTGTGTAAGAATATTTCAACACACAAAAAAACTAAAAAACGGAAATATTTCCAGTTAAAGAGTAATTTTCTTCAAATATATATTATTAAGATGATGGACAATCATATTGATACAAATAACAAAAATTCATGCAAGAAACTTCAGCCTAATATTTCTGAAATACTAAACGAATGAAAAAATAATTTAACTTCATAAAACTAACACACATCATTACTATTTGAATTATTCAATCTTTTCAAAACGATCCTTTGTCCTCAATTCCAATATTTGTCTTTCATTATTTCCAAATTACTGTATAAATAGTAGCACATCATCATTCCGCAAGATATTTGACATCGTAAATAATTTTTCATTATTAAAAATTCTTCCCCTCAAATAGTATTTATCACAACTTCATGCCGTAATTTATTTTGTCTCGGAGTGTCTCACAACTTAATATATCGTGCAACTAGAAATTAATGTAATCGGTAATTCCAGAATATCTAGGCACCCGATTTATTTTATCTTCTATAAAATGGTGATTTATTTAAATTTAAATGTAAAACAAAGAATATGATAACTGATGATAAAGAAAAAATCACTAACATGACACAACTTTAAAATTAAATAACAATAATAATAATGACTGATTTATACTAATATTTATCGCACCATTCAATAAATTTATCTTTAAAGTCAAGAGATATTAATTACCAATTTAATCACGTATTATTATGATATGTTAAGAAGAATAATCATAACAGATAATGAGTAATCAAGATAATAATAATAATTATAAGATAATTATTTAACAACTATTTAATTAGATAAAAAATTTAGTATAAAATGATCATAATAATAATATTCATAGTCGTGGTCATAATCATAATTAGAATCATAACTCTTTATATTGATCGAAATTACAAAATAGTTAATTTTATTTTATTTTCTATAAAATTACATTAAATTATATTAAATTCTATTAAATTCTTTAAAAATTCAATAATTATATACTGCACATATTATTGATTAATATTATAGTTTAGTTTAGATAATCAATAATAGTTTATAATTTTCAAGTTATTCTATGTCATTATAAGCCAATAATATATATATTTATTAAAATAAAAAGAAAAGATATTTAATATGTAAAAAAAAAAATAATAAAAGATAAAAAAAAAAATAAAAGATAAAAAAATTAAAGATAAAAAAGAAAAAAAAAGTAAAAAATTAAAGAAATAAAAATATATATATATACAAAGAAATAAAGAAGAAAAGTGAAAAAAAATAGAGAAATTAAAATTTATAATTAATCAAAATAAGAAAAAAAATAAAGCGATATAAAAATATATATAAGAAAATTAAATTAAGTATTTTTTTCGTAACTAATAACTTTATCGCACAAGTTTTGCCAATTCCATGGACTTAGAAGAGTCTGTTGTGATGTTTTCAGTTCCACTCACAACAGAAGGAAAATTTTTCATAATGAAATTTTTAATATTTGGAATTTTTCGATGACCTGAAGTTGTGTCGTCCTCAACCTTTTGGACTTTCCTAGGTCTCCCTCGTTTATGGGAAATAACAGCAGGAGTAGAAGCGGAAGTAGTTGAAGTGGTGGTAGGTGAAGTTGCTAATATAGTTAAAACATATTTGAATTATTCATGGTAATTAATATTGTAGAAGAATAAATTTAATGAATAGTTAATTTCAGATAATTTTTTTTACCTTTTTCTTNTAGATAATCAATAATAGTTTATAATTTTCAAGTTATTCTATGTCATTATAAGCCAATAATATATATATTTATTAAAATAAAAAGAAAAGATATTTAATATGTAAAAAAAAAAATAATAAAAGATAAAAAAAAAAATAAAAGATAAAAAAATTAAAGATAAAAAAGAAAAAAAAAGTAAAAAATTAAAGAAATAAAAATATATATATATACAAAGAAATAAAGAAGAAAAGTGAAAAAAAATAGAGAAATTAAAATTTATAATTAATCAAAATAAGAAAAAAAATAAAGCGATATAAAAATATATATAAGAAAATTAAATTAAGTATTTTTTTCGTAACTAATAACTTTATCGCACAAGTTTTGCCAATTCCATGGACTTAGAAGAGTCTGTTGTGATGTTTTCAGTTCCACTCACAACAGAAGGAAAATTTTTCATAATGAAATTTTTAATATTTGGAATTTTTCGATGACCTGAAGTTGTGTCGTCCTCAACCTTTTGGACTTTCCTAGGTCTCCCTCGTTTATGGGAAATAACAGCAGGAGTAGAAGCGGAAGTAGTTGAAGTGGTGGTAGGTGAAGTTGCTAATATAGTTAAAACATATTTGAATTATTCATGGTAATTAATATTGTAGAAGAATAAATTTAATGAATAGTTAATTTCAGATAATTTTTTTTACCTTTTTCTTTTCTCAGCTTCCTCTCTCGCGAGTTGGAAGAGCGGTAGACGTAGATTCATTAATAGATGAAGTTGAATTATCCATGTTATTATTCATTACGATTAATAATTTCTGAAGATTTGAAAGTTGAGTTATTTATATATATGTGAAATGTGATGAATTTTTTCTCCATGATAATATGAATCTGCCTATTTCTACTATTATTGGTTTGTCTTTTCAAGTTTTTCTTTTGAATAATAAAGGGTTAAGCTAAATTAAGTTATTTTTTTCATGTCAAAATATACTGATAATATTGATATCTAAATTATTTTGTTTGCTCTAATGTATTATTATTATTATTATTATGATATGTGTAAAAATAATAATAATTATAATCACAATGATAATTAGAGTCATAACCATAAACTTTTTGACCAATTGTTTAACTATATGCTTAAAAAATTATGTAAGAATAATAATCAAATATAAAATAATCATATAAAGTTGAAAAAAAAAATATATTCAATGTCCGTAGCAAATATGATTTACTAATAATAATCATAATCATAAGATAAACTTTGACTGGCTGGTTATTTTAAAGATATCAAATTTAAATTCAGCTCATAGTATATTCATTTATAACAATAATAAAATTCGATTGTCTATTATTATTAATGATTTTTAATATTATTATTTTGAATTATTATTATTCATATTATTGTTGTTGTTGGTCATTGAGAATATTATAACTAAATTTAGAATATCGATACATACCCAAAAAAAATTTTACTAAATGATATATACTGAGAATAAATGAATATTGCTTTGGCAATTATATTGTAAATAAATTAATATTACAATTATATATTTAAATTTTTTAAAAATGTATAAATAACTGATTATAAATGTTTGTAAAAATGTATGGACACGGTAAATGGTAATAGATAACTATTTTATGGTTTTATGAGATTCTCCATTCATCATTTCTCATGCATTAAATATGAAATACATTAAGTATCAGTATATTATATTTATACACCTTGTAGCTAATGTGATGTATCACATATATACCAATAATATGAAAGATCTTGACAATAAAGGAGGCCGATTAATTAGCGAAATTAAAATTTTGATTGTGCATTTCATAACTTTTGAGATAAACAAAATCATACCTTTTAATGTATCTTTTAATATAATGTTATGCCCATGCTATAGTATAGTATATAACTTTGCAACGGAGGAATTATTCTTGTTATTATTGAAAATTCCCACAAGCCATATATATAATTTTGGTTATCGGTAATCATTCCCTTTGGTATCGTCGCGGTCTGCGCAGAACAATCTGAAAGTTACGCTAATCAGTCTCACCAAATTTAGGTGACTCACACGATAATTCAGTATTTTACTAACACACTTTTTTTATACGCAATATCACGAAACACAGTAAGATCAGGCTATCAGTCGATCAAAACCTGCTTACTAACAATCACAAACAATGCAATAAACAATGCAATTACATGTAATATCTGAAGGTACGATGAGTAAGTGGAGTAAAAGTATCTTTACTACCTTCTTCGTACACTGCCGAAATTTAATAGACTTTTTGAAGTAACTTTCAAAGAAATATAAAATAGTTTATTAAAAGGATTATAAGATTATTAGAGAAATATAACAATAGAGATATATTACTGCTTTATCCCTATTGCTATATGAAATTATTTGCTATTAGAATTAATTATTACAAAAATTATTTATTAATAGATTTATTTTCGAAACTATTTACTATTACTAAGAAATTATTTATTAATTTTTAAGTATATATGAATGAAAAAATGTTTTCGCGAGAAGAGGAATCTCCTTTTCTTCTTCCCAACCGCAGCTATTTTATATTTTCTTCTCTTGTTTACCTTCATACTCTGTCATCTTGGATGAAGGGTATAATTTATCCTCGTGACTTCTGTCCCCTTCGTGCCACCTCAGTATAATAATAACTCAGATCTAAATATCCAATCTAGATCGGTAAATATAGTGATCATTGATTTGATATTTTTTGTCTATTTCGGTAATTATTATTTTTTTATGTTTGTTTTAATACTTTTATAATATATTGTAAAGCATCCTGAAAGTATATAAGACCCCATTTTTCATCAATATTTTTTTTTCAATTTTCAAAAAAATCCTTTATTACTATTTTTCTTAAAAAAATGTCATCAGAAAATATTATTATCATCGTTATTATTATTATTATTATTATTATTATTATTATTATTATTATTATTATTATTATTATATTATTACTGTTATTATTATATTATAATTACTATTATTTTCAATTATTACTATTATTATTATCAATTTCATTTTTGTAATAATTGTCATCACTACCATTATCAATATCACTATTATTGTTATTATCACTATCATTATCATTATTATTATCAGTATTTTCACTTTCTATGTCAGAAATATATTGACCTTCGACATCATCCTTATTAATTTCATCATCATTTTTATTATTTTCACCATCTCTTTCATTTTCTAGAAATATACAAAATTTCACCACTTTTTTTTNAAATGTCATCAGAAAATATTATTATCATCATTATTATTATTATTATTATTATTATTATTTCATTAATTAGTAATTATTTTTCATGTTCTTATTTTTATTAGAACGATGACCTAAAGTCATCGAAAAAAAGTCAAACATATTGGCATTGATGGTACTAAATTAGTTGATAACCAAAATCCAGAAGCAAAAATGAAATTGAAATCGATTTCATTCACCTTCACTTTAATGAAAGTGAAGGTGAATTATTAAAAATTGCAAAGAGGTTACTTTATTTATTATCATTTTTTATATCTAATATAAATAAATATTTACTAATAAATATATTTTTTAATATTAGTTCCTGGGTTCATTCCGAAATAAGTTCATAAGAGCTCTTGAAATTTTCGTGCCAAAGCAAGCTGTCAACTCAGAAGGTGGCCCTAATATGTGAAGAGAAAAAGAGAGCGAAGTGCAAATAATTTTTCATTTTTAATAATTAATTATCTATTATTTTAAATTTCTTGTATATATATATATATATTTTTAATAATTAATTAATTATCTATTATTTTAAATTTCAATTTTTTCAATTTTAAATTTCTTGTATATATATATATATTTTTTATCTTTAAAGTTCGTGTATATATATTTCTTATTTCTTTCACATAATGCTTATTGTTTCTTGTATATATTCTTTATTTTTTTTGTATATAATTTTCAAATTTTTTTTCTTATTTCTTGTATATATATCTTTTTTTTCTTGCATATATTTCTTTTTTATTATCTATTTTCTATTATTTTTTTCTTTTATATCTCATCTATTATTATTATATATATCTTATTAATTCCATCTATTAAATATATTATTAATGATATTTTCAATTTTTTTATGAAAAGAAAAACAGTACAACAACAAAAACAAGAAACAGCAAAAAGAATAAAAGCAACAAAAAGATCAACTGCGCAAAATAATCAACAAAAACAACTACATGAATATTGGAAACAACTAAAACACCAACTTGAGCGACTGCATTAACAACAACATCAAGAAATAAATAATAATCCATCACATTTATTATCATCAGTTGTTACTACAGTTCAAGAAGAATAAAATGACGGGTATCAATGTTTATTTATAATTTTCAATTTTGTATCTTTTTTTGAAAAAAATAAATAACAAATAATAATAATAAATATTAAAATTTAGATAACGAAGCTGGACCAAGCACAAAGAAAACTAAAATGTTGCTTGATTTTCTTATTAATCGATTGAATGACTGGCGCTGTATAGTAATTAGTAAAAAGTAATAATTTTAATAATTGTAGGATTAATTGAATTTATTTTTTCATTATATTAGATATTACTATAGGCTTTTTACACTTTTTCAATTTTATGATTTATAATTAATAAAATCGATATTTCTAGATTCATAAAATGGTTTAAATTGAATTAACCAAATATTGTATTGAAATGGTTTCAAGTGATTATATTATATTTTTACTCTATTTCGGACGAAAATCATATAAAGATATGGTAATTAATTTTTTTTTATTATGATAATCGTTTTGTTTAATAATTTAATTTTTGATTTTTATGATTTCTCTAGAAGAAACTGCCTTAATGAATCCGAAAAATTTAAATGGAAAAATCTTAACAAAATCAACAAAGCATTAAAGCAATTTTTTTAATTTTATTTGGGTAATTAATGATTTCTTGGAATTATTGATACTATTTTTGTTAAGTATTGCATTTTATTTTACAATTATAAAATAAAAGAAGGTTAGAAAAGTTGTTGGTTGCATTAGAATTATTTACTAGATCGATCGGAAACATTACGAAGATCATAAATTGTAATAAGAATATTGCAGAGGCATTACAATTATGTGAATCGGCTAAAGATCTTGCGAGTAATCAGGATTACGTTTTAGCGAGCTTAGACATTAGTAGAAACTTGGTACTGAAAGAAGTGATTGTTTACACGTATATATCTTCTCAGAAGAAATTAGAAACAGATATCAAAAGTAGAAGTTGGAAGGTAAGGTAAGAGTGAACAAGTTTAAATATAAATCTTTCTGTATTTGTTGAGAACTAATATTAAACCTTTATTTTATTCTTATTAAATAAGAGAAATAATTACATAAAAGGAAAAGTTAATATAATTATAATATAAATTATATGCAAAAAATATTATAATTGATTCTATTAAATTTAGTTAATTTCGTTAATTTAAACATTTAAAATAAATAAAAACTAAATATTAATTATGTCCAAAGATACAACGAAAGAATATATAATTAACATTATTTATTGCTAAGTTTAGAATAAGAATGCATGTGGAGTTATTATAGTTTCAAGTAACTTTAATTTAAAATAATAAATATTACTGAGACATAATGATATGCATCTATTCTCAAATTCTCCGTTGACATGGTAAATAATAATAATTTAATTTATTTATCATCTCTTATTATTCAAAATTACTTATTAAAAGGATTGAAAAATTAACGGTAACAGTTTTCATATGAAAATCAAATTTAATGAAAATAAAATTATGAATTTAGGAAGGTAATTCTTAATCGTTTATATTTTATATGTAATATTTAGGTTTTCTTTATTTCCTTAATATTGATTTTTATATATGAAAATGGAAAATTCTCGAAGTTTTGTATACACGAAGAAAAATAAAACATTTAAATATTTGCGATTCACGTAAAGGAAAAGGATTACAAAAATAATTGAACTCTATTAATAAATCATATAAATTATAATTATATAACTAGTGAATTCCCATGTGTTGAGCATTGATGTATAATATAATAGACCCATCCACTAATTAATTTAATAAATTGATTTATGCTTTAACAACAGGGCAAGATAATCATAAGAAAACGAAAATTAAAAAATTTAGTATTTCAATATTTTTAATATTTTTGTCATTAAATAACGAGAGATTCGTTTTATTTGCTTGAATTTTTAGTTTTTTTTTGCAATTTATAAATAATTAAATATGGATTTTTAAAAATAACATGTGTAACCATCTGTTTATTATAAAGTTTAGAAGTATGGATTACCTATATTAGGTTATACTAATTTTGAAATATTCAATGATGCATTATGAAGATCGGGCAGCAATTTTGTATACGTATACGGTATGTATAGAAAATCACTTTGTATAAACTCCGAACATGTATACCAATTTTAGAAATGATTAATAATACCAAATTCAAATCGTTGAATTATACTGTGGCGAAGTAAATTGGTAATCAGGTGAAATGTCACGGGGGATAACATTTTGTGACACTAGATGAACTTTCAGGTGATTGTCATCCTTGTACGAGGATGAAGGATGAGAAATGCTGTACAAGGATGAAGGATATCGTGCGAGGATGAAGGATGGCGCACAAAGGATGAAATATGAAGTACAAAGATGAAGTGTAAACAAAAGAGAAAGTATAAATACGACTGTTGTCGGAAGTAAGAAATTAGTTAGAGAGAAAAAATAAATAAACAATTAATTAATAATTAGAAATAATTCAGAATAATTCGAAATACTTTAAAATATTATATAGAAAAGTAAACTTCATTCAGGAACAGGAAAGATACGTCACGCTGTAATATTTCTGTTGTTAAATGATACTTTGCTTTTAAAACTTTATACTTTATATTTTAATAAACTTATACTTTGTGTCGTAATATTGCGAAATATTATTAAATATTGTTTGATACTGCGTTACTACTTTTACTCCACCTTACTCACTGTGCCTTCATGATTAATTTGATTATTATTTGATTATTATTATTATTTATTATATATTTATTATCTGTTTCGAGATAGGCAAGTTTAGATTGATTGATTGCTTGACTTACTGGCAGATAGAGCGTATTATTATTTGTTTGTGTGATGCAAACTGAGAGACTGATTTGAGAAATTGTTCGAAATACTCTGCACTCCTGTGACAATACAATAAAAATTTAATATTTATAAATTTATGAACTGTCAACTTCAAAATTTCTTATATGCACTTATTGCAAATAATAAAATGTAAAATTATTCATTTAGCCTTTTTGTTTTCTCTTATAACCTTTTCTATATATAATATTTAAAATATATTCCACTTTAAACTTTCACAGAAAAATTAAAANAAAGTATAAATACGACTGTTGTCGGAAGTAAGAAATTAGTTAGAGAGAAAAAATAAATAAACAATTAATTAATAATTAGAAATAATTCAGAATAATTCGAAATACTTTAAAATATTATATAGAAAAGTAAACTTCATTCAGGAACAGGAAAGATACGTCACGCTGTAATATTTCTGTTGTTAAATGATACTTTGCTTTTAAAACTTTATACTTTATATTTTAATAAACTTATACTTTGTGTCGTAATATTGCGAAATATTATTAAATATTGTTTGATACTGCGTTACTACTTTTACTCCACCTTACTCACTGTGCCTTCATGATTAATTTGATTATTATTTGATTATTATTATTATTTATTATATATTTATTATCTGTTTCGAGATAGGCAAGTTTAGATTGATTGATTGCTTGACTTACTGGCAGATAGAGCGTATTATTATTTGTTTGTGTGATGCAAACTGAGAGACTGATTTGAGAAATTGTTCGAAATACTCTGCACTCCTGTGACAATACAATAAAAATTTAATATTTATAAATTTATGAACTGTCAACTTCAAAATTTCTTATATGCACTTATTGCAAATAATAAAATGTAAAATTATTCATTTAGCCTTTTTGTTTTCTCTTATAACCTTTTCTATATATAATATTTAAAATATATTCCACTTTAAACTTTCACAGAAAAATTAAAAATTTTAAATTCAATAAATTTTATTGTAAATCACTACGTAAATGGAAAATATATATTCCAATGAAAATGAAACTATTGAAGAGGAAAAATTCCGTCAGTACTTGAAATCAGCTGAAGGGGGAAGCAGTGAAGGACAATATAATCTTGGGTATTGTTATGAAAATGGGATTGGAACCACAAAAGATGAAGGGAAAGCATTCCAGTGGTACCTGAAATCAGCTGAAGGGGGAAATCACATTGGACAAGATAATCTTGGAAATTGTTATAGAAATGGGATTGGAACCATAAAAGATGAAGGGAAAGCATTCCAGTGGTACCTGAAATCAGCTGAAGGGGGAAATCACATTGGACAAGATAATCTTGGAACTTGTCATCGAATTGGGATTGGAACCGTAAAAGATGAAGGGAAAGCATTCTGGTGGTACCTGAAATCAGCTGAAGGGGGAAGCAGTAATGGACAACTAAATCTCGGAACTTGTTATCTCAATGGGATTGGAACCATAAAAGATGAAGGGAAAGCATTCCAGTGGTACCTGAAATCAACTGAAGGGAGAAATCACATAGGACAAGTAAATCTTGGATATTGTTATGACAATGGAATTGGAACCATAAAAGATGAAGGGAAAGCATTCCAGTGGTATCTGAAATCAGCTGAAGGGGGAAATATTAAAGGACAATACAATCTTGCCCTATGTTATGGTAACGGGATTGGAACCATAAAAGATGAAGGGAAAGCATTCCAGTGGTACCTGAAATCAGCTGAAGGGGGAAATCATATAGCACAGAATAATCTTGGATATTGTTATGAAAATGGGATTGGAACCACAAAAGATGAAGAGAAAGAATTTCAGTGGTATCTGAAATCAGCTGAAGGGGGAAATCACATTGGACAATACAATCTTGGAAACTGTTATCGAAATGGGATTGGAACCATAAAAGATGAGGAGAAAGCATTCCAGTGGTATCTAAAATCAGCTGAAGGGGGAAGCAGTGAAGGACAACTAAATCTTGGATATTGTTATGAAAATGGGATTGGAACCACAAAAGATGGGGGGAAAGCATTCCAGTGGTACCTGAAATTAGCTGAAGGGGAAAATCACATTGGACAAGATAATCTTGGAAACTGCTTTCTAAATGGGATTGGAACCATAAAAGATGAAGGGAAAGCATTCCAGTGGTACTTAAAATCAGCTGAAGGGGGAAGCAGTAAAGGACAACTAAATCTTGGATATTGTTATCAAAATGGGATTGGAACCACAAAAGATGAAGGGAAAGCATTCCGGTGGTACCTGAAATCAGCTGAAGGAGGAGATCACATCGGAAAAAATAATCTTGGAACTTGTTATCAAAATGGGTTTGGAACCATAAAAGATGAAGGGAAAGCATTCCAGTGGTACCTGAAATCAGCTGAAGGGGGAAGTAGTAAAGGACAACTAAATCTTGGATATTGTTATCATAATGGGATTGGAACCACAAAAGATGAAGGGAAAGCATTCCAGTGGTACCTGAAATCAGCTGAAGGAGGAAATCACATTGGGCAAGATAATCTTGAAAATTGTTATCGAAATGGGATTGGAACTATAAAAGATGAAGGGAAAGCATTTCAGTGGTATCTGAAATCAGCTGAAGGGGGAAATCAGATTGGACAAGATAATCTTGGAACTTGTTATCGAAATGGAATTGGAACTATAAAAGATGAAGGGAAAGCATTCCAGTGGTACCTGAAATCAGCTGAAGGGGGAAACAGTGAAGGACAACAAAATCTTGGATATTGTTATCGAATTGGGATTGGGACCATAAAATATGAAGGGAAAGCATTCCAGTGGTATCTGAAATCAGCTGAAAAAGGAAACCATGGGGGACAATATAATCTTGGGCAATGTTATCGTTATGGGTTTGGCATTACAAAAGATGAAGAGAAAGCTTTCCACTGGTTTCTGAAATCAGCTGAAGGAGGAGAAAAATTTGGACAAAATTTGGTTGAATATTTCTATCGAAATGAGATTTCATATTTTAAAAAAAATCAGAATAGATTAGAACGATGCTTTAATTGTGAAAATTTAAATCAACTAAATAAAACATGTTCAGATTGCAATCTTATAAAAATGCGAATATGGACTAGTGGTAATTATGATGTTGACAATATTATTCAAATGACTCAATTAGATGAAAATGCAAATGAATGGGAAATTTGGAGATGGATAGATTATAGTAAATTGAAAAACATAGAATATTTAGCTGAAGGAGGGTTTGGCAGTATTTGGAAAGCAGAATGGATAGATATGCCTGAAGAAGTATTTGAATTTTATAAATCAAATCAAGTTGCCTTGAAGAAACTTAAAAATTCACAAGAAATTAGTTCAGAATTTTTAAAAGAGGTAAATAATAAATACATCAATATATCAATATGTTTTTATATAATATTATTTATATTAATTTTAATTTTTGTAACAATTAGTTAACTGCAAATTTCCAATGTCGTGACAAATATGTTTTGCCAATTTTGGGTATAACCCAAGATTCAATGACAAAAGAATATGCAATAGTTTTGCGCCACATGAAAAATGGAAATTTGAGAGATTTTCTTAATCAAAATAAATCATTACCTTGGATTGAACGATTATGGTTATTGAATTCTTTTATTAGGGGATTAAAAGTCATTCATTGTAAAGGATNCAAAATGGACTAGTGGTAATTATGATGTTGACAATATTATTCAAATGACTCAATTAGATGAAAATGCAAATGAATGGGAAATTTGGAGATGGATAGATTATAGTAAATTGAAAAACATAGAATATTTAGCTGAAGGAGGGTTTGGCAGTATTTGGAAAGCAGAATGGATAGATATGCCTGAAGAAGTATTTGAATTTTATAAATCAAATCAAGTTGCCTTGAAGAAACTTAAAAATTCACAAGAAATTAGTTCAGAATTTTTAAAAGAGGTAAATAATAAATACATCAATATATCAATATGTTTTTATATAATATTATTTATATTAATTTTAATTTTTGTAACAATTAGTTAACTGCAAATTTCCAATGTCGTGACAAATATGTTTTGCCAATTTTGGGTATAACCCAAGATTCAATGACAAAAGAATATGCAATAGTTTTGCGCCACATGAAAAATGGAAATTTGAGAGATTTTCTTAATCAAAATAAATCATTACCTTGGATTGAACGATTATGGTTATTGAATTCTTTTATTAGGGGATTAAAAGTCATTCATTGTAAAGGATTTATCCATCGTGATATTCATCCTGGAAATCTTATGATAACTGAAATACATAATAATTCAAAATATAAATTCATAAGATTAGGAGATTTAGGATTATGTAAATTGGCAAATGAAACCTCATCATCCGGAGCATATGGAGTATTGCCATATATTGCACCTGAGATATTGAATAAACATCAATATTCTCAAGCTTCGGATATTTATAGTGTTGGAATTGTTATGTGGGTTATCTCAACGGGAAAAAGACCATTTGCTAACAGAGCATATAATGCAGAATTAGCTGGTGATATTTTCAATGGACTTCGACTGAAAACCAATAAAAACACACCTCAATGTTATATAGAATTAACGGAAAAGTGTTGGCATAAAGATCCATCTGAACGTCCAAGTGCTGAAGCAATTTATGATATATCAGAAAAATGGATTAGAAATTTACAGTTTGGTGTGAAATCATCAGATTCACTTATGTTTTTAAATGCAGAACAAGAAATGCATAATTTAGGTGAAAATGAAGATTTATCTTCTGCTGAAACTACTCATTCTGAAGCATACATTACAAGTAAACTTTTACCTTCTGATTTCAATAAACTTCATATAGATAATCTCAATTTTTATGGTCGTTAAATTTGATTTTTTTGGATTGCAATATATCAAGAAGTTTGTCAATTTATTGAGCATTTCGAAGTTATAAATTACATGCTATTTATCCCATTTTGTCTATTCTAGTTTTAATATTTTGCATAATAAATATATTGTATTTCTTCTAAAGAATAATGGGAATTCATTTATCGGGGAAAATAAATTCAATTCTCAACTTAGAATGCATTTTATAAATTATTTTTACATATTTCAAAATTAAAAATTTAAAACATAAAATCAAATATTGTTTTATTTTACTTTATTTTTTCATTGTAGGAGTTCTAAATAATATTTTTATTCAGGTTTATTTATAATTTTCTACTTATTTACTAAATTTCTGAATTCATGTTAAGAGCTTTATCTGTTTTAAATCTGACCTTTAATAATAAAAAATCAAATATCTGTTTATTATTTAGTTCGGATTTTATTTTATCTTTACTTTTATTTTTACAACTAAATTTCCGGATAATTGCTAGAACATAATCTTATGTGAAGATTTTGCAGAAGAGAACCCTTTTCCTAGACCCCTATTCAGGATTTTATTCTAGACCCCGGGATCTCAGAATTTTATTGGACCTTGCTAACTCTATTTAAACAGATGTAAATACTACAAATATTCAACCAACTATAACTCTCCTAAGAGGTAGAAGCAAAGGAAAGATTAATTTCACGCCTACCGATATCAATTCAGAAGTTTTATCTACTAAAGTTACTACAAATCTTTCAACTGATCATAGTGTAAAGAGAAAATATAGGGATATTCCCAGTGGTAGTGATAGTGATAATGAAAAAAAAAGAAAAAACATCTGGAAACAAAAAGGTCAGGGGAATTACTAATACTATAACTGAACATTTATCAACTGAAAGAAAAGCAGTTAGTAATGAAGAAGGTTCACAAGACATTAAAAGAAAAGAAAGCTTTACGAAAAAGAAAAGCCAATAAAAATGAAAATGATTTATTGATCGATGAAGAAAAAAAGAAGGCAGCCAAAATTGAAAATGATTCATCAGCCACTAATGTTCGTAAAAAGGTTAGGGGTGTACATATTTCATATAATTATATCTAATATATACTTGACTTTTACTTGATTTTTACAGAAATCCGGTGGGCTTTCTACCTCACCTCCGACCAAAAGTGTATTTGGATCGGGGACCAAATATGCCAGAAATCCTTTAATGTGATCTTTTACCAGTACGTTAAGCTCACCAATAACTTCAATTTTTGATGAGCAACCTTCACGAAATGATGGGGATAATAACGATATGGAAAGTAATGTGGAAAAGTAGTTCCTTTTGGAACAAGAACACGAATTTTGAAAGTATAAAATTAGAAACAATAATAATAATTATTATTATTATAATAATAATAGTAGTAATGTTTTTTTTCTTTATTAATTTATTTAGTATTAACTGGAGAAGAGGATGAAATTACCTAATATTCAGTTAAAGCAAAACTATGTTGTATGGATAGAACATGGAAAGAAAGAGGAGTTGGTACCTTATCCGAGAAATTATGAAAAATTACCTCGATTAAGTAAACTTCAAGTATTTATTTATGATTATTAGATTACTTTACCAACTATTAACCTGATATTTGATTTACAAAAATTTTATAGTTGTGCGTACCGATAACGTGCTAAGAGTGATCATTATTTCAGAGGATGCACATTGAAAGATCACAAGAAAAATTTGTTACATTATTTGCATTCGAGGATAAACCCGTTCATCTAGCTGTTAAGGTTTGTAATTTGTAATTTTGTAATTATATTCTTATTCTGTTTCTTGTTCTATTTTTATTTGTTATATTTTATTGTATTTTTTTTTAGTTATCAAATCCCAACGCAGCTGATGATTTATATAAAGCTATAACACTGAGAAGTCATTTTGAATTAGCATCCTTTTTTTTATATTTGGTATTATATATTATTTGGCATCATTCTTTTTTTAATGGTAGTTTTTTTAAAATAGAGAATATTTTCTTTTTGAATAAAATTTTTCATTTGTTATTACATGTGATTAGACATAAATTATAATATTGTATCGTACTTTATTAATTTTTGTCATGTAATCGAAGCTGTCCCTTAGGGTGAAAAAGTATTACATCTGAAAGAAAAGCAGTCTTTAATAAAAAATAAAACTATAAAAATCTATTAAAAAATATAAATCAATAATATTTAAACATAATAAATTTTTTTGATAAATAAAGTATAAATCACTTCTTTATGTTGAAATAGGATATAATATCAAATTTCTTTTATTAAATTTTCAATGAACTTATCAATTATATGAATTTACCATCTTATAAAATATCTTAATTATATATTCTTTTTATTATTTATTAAATTCAATTTCACATTTCGAAACAATATACATTTTACAAACCACAAGACTGTGATCAATTCGGTAATATTTTCATCCACCATTTTATGAAGAATTTTGCGAGCGGTCTCATAATTGCCTTTCGTCTCATCAGGTGTATCAACATAGAAACCCATTTCCGCAATAGTGAACTGTTACTTCATCCGTTTCGGAGTTGGTCGAATGCCCGACTATAGTAGTCGCACCAAAAATTCTTCCAGCAAAGCTTTTTCCATTGCCCATTTTTCCAATAGCAAGAATACATTGCTATGGTGCCTAAATAAGACAATATTACACATTAGTATTTTTCCTTGTTAATAAGATTGGAAATCTTATTTACACTTGCATTAGACATTTTTTTTCGTAGTTTCAATACGAATAGATAATTTATTCATTTTTCTTCATTCTTTCCTAAACAAAAGATATAATTTGCAGCAAAGGTTCTTGCAGATTTGTTACGTATTGTATCATCCGTTTTTAGCAAATATAATAATGACCAGACTAAAAGAAGGTTGGATCCCATTTATTCCAAAATTGGAAAGCCCATTCATTCTAAATTTGGAAACATGGAATAATCAATGGAAAATCTTTTAACATTGTCAGGCAGCCCATAACTTGATATTCGAATTTCTTCTGTGATACAAGATATACACTTTATCGGCTTCATAAAAAAAGTAATAATTGTAACTTTATTAATAGTAGATAATATTTTTTTTAACGCTACATTATAATTTAAAATGATAGAATCGTGGTGTAGAGACAAAGAGGGAGGAATAAACATAAATGCCCGCCGAATCCTAAGCCTTTTACTATATAAAAATGGCGTTTCCTTTCCCTACTCCGTATTACTAGTTAAAGTAATTATTATTTTTATTATCTACCTACTGATGTAACCATCCTTCTTAATATTTCTCTCATAAAACCCTTGTACAGTTGTCTTCTTAATAAAGTCACATCTCTTCTAAGGTAAATATCTTTTAGCCTTGATTCCTTAAGCTAATCCTTGTGAATGTCAATTGGCCCGAGCCTACATAAGCGTTATTATTTAATAATAAAATATGTTAGTCGAGATTTTTCTTACGGAGAAAGTGTGCTAACACACACAAAGCACAATTTCATTTTTCTTACTAGAAGAACTTCGGACGAAGTGTCTGTCGGTGAAGAACATGTAGAGGAAATTACAGATTGTCCCACTTCGATTTGTTAATCGGATCCTCTTCTATCCTTGCTTTGGTTAAGTGTATAGTCTTGATTAATTTAACTTTGAAGCGTCGCAATAGATCTATTTATTGTTTCGATCTCAGTCGCAAAATTGTTATGGCAGTTTTCTAGAATTCTTTCGGTTCACTAATTTTTGCGGTTACATTATTAATCGTGAGAACAATCTTCTGCGCTTCTGTCACATAGTTAGCATCATTAATTTCGGCTTTGATTTTGCCGATTTCCGACAAAGTTGTTGAGCTTCTATACGACATGATACAAAAAAGAAACATGTAGAGGAACGTTTTTGGGGAATATCATCATGAGGAGGAAAAATAAAGAGGCGGTTAAAGCCATAAAAGGCATATTTTCGGGACGAAAAATTCATGCAAAGAAAATCCGATCAGTAAATTAATCGTGGGAACACACAGACATTCTATTACAAGCGAAGATACCTTAATTTGATCAAAGCTAAGTGGATTAATTTCGATGGGTTTATTTTATTTCCGAGAAATGGATTTCTTGACTACAAAATTTCAGCACGTTGTATTGTTTAAAATTTAATATTGAGTTTGCTCTGTACAAGTATTTAGTTAGCAAATCCAAGAAAAATTGCCCTCCGTTTTTTATTAATATAATTTCAAACATGTATTTGAAAAAAACTATTTAAAAAATCAGGGAATATTTCTCACATTGCTAGATAGTATTAATCATGCAAAAATATCTAATTTTAAGAAAATTTTGCTTCTCAGTATGTAAAATTAAATAATTATAGCATAATATCTTCACAAATGGATTTTTCTTGTGTTAGAATTTCTAAATAACTTCGTAAGAATCTTTTTATAAAAATAAAGCATTATCTTTTGAAAGATTATAAAGGCAACAGAAAAGAACAGAAACTAGTGCAGAAATATTTTTTAAAAGGTTTTCGATCATAAAATTAAAGTAAAAAAATTATTCTGTGCACTACGGGACGGGAATAAATAATTTAAGGTATAATAGATTAAAGATGTAAATTTGATCTAGTTTTTTCGCTTATAATTCTTCGATCTATTTATAATCATAATTGTAAATGTTATAATAAAGTCAATTTGTACTATAAAAAGGTTACTTGATCTTTGAACATTTAATGATGAATAAATTTACATTATTTAAAAAATAATATTCGAAATTTAGGTCTCATTATTTAATTTAATGGCATTGTGGTGACAATGAGGGGTTGGAAATGTGGTACGAAGGAAATAGTGTAGAAAACATGTGGCGTGAGAATGATGGAAATGATGGAGTTGTACAAATGATGGGAATGATGGGAATGATGAGATGATGGGAAATGATGGGAATGATGGGAATGATGGGAATGATG
>PQFF01000365.1:93698-108961 GCA_003547095.1 Diversispora epigaea
AATGATGGGAATGATGGGAATGATGGGAATGATGGGAATGATGAGAGAAAGTAAATGATGAGAGAGAAATATAAAAGCAGCAGTAGTAAAAGAAGAAAAAGAGAGTTCCTTTTTCGCGGCATATTTTAGGATAGCAATATTTTAATATTTTATCTCTCTATTTTTATATTATTTTATTCATTTTATTTTATTAAACAGTTATAACAACGTTTATAACAACATTCATGTAAATAGTAGAAGTAGTAACAGAATAGAAACACGCCATTGTAATATTTTGTTATTTAACTTCTAATAAAACTTCCTTTATTGCTTAATCGTAAATAAACATTTTATCTGTCATAAATTCGTTCTAACACCGATAGTATCCGTAGGGAAAACTACCTCTACTTCACTTACTCACGTACCTTCAGACTATATTCAAAACAGGATAGCGATACACGAAGAAGTGTAAGCTATCGGTGATTAATTGTCGTTTAATTTGTTCCTGTGCTGTCCAAACGTGACAGCATATTTATTGTTTATGTAAATTTCATATTATTAAAGAAAAAATGGAAATACATTTCCGATTATGTTAATTTCTATTTAGTTCTAAATGGGCCATTGAAGTTCCACAAAGGTTCTCAATTGCTGTTTCGATTTTTTTTTCCATTTGTTAAATCATTTTCTAGTCAAGCGAATGCTTGATCGCTCGTGCAACCTGAAAAGAGATGAAATTAAATAATGAAAATTTGGAAGATAAGATGGATCAAATGAGACGTTGATAATGAAAAATATTTGAATAATTTTTTTTCATAAAAACAAAATTTTTTAAACTACAGATTTAAAATATTCTGAAGATGCACGTGAAAGGAAATGTAAAATTTATTACATAACCTTAAATTAGTGGATCGAAGTTGTGAAAACAAATAATTTCATTATTATATTTTTATAATATAATTTTCCTTATTTTAAAATGGAATTCAATGAAATTTCTTTTAATAAAATAAAAATCATGTCAACGATTCAGCGGATGATGAAAATTTTAACAATTAATTTCTATAATCTCAACGCCTGATCATCATGCACAAGATTTTTCAAAATAATTTAATATTGAATCAAAAATTGAAAGTGTACCCAAATGAATTAAGTTCAAATTATTCAATTAATTTTCAATAATAATTAATTAATCAATTAAATTGATAGATGTATCTCACATATGCATTCCTAACTGAACTAACTGAAAGAAGAGCCTACTGATTCACTATTTCATAGTTTTTGAACCAATATTTAAACTTAATTCAAATAACTTAATTTGCACGTCTAGAGTTATGTACAAGATTATTATTTTTTATTATAAAAATAATAATAATTTTATCGAGAATAGATTTAAATAATAATAATAATTGGCAATAAACAATAAATAAATAAAAAATAAATAATAGATAAGGATGATTATAAGCGCCAAACTTGTTATTATTAACTAAAAACTTATTGTCTTATTAATTTAATTGTAACATTTTGTATTGGGCTGTTTTTCACGCACGAGAATTAAAATTAAAATTTTAGAAAATCTCTCACGAAATTTAAAAATAGAATTAATTAATTATAAGTGTATGACAAAATCACTATTTAGTAAAAAGGGTGGACGCCCAATGAATTTTGTTGATAGAAATTTTTTCGTTCAAGTATTCTAATAAAAATGGCTGAAATTCATTTATTTTTTTGAATAATGAGATTTATAAACCCCTTTTTGATGTGGGGATATTACCTTATAAAAATGGAGGTTTTTTGTCTATTACTGCAAGTTTCAAAATAAATAAAAATGTCTTTTGAATTTTTTGATAAATTATCCCAAGATTTTTCAGAACTTCTTAATGACAAAAAAGAATATAATGTTGTCATTGAAGTTGGTAAAGAAGAAAATAAGAAAACTTTTACTGCACATTCAGTTGTCTTACGTTATCGGTCATCCTATTTTGGTAAAGAATTAGAGAACGCTACTACGAATGAAAATCATATTAAAACTATTATTAAACCTAATATTTCTGTTCAAATATTTGAANAATGATGGGAATGATGGGAATGATGGGAATGATGAGAGAAAGTAAATGATGAGAGAGAAATATAAAAGCAGCAGTAGTAAAAGAAGAAAAAGAGAGTTCCTTTTTCGCGGCATATTTTAGGATAGCAATATTTTAATATTTTATCTCTCTATTTTTATATTATTTTATTCATTTTATTTTATTAAACAGTTATAACAACGTTTATAACAACATTCATGTAAATAGTAGAAGTAGTAACAGAATAGAAACACGCCATTGTAATATTTTGTTATTTAACTTCTAATAAAACTTCCTTTATTGCTTAATCGTAAATAAACATTTTATCTGTCATAAATTCGTTCTAACACCGATAGTATCCGTAGGGAAAACTACCTCTACTTCACTTACTCACGTACCTTCAGACTATATTCAAAACAGGATAGCGATACACGAAGAAGTGTAAGCTATCGGTGATTAATTGTCGTTTAATTTGTTCCTGTGCTGTCCAAACGTGACAGCATATTTATTGTTTATGTAAATTTCATATTATTAAAGAAAAAATGGAAATACATTTCCGATTATGTTAATTTCTATTTAGTTCTAAATGGGCCATTGAAGTTCCACAAAGGTTCTCAATTGCTGTTTCGATTTTTTTTTCCATTTGTTAAATCATTTTCTAGTCAAGCGAATGCTTGATCGCTCGTGCAACCTGAAAAGAGATGAAATTAAATAATGAAAATTTGGAAGATAAGATGGATCAAATGAGACGTTGATAATGAAAAATATTTGAATAATTTTTTTTCATAAAAACAAAATTTTTTAAACTACAGATTTAAAATATTCTGAAGATGCACGTGAAAGGAAATGTAAAATTTATTACATAACCTTAAATTAGTGGATCGAAGTTGTGAAAACAAATAATTTCATTATTATATTTTTATAATATAATTTTCCTTATTTTAAAATGGAATTCAATGAAATTTCTTTTAATAAAATAAAAATCATGTCAACGATTCAGCGGATGATGAAAATTTTAACAATTAATTTCTATAATCTCAACGCCTGATCATCATGCACAAGATTTTTCAAAATAATTTAATATTGAATCAAAAATTGAAAGTGTACCCAAATGAATTAAGTTCAAATTATTCAATTAATTTTCAATAATAATTAATTAATCAATTAAATTGATAGATGTATCTCACATATGCATTCCTAACTGAACTAACTGAAAGAAGAGCCTACTGATTCACTATTTCATAGTTTTTGAACCAATATTTAAACTTAATTCAAATAACTTAATTTGCACGTCTAGAGTTATGTACAAGATTATTATTTTTTATTATAAAAATAATAATAATTTTATCGAGAATAGATTTAAATAATAATAATAATTGGCAATAAACAATAAATAAATAAAAAATAAATAATAGATAAGGATGATTATAAGCGCCAAACTTGTTATTATTAACTAAAAACTTATTGTCTTATTAATTTAATTGTAACATTTTGTATTGGGCTGTTTTTCACGCACGAGAATTAAAATTAAAATTTTAGAAAATCTCTCACGAAATTTAAAAATAGAATTAATTAATTATAAGTGTATGACAAAATCACTATTTAGTAAAAAGGGTGGACGCCCAATGAATTTTGTTGATAGAAATTTTTTCGTTCAAGTATTCTAATAAAAATGGCTGAAATTCATTTATTTTTTTGAATAATGAGATTTATAAACCCCTTTTTGATGTGGGGATATTACCTTATAAAAATGGAGGTTTTTTGTCTATTACTGCAAGTTTCAAAATAAATAAAAATGTCTTTTGAATTTTTTGATAAATTATCCCAAGATTTTTCAGAACTTCTTAATGACAAAAAAGAATATAATGTTGTCATTGAAGTTGGTAAAGAAGAAAATAAGAAAACTTTTACTGCACATTCAGTTGTCTTACGTTATCGGTCATCCTATTTTGGTAAAGAATTAGAGAACGCTACTACGAATGAAAATCATATTAAAACTATTATTAAACCTAATATTTCTGTTCAAATATTTGAAATTATTCTTAAGTAATTAAAAATTATAAAAATTATTAAAGTTAAATTAATTCTATTGTGACTCGAAACTAATAAAATAAAATGGATTTTATTATTTTAGATATATCTATGGTGGAATTATCGATATTAAAAATACGGATACGAAAACCATTTATGAATTAATGTTCAATGCTAATGAATTGGAGCTTAAAGAACTATCGGGAAAATTAGAAAGTTATCTTATTGAATCTAAAGCTTCTTGGTTAAGAACTTATTTCTCCCTTGTTTATCGATCAATCTTTGATAGTAATGAATTTAATGATTTGAAAAAATTTTATAATGATATTATTGCAAAACATCCAAATGTGATTTTTGAATCAGAAGATTTCACTTCACTCCAAGAAACAGCATTGATTTCTATTTTGGAAAGAGATGACTTGAAAATCGAAGAAATTAAAATTTGGGATTACGTTATCAAATGGGGAATTGCACAAAATCCTACTTTACCCGCTGATTTGAAAGAATGGTCTAAAGAAAATTTTGAGGCTTTGAAGATGACTCTACGGCAATGTTTACCACTTATTCGATATTTTCATATTCCCGGTGAAGTTATTTGGAAGAAAATGAGTCCCTATAAAAAAATCCTTGAAGAACAGCTTTGGAATGACATAATTCAACATTCTATGTCTCCAAATGAACCCGTTACTTCCCTTGTTTTACCAGCGAGAATTATTTCCAATCTTGAATTGCCTCCAAGAATTATTCCAACTCCTAAATTGCCTCCAAGAACCATTTCAACTCCTAAATTGCCATCAAGAGTAAACGAACCATTCACATCTTCATCCATAATTAACAAAGAACATTTCGCAGAACTTTCATCATGGATTGATCGAAAGTCGACTACTTATTCTTTAACAAATATTCCTTATGAATTTCAATTAATTCTTCGAGGAAGTAGAGATGGTTTTCATCCCAAGACATTTTTCAACAGATGTCATAAACAGACTGGCACGATTGTGGTTGCAAAAATTGCAGGAACTGACGAAATAGTTGGTGGTTATAATCCTTTAGCTTGGAATAATTCAAAAGGAGTTGTTTATAGGAAAACAAATGATAGTTTCATTTTTTCATTGAAAAATGGGAATATTCAAAATTCAATTCTCAGCCGAGTTAAAAATAATTATAGAGCTCTGCACTATCTTGATGATGATCAGGATATTTATGGTCCAACATTTGGTGATGATGAATTTGTGATGAAATCAATTTCTGATTTTACTCAAGATAAGCTATGTCGGTGTAGATTTAAATCTTGTTATGAAAAATCTATTAGAACAAATGATGAATATTTTTCTATTGTAGACTATGAAGTATTTAAGGTTATTTTCCAAACTGTACGATTCGATGATGCAGTTTCTTTAATTAATAAAATATTTCCATTTCCATGATAACAAAATCTATTTATTAACTAAATTTAAACATCACTATATTACTTAAGAATAAAATTGACACTACTTTGAAATGTTATTTATTTTGTTATTTATATGCTATGTTTTTTTTTTTTTTNTGTAATAATTTTTCTTCATATCCCAAGTCTTCCCATAATTGTTTAAATGTATATTTGCCCCCACTAGGGATTGTAATTATTGATTTTCCTTTGTATGTAGATTCCCATACAATTAATTTTTCTTTTGCTTTGCTTATTATCATTGCATTTAGATTAAAATTGTCTTTTATCTTATATATCAAATTCTTATCAAATATCAATTTATCAGTCCATAACCAATTTTGAAATTGTTGTAATCTTATCTTTGTTGATTCTCCTAATAAATCATCCCTATTTATTCTATCGTTTAAATTTTTTATATGTAATTGTAATTGTCTATCTTCAATATCAAATATATTATATCCTTCTTTCAAGTGAAAGATACTGTTAATTGCTGTTTGTGCAAATCCAGCTTTATGTTTAAACGTCTTAAGACATATTGAGTTTATTTTCTTACACATACTTGTATTTAAGTAAACATCATTTAAAAGATATTCTATTGCTGGAAAAAGCACGTGATTTATTATATATCTTGCTCCTTTATCTGTTATTTTTGCCCTTTCTACCATTCTACATATGTTTCTAGATTTCTCTTCAATTAATGTTTTTTGATGACTCTTCTTTCCATCTGCTGAAATCCATATACCTAGTATCCTTACATATTCATTTTTTTTGTGTGCTATTATTTTTTCTTTCATAAATTTAACTGAGTTTATTCTATTCTTATCTTTTTTATTTATAAACTTTCCCTGCTTCGATATTTTATGTTCCTTTTTTGGATTTATGCATATTAAATGAGATTTTTCTGCATTAACTCTAATGCCTGTGATATTTGAGAATTCTTCTACTTTAGTTAAAATATTTTTGAGTTGGTTCTTATTACTTGCTATATAAGTTGTATCATCCATATATGCAAAAGAATTTATTTTTATACTTTTTATTTTTCCCATATCAGTTCGTAAATCTCCATATTGTGTTGTTTCCATTAAATATCCCTCTTTCATATTCTGTATTCTTTCTAATAGAGGGTCATAATATATCCTCCACAAAAGAGGAGATAAAGAGTCCCCTTGCTCTATTCCCATTTTTGGATTAAAAGGGTCTGTGAGACCATGGAAAGTAATTACTCTATTAGATCTTGTTACTGTTAGTTTATGTATAATTTCAATAATATTGTTAGGTATTTTAATTCTTTCCATGCTTTTTTTGAGTATATCATTATTGATAGAATCGAAGGCTTTTGAAATATCTTGTGATAGAATCCATATTTCTTTTTTATACTCTTTTGCTTCTTCTATGCAGTTGTTAAGAATATGTATTGGTCCTTGTACTGAGCCTTCTGGAAGACCCGCCCAATTATTTTCATTTAAAATTTTTTGTTTTGTCAGAACTTTACTTAATCTATTGTAGATCCCCTTAGAAAAAATTTTCCTTGCTGTTTCTAGTAATGTAATTGGTCTAGTATTCCACATATTTTTTTCCCAATCTTTAGGTTTTGCAATTGGAAAAATATACCCCTCTACCCACTCATGGGGTATTTCTCTACTTTGTAATATATGATTAAAAATATTAATTAAGAGTTTTAAAGTTTCTTCTCCCATGTGTTTCCACAGTTCATTTGTTATCATCGTCGGACCTGGTGCTTTTTTGTTTGGAGTTTTTCTTATTATTTTCTGTAATTCCTCAACTGTAAACTTTTTATTTATGGAGTTGTACCATTCATCTTTAATGTTTCCTTTAACTTTATATATGTCTTCCCAATCTCTGTATTTGTCAATTGGGTCTATATGTTTCTCTGTTATCCAATTTTTAAAGGTATTCTTAATTTCTTGTTTTATTTCTTCAGGATCTGTGATAACTTCTGTTTCGCACCCAACTTTCCTAACTATACTATCTGTTACTATCTTAGGCTTCTCTCTTTTTAAAACACTATTTAAGTAATTCTTTTTATTTTCTTTAAAATTTTTTTGACGATTTAGTATATTCTCAATAATTGACTTGTGTTTTGTTTCTTTAATTTCATTTCTAAAAATTTTCCTTAAGGAATAATATGTTTGTCGAGTATTTACTATCCATTTTGTGAGCTCTTCATTACTTTTTATTAAAGGATTTTCTATTATAAAATTATATTTGTCTTCAAGAATTTTAATTTTTTCTTCTACTTTTTGTGCTATTTGGGGTTCTATATTATCTTTTTTAAAAATTTTTTGTCTGCCCCATTCATATATTTTTCTTAGTATTATGATTTGATTATATGATTCAAAATGATTATGTAGCTGTTTTTCTTCTGAATATCTGCCCATTGTAATGTATTTCTTTTTTGGTAAAATCTCATTTGCCACTTTAGATATGACATTTCTTAAAAAATTCCATTTTTCTTCTACGGATCTATGTTGAATTTCCAAATTATATTTTATATGTTCTTCTATTTCATCCTCAAATTTCTTCCAAACTTTGTTAGATGTATTTTTATAATTAAATGATATTCTATTTATATTTTCTGCATTTTTGATTCTTCTTCCATTTTGATATTTGTCTTGAAAAAGGTCAAATTTTAAATTTAATAAAACTCCTGAATGATCACTTTGTGCTATTGAGCATGTGTCTATTATTATAGTATTTAACATGTGATCCAGTATATTATCTGATATCCAGATTTGATCTATTCGACTTTTTATATCATTTGCTTTATTTCTCCATGTGAAATCTTCTGTTTGGTTTTCTGTTTGGGTATTTGTTTTTAGAGCTTCTTTATAAATTCTATATGCATCAGTATAGCTATTATTTAGCAGATATCTCAGAATATGACTTTCTGGTTTGTTTGATCTTAAATTTAATGTTATATTCTTATTAAATCTATCTAACCTTGGATTGGGTGTTGCATTGAAGTCTCCTATTACAATTGAAAAATGTGTTTCTCTATCTCGGTGCTCCTCAAGCTCATTAATTATCCATTTTGAAATATGGGATCTTTCTTTGCTTTCTGTTGCATTTGCTGGGTAATATATAAGAATAATTTGCATTTTGATCTTTTTTTTAAATGCCATCTTGATTGATATAATATTGCCTTTATATTTTTTAGTTTTATAAATGTGTTTTGCCCATTTACTCTTGATCATTAAACATAGACCTGAACCCTTAGATTGTTCACTATCAGCCCATATATAACTATATTCATTTTCTCTATGCAGTGTTTGATTTATTATTATATCTTTAAATATATATTTACTGTTATTACTATTTTTATTTACCCATGTTTCTGTTAAACCAATAATATCATATTCATTTTCAATACAAAAATTAAGCCAATCAATCTGTTTTAGAGTATCATTTATTCCTCTTATATTCTGTGTAAATATTTTAAAAGTTTTTCCATCTGAATATGGCCCATAACCTCCTTTATTGGACTCTTTGTAGCTCCTTCCCTTTAATAGATTGAATAGGTACTTTTCTTCTTTTTTTTTATTTATTTTCTTATTTTTAAAAATTTTTTTCTTATTTTTATTTTCTTTATTTTCCATATATACTATCATATAATATTTATATAAAAAAAATGTATTAATTAAACCCCCATAATATATATATACCGTACCTAACATATTCCAAAAATTATCCCTATTATTTAAAGTTAATGAGTTACTATCTTGAAGATATAACTCCTTTTTTTCTCCAGATTTTTTTAATTTATTAAACAAAGATAAGATTCCCAACACTTGGGAATTCTGGCTCTGGTAATTTTTCCATTTCCACAAATTCTTTTGGTAAGTAACGAAAAAAATAATATGTTTTTAATACATTTACAGTTTCATTATATTGTTTTTGAGTTTTAATAGGTAAATCTATTTTCCAATCCTGTCTGTTTCTGTGTTTTTCTTGTAGGTCTTTTATTGTTGTTTCTAAATTGGGTAACAAAGGCTTTCTCACATAATCTGAAATAATCCATTTGTCTGGTAATAGCTTGAATTTGTAATACTTTCTTAATTTTTTTATCTCTGTTTTTAAATTAATTCTTCTAATTGGTAGTTTAATTCCAGAACCTGCTTCCGCTGCCTTCATATCTTCAGGTAATGGTATTCTTCTATCTAATTCATAATTTATCCATTGTTTCCCTAGAGGCACTTCATAGTCATAGAGTGGGTATAAGAAACGAGATAATTCTCTTGCTTCTACAATACAGGTTGCTGGAACTTTAATTTCTTGTGGTATTTGAATTTGTTTAGGTGAGGTTGGTAGATTTGATCTTTGATAAAAGTAATTTTCTGGAAGTTTTTCAAAGTTATAATGTGTACCTAATTCTCTTAATAAGTCTTTAAATGAATAATCTTCTGTTCCTCCCCTTTTCCATGGTAGATATTTGTTGCAATTTAAACTTATATCTTCTGGATTCTCTGGTAAATTTGGCTTTTGTGACTTTTTTATGGATGGTAAGTTAAAATAATACTCTGGTAATTTCTCTGGTATTTTGTAATATGATTTAAGCTGAAATCTGATTGCGTTTAGATTTTTTAATTTTCTTGGATCTGTTATAGGAAAGAGGTTTCTCACTTCCCTTCTTAAATCCTGCCAGTTTTCTGGCAATGTTGGTTTGGAAACAAAGTAACTCTCTGGAAGTCTATCGACATCATAATACTGTCTCAAAAATGCAACAATTTCTTTAATTGTTTGTCTATTCCTAATTGGTACTGTATGTGGTAACCCATCAAAAATTCTCTGTGGAAGTTTTGAAAAATCCATTGGTAATTGTCTTCTTTCTACTTTAGCAACTCTATTGCAATATTCTCGGACTTTGTCAAAGTTAAAATCTGCTTTGGATGGTCTTTCTCCTCTCTCAAAAAGTAACCAATTTATATGTATTATTCGGTTTGCTAAAGATCTTCCATCCAATTCATTTAAGTTAAAACTCCTTAAAGCTTTCCATGCAAAAATTATACGTACATTCTGTCTAATTTTTCTAATATTGTCAGTTCCAATATTGAAATCTATTTTATGTTTATCCTTATATTGTTGTATAAATCCTCCTACCAAATTTTCAAAAACTTCAATATATTGTGGTTTCTCATCATGTCTTCCATAAAATCTTTTAAAAAAGTGTAAATCTCTTATACCTTCATTTATTGTTTTAATTAAGATATGATCCTCTTCGCTTGTTTGTAATTTTTTCTCACATTGGAACAAAGCCTCAATATACTGTACTGTAAGGGAAGTATTACTAAATACCTTAGGTAAAATTTTATAATTGTCTAAATCTATTGATTGATCTTCATTTTCTTGTTCTACAAGTTCTTGTGTGACTGTTGCATCTTCCATTTCTGTATCTGAGATTTCTGTATTTGTCTGTGTTAAAATTCCCTCCATACTGTCCACAAAATCTTTTACATTTTGTGGTAATATTACTGAATTATCCTTACTATTTTCATTATCATTATTATTGTTGTTATGCATGTGTAAATTAAATGGTTTTGTTTGTATTACCTCTTCTGGTAATAAATTTTGTGTAATCTTTCCTTTTTGTATTCCCATTTGTTGTGTTGTGTCCTTGTTTATCGTATTACTACCCCTTTGTTGATCAAATTCAGGGTTAAGCTGATTTTCCTTTTCCAAATTATTATCTGTTTGATTTTTATCCTCATCATATGCTTCTTCAAAAAGTGCATACTCTTCTGAAGATATGGGATATAAATCACTTACAGTCTTAAATTCTTCCCATTTTATGTATCTGCTGTTGATTCCAAATGCACCTATTGTTCCAATTCTAACTGTAACAATATTTTTCTTTTTGTTGCGAATAAAAAATAATGTAATAAAGTCTGCTGGTCTTGTTTCTAAAGCCTCCTTTACTTCAGTTTCATTATCATAGTATCCTTTTGAAAAAATATATTTCTCAGGATATTTGCTCATTGTGGGTAGTTGGATAAGGTTTTTTGTTGCACCCTTAATAATTAAAACTTCATCACTCTCTGTTGGTTTTAAAAATAATTTCACTTCTATTTGATTGTTATCTTTGGGTTCTAAAACTTTTGCTCCTATGAATTTATATTCAAGGTCTCTTTCTCCTGTTGGAGGACTCTTTCCTCTTAACCACTCCATTAAAATGAAAATGTTAATATGCTCTATTGACTGTAAAAATTTAAAATTTACTGCGTATTTTTAACAAAAATTTGATGTGCGGGAAAGAGTTTATACAATAGATCTATTTATATGCTATGTTATAACTATTACTTTAATAAAGAGTTAGTGAATATTTATGCGAATGTAAAAAAAGATGTAAAAAGATATTTTATATATATATGAAATTATTCAATGTTCAAAGATGAAAATATTACTTGTTAGCAAATCTCTGTCTAAATAATAATAATTCTTCATTTACAAAATATACAACAACAACAAACACTATCATTAACACCATCATCAACAGCAACAACAGCAAACACTATCATCAACAGTAACAAAGTTTTTATTTCCCAATAACAATAATAATTAAAATAATCAAAATGATCAAGGAAATACAACATTCACAAGTATTAAAGCCAACTTCATCGACTTTCATATTAGTATCATCATCATCAACAGATACGACCTTTATTATCATCTCAAAAAGGTAATTTCCTCGGACTTCAGTTTCGGTGAAATCTGTGCATTTAATTAGTCACACGAAATTCATTAAGAAATTATGTGGTATTGTGTGAGGTGAACCTGTGAAATAACATACAACAATACAATATGCATATCAAGTAATAAAATTAACAAGCTGCATTTATTTATTAATCACGCGAAAAAAAAATGATCATTTATTTTATTTATATTTCAGAGTGAATGGTATTATTTATTTTCATTATGAAGCATTACGAGAGATCATAAAAAATCGAGAGAATAGCTTGAAAAATAATGAGAATAATAATAGTAATGGCAATGATGTTAGAATTCATGAAATGGATCTACACAGGATTAAGGTAAAGTTTTAATCTGATCAATTCGAAATTTTGAGGGAAAGTCAAAATTATTATTTAATTCGAAAAATGAAACTTGAGATGTTAAGTAAAGGCGCAAAATATTTATATGGGGATTGAAAACTCCCGTGGAAGAAAGGATTGAATTTTGCGATGATAATTGAAAATGTTTAGAGAAAGTATATTCTATTGCTATATTTATTTATTGGTTGATTTATTATTTAACTATTTATTATTTTTTTTATAAATAATAAATTAGTTTGGAGTTTTTTTAGAGAAATCGCTCCTTTTTGGGAAAAAAGGAATGATTTTCGTGAATTTTTGAAAAAACAAACGAAATAAAAATAATTTTTATTTTTGTATTTTTAACTTTGGATGGATAAAATGAATTTTCTTGATTCAAGGGGTTCATATTTCTTACAAAAATTTTTCTTAATTTATACCTGACATATTAATATCAACCATGGTTTATAAATATTAGTAAACAAAAGGTGTTGCAAAAATAATAATATAACATCATAACCAATTCAAATGAGGCATAGGCATTGTCCATTTTGAAAATCCTTGCGTATGTGTTGATACCATGGGTTGTGGTTGTTCAATTAAATTACTACAAAAATTAGAAATTATAGCCGAAGAAAATTGGATCAAAGAACCAATATATGGAAGTGTTTTTTCTTGAATATAACTTGCTAAAGGTGCTTCAAAAGGCTATTCCCAATAAAAATATTTTGAAATTTCCGGGAATAGTTTTAATTTTAGATTTTTTTTCCGGAATCATTGTTTTCTTGTTTTATTAGTATTTTATTAAATTTATTTCATTAATAATTACCCGCATCAAAAATAGAATAATATAAATTATTAAAAATATTTTTGATACAAAATTTCATGCAACTTTTCTGCCTAACTACTGCAGTCAATTATAAAATAATTTTTTATTGTGTATAATCGAGAATTTTATTGTATTTAAGAAAATCTCACCATTACATAATAATGAAGTAACTACGGATATTTAAAAAAAGATCGACAACATACATCAATTCAGGAATATTTAATCACAATTACAATTCTTTTTCTTTTTCTAGTAATAATAATAATGAACGATTTAAATTTTATATTCTATTTTTTTTATTTATTTATAATAATGATAAATGAATTCATTAAATATTTTCACTAAATTTGACTTGGGATTGAATTAAATTTTAGATGATTATTTGGTCAAAATATCGATACGACAATACACATGTTGCTTCGATCATTACGATCATTACGAATTAAGTTATAATACTCGTGGTAAACTTTTTTTCAATTCGTAATTCATTAATTTATTACAAGAGGTATTTGATTTTATTATTATTTTATTGTAATTTTTAATTATTTATTAATTATTATTAAATATTATGATATTTATTTTATTATATTACATTATTATTATTACTAAAAATATCCTATGTGTTGTTCTTTATAGGAAGCTACTATAACACAAAATAATGTTAAACCATGGGTGAAACATTTATCAGTGTTTGTTAAAGAATTGAATATGAATATCAAGTACCTCAATCGAGGTGATTTATTTTATTTTATTTATTTTAATTTTATTTTTTTGCTTTATTTATTTAATTTAATTTAATTTAATTTATTTATTTTCACCGATTTATTTATTTAATTTATTTACTTATTTAATTTATTTTATTTTATTAATTTAATTTGATTTGTTTTATTTTCTTGTGGCTTTTCGATTCTGACCTATGTTCTTCAGTAGGTTTACTGGTTTGGATAAAATAATTTTTATAATTTTTACTTATTAAATAATTAATAAATTATTATTTATAAATCATTATTATTAACTGCTGATAAATGCAGCATAAATATGATGAAATGGTCCGAATTGTGGTATGTAATCTTTAATTTTTAATTATTTTAATTATTATTATCATTATTATCATTATTTTAATTGTTTTATTTATTATTATTATTTTAATTATTTTGATTATTTTAATTATTATTATTATTTTAATTATTATTTTAATTATTATTATTATTTTAATTATTATAATTCTATTCATTTAAATCCTACGTTCCATTGGAGGTATTATTATTATTTATTATTATTTATTATTATTTATTGTCATTTATTTATTATTTATTTATTATTTATTTATTTATTTATTATTTATCACTATTTATTATTTTTTTTATAGTACAATTGGATGATCTTTAGGACAAATGTTTGGTTCCTTAATTTGAACGTGATGGATTTTTCGAGCTTACAAAAAAGTAAGTAAACTAATATTAACATCTAATAACATTTAATCATATAATAACTTTTATAACTATTGTTATAATATTACATTTTAATATCAAATTTCTTAATTTATTTAATGTAACTCTTTCCGGCGATCATTTTTACAGAAATTTTCAAGGAAGAGAAAAATTATTTTAAGTCATTTTAGGCAGTTAAAACAATAACAAACATGAACGAAAACTTTGTTGAACAAAATTTACGTCCCAGACGGAGCACAGCAAATTATGGAAATAAAAAGAAGGAATTAGTCAGCATTGGAAAAACCAATGGAAAAGTGGAAAAGAGTGGAGGAGGGGCAGCTCGCAGTTCTTTAAGCTTAAAGAATTTAGTCCAAACAGGTATCAACTATTTAAACCCTGGAGTAGGAACATCAAATGACAATAATGAAGTTACAACAATGAACAACAGTAACAATG
>PQFF01000366.1:4734-25753 GCA_003547095.1 Diversispora epigaea
AAATTATCACAAAAATTCTACAAGAAGGACACGATAATGCAATCGCTGGACATTTAGGAACAGAGAAAACTTATGATATAATCTCTCGTTCATACTTTTGGCCCAGGATGAATAAGGATATAAAGAAATATGTATCCACATGCGAATCTTGTCAACGTAATAAAAGCAATAACCAACAACCTGCTGGACTGCTACAGCCTCTGGAAATTCCTACTAGACGATGGGAACATATAACGATGGATTTCGTTGTTCAATTACCAAAAACCAAAAAGGGACATGATGCCATAGTTGTGTTCGTAGAAAAACTATCTAAACGAACTTATTTCTGTCCAACTCACACTACCGCTACCGCACCCGATACTGCAAATATATTCTTTAACAATATATTCAAGAACCATGGGTTGCCGAAAGTTATTATCTCTGATAGGGATGCTAAATTTACAAGCAAATTTTGGAAAGCTTTGTTCGGACAATTGGGAACAAAACTTGCCATGTCTACCGCATTCCACCCGCAAACTGATGGTCAAACAGAGAGAATGAACCGAACAATGGAAGAAATGTTACGNATTAAGGAATGGACAGCACCGACAAACGTATCTGAAGTACGATCATTCTTAGGCCTTGCAAGTTATTATCGAAAGTTTGTAAAGGACTTTTCTGCAATTGCCGCACCACTGACACAACTTTTACACAAGGAACAACCATACCAATGGGAAGATAAACAGCAGCAAGCTTTTAATAAACTAAAGCAACAATTAACGACCGCACCTGTATTATTATTACCAGACCCAACTAAACCTTTTACCGTTACCACGGATGCATCAGATTTTTCAATTGGAGCTGTATTATCCCAAGACCAAGGCAAAGGAGAACAACCTGTTGTCTACGACTCAAGAAAATTATCAACTGCTGAACAAAAATACCCTGTACATGAAAAGGAGCTACTTGCAATTGTTCACGTGATAAAATTATGGAGACCTTATCTTGAAGGACAAAAATTTACTGTAATAACCGACCATGCCGCCTTAGAGTATATAAATACACAACCAAATCTATCTAAAAGACAGGCCAGATGGTTAGATATTTTACAATCATCAACATACAAAGTCAAATATCGACCAGGGAAAACTAATGTAGTTGCCGACGCACTTTCGAGAAAAGCGCAATTGAAAAATATTACAACAATTAACGTGGAGTTAATTGACGAACAACTTTTATACGAAGCCTATCAAAAAGATAAATACTTCGCACCTATATTAGAAGTATTATTAAACGACACACCCACTGCAAAACAACTAGCTCTGGTAAAAAACTATGAATTAAAAGGAAAACAAATTTACCTACAAAAAGGACAACGATTATCAGTTCCTCGCACAAAGAAAATTATCACAAAAATTCTACAAGAAGGACACGATAATGCAATCGCTGGACATTTAGGAACAGAGAAAACTTATGATATAATCTCTCGTTCATACTTTTGGCCCAGGATGAATAAGGATATAAAGAAATATGTATCCACATGCGAATCTTGTCAACGTAATAAAAGCAATAACCAACAACCTGCTGGACTGCTACAGCCTCTGGAAATTCCTACTAGACGATGGGAACATATAACGATGGATTTCGTTGTTCAATTACCAAAAACCAAAAAGGGACATGATGCCATAGTTGTGTTCGTAGAAAAACTATCTAAACGAACTTATTTCTGTCCAACTCACACTACCGCTACCGCACCCGATACTGCAAATATATTCTTTAACAATATATTCAAGAACCATGGGTTGCCGAAAGTTATTATCTCTGATAGGGATGCTAAATTTACAAGCAAATTTTGGAAAGCTTTGTTCGGACAATTGGGAACAAAACTTGCCATGTCTACCGCATTCCACCCGCAAACTGATGGTCAAACAGAGAGAATGAACCGAACAATGGAAGAAATGTTACGTGCTTACACCAATTATAAACAGGATGATTGGGATGAACTTTTACCTGCAGTAGAGTTCGCATACAATAACTCTAAAAACATTTCCACCGGTTTTACACCTTTTAAAGTTGACAATGGACAACATCCAGACACACCTTTATCAATTGCCAATGAAAAACCTACGAATGTTGCCGCAACCGACGAATTATTACAACGATGGAATAATGTAATTAAAATGACACAGGATAACCTACGTTTAGCGCAGGAACGTCAAAAGGAAAATGCCAATAAACATCGACGCGATGTAACATTTGAACTTGGAGATAAAGTTCTATTATCCGCCCGTAATATTAACGATCCTTCACAAACAAACCGACCAACAAAGAAGTTATCACCTAAATATTTAGGACCATATACAATTGAACAAGTAATATCACCAACCGCATACAAATTAAAGTTACCATATAACTTGAAAATTCACCCTGTATTTCACGTATCATTATTGAAACCGTATAATGAAAGTCCTGATGACTTTGATAGACCTGAACCACCTCCACCTGAAATAATTGAGGAAAATGAAGAGCCAGAATATGAAGTGGAAAAGATATTGGATACTAAAACTATCCGTCGCAAACGATATTATTTAGTCAAATGGGTTGGATATCCTTTATATGACGCCACTTGGGAACCAGTTGAAAACCTTACCAATGCTAAGGAAAGGATAACTGAGTTTGAAAGTAATTAACGAGGACGTTAATCTTTTAAGAAGGGGAGAATGTAACGATTCTACCTACACCCCCTGTATTTTTCTGTTTTTATTTTAACTTATTTTATTATCTATTTTATTTATATAAATAATGATTGTCAAATGTTAACATGTTGGAAACATGTTCTGGTAGATGATCAAGTTGATCAAGGAGATCGCCGATTTAATCTGTAATTGACAATCACATGTATAACCATTTATATTATTTATTTTTACATTTATATTTTATATTTCATTTATTATATATGAATTGCCTAGTCCGGACATGGTTCTAAGAACCTATGATTATATGTATTTATATCTATTATTATTTATTATTATGTATAACACAAGTATATAAGGCAATGTATTTTTATTTAATAAAGGACAGTTCTCTGTCTTATAATTTATTATTAATTTAATCACTGTTTATTTGACAAAGTGCTCACACACATTTGCTTCTTGGAGAAGCGTAGTTATTGATATAACTAACATACACACAATTACACCTACAAAATAAGAGTTAACGAGACCAACTCTTACAATAACGTTAGAAAATAATAATTTATTATATTATATTGTTAAAATTAATTACCTGATCATTTTTAAAATTAAATGTTATATATTTATGTATATCTTTTATTGATAAAATGTTTTTAATACAATTTATTATAGGCCGATAATATATGATATAATCTTTGTTATTATATTTTAAAATTACTTTTTCTTTGTTTAATAAGTTAATTAATTTCATCCTATCCATTAGTTTTCTTCCTTGTTCTATGTTTTTGGGAAGAGGTGATGTCGGTAGGTTTGAATGTTTATTAAAAAAACGTATTATTGCGTTTCCGGCTTTATTATTTAGGTTATGTTGGATAATTAATGTCATTAAATCAGAATAGGTATTGTTTGGAAATTTTGGTATGGTTTCAGTTTCTTCTTCTGCTGATTCGGATTCTTCAGATTCGTCGGATTCATTATCAGTTTTATCTGATTCGAATTCGGTTTTATCGGATTTGGATTCAGATTCGGTTTCGGTTTCGGTTTCATCAGATTTGGATTTGGATTCATCAGTTTCAAATTCGGGTTCTCTGGATGCAGGCTCTTCATATCGTATGGATGCGAATTTTTCGAATGTTAGGCTATTCATACTTTGCGGAAGTTCATCTATTTTAACTTTATAATTTATATTGGTTACATATATTTGATAATAATCGAAAGATTATAATAAGAAATTTTCACACACCTTGCATAATGTCACTGGTTTCGTTGCTTCTTGAACTAAACATAGGTTCATCATCCGATATATAAATTATTTCATTATTTCGATTATCTTCGCTATTATCCTATATAAATAATGAATTATTAAAAAATTAATAATATTATATAACAAATTTTATGATATTTCATTAATATTGATTACATCTTGCTCAGGCGTAATTATATCAAATTCATTTTGAATTTCTTCAGAACTACTAGAACTACTTGAATCATAATTTTCAGAACATCTTTTTACATGCTGACTGTAAGCAGAACGGCTTGAAAGAACACGATTACAAAACGGACATTCAAAAGCCATTGTTATTATTAAATGAATAATTGGAAGGAATGATTAATAAAATGAATTGAATTTGGTTCATTTAAATACTTTAATGTTATAAATTATAATCATTATTTAATGAAATTTAATATTACTTGAAAATTATTCGTTTATTATTAATTTAAAACGTAATACAACGTTATATGTTAAATGATTATCATTTTTTTTCTAATATATTAAACATTTATTTAATTAAAGATAATGAGAATTCTTCAAAAGGAAGTTCATAAATCATAAAATATTCGTAACATATTTATTTGAAAATAACATAACACCTCAAACAAAGAAAGAAAATGCCGTGAAACAAGTTATATAGAAGGAATTTAATTTATAACATGATACTCCTCACTACTCCTCACTACATTAAAGGAAGGAACCCCATATGTACATTTTATAGAAGGAATTTGTTGGGAATAGATTATCAAATCGGTGAGAAAATCAGATTAAAAATAAAATATTCCGTATTACATATAAACCATTGTTTATACTGTTATGCAGATCTATATATGCATGATCAGGAATGATCTGCATTATCGATTATTTAAACCCCTACCTTATAAAGGTTGTTTACTTACCACAAAAAATGAAGGGATAACTTTAAGTGAAAAATTTGAACTAAGTTTCGAAATTTTTTATCTTATACACTCATTTAATAATTACTTTTTTTTTGTTTCACTTTCATAATTTTACAATATGATGCCAAGTAATTACAAAAATCCTTTATTTACATTATGTATATTAAATATAATAAAAAAATATATTAAATTTTTCATCGAAAAAAAACGTTATATAACGTAATATTCTCGATTTTTTTTTGCTAAAAGTCCAATTTCAAAAATACTTTTTTTTTAATTTTCAAAAATTTTTTTTTTCAATTTCAACTAACTACACCAAAGAATATATCGCACATACATGCAGATATTTTAGAAAGAGAAAAAATAATGGTAAATATAAATATTTAATTTATTTGTTAAAGAAGCGGGGATAAATCTATATAAAGAGTAAAATAATATATTATTTGAGATAAAATAATGTCAAAATATAATTTAAAGAAGAGAATATAATAATATATATATATATATAACGAAATGTTTCGTTATATATTCAAAATGTAATAAATAAAAATATATTTTATTCATAAGCCACGTAATACAAGAAAATCCAAAATCAACAATAACAATAAAGAAGCAACGGCGACATCATCAAAGTCAGTTTCAACTCCTACTTCGGCATCAAGATCAATAGCAACAACAAGATCAACTTTAAAATTAACATCAAAATCAACATCAAAATCAATCCCAACAAAATCAAAATCTTCCGCTTCAACTCTTACCACGTTAACTCCAACTGCATCGACTCCAACTGCATCAACTCCTACTGCATCAACTACTACTGCATCAACTACTACTGCATCNGACTAACGATAATAAACACCGATATACAACGTTATTAATACGAAACGTTCGTTATACGTTCTAAAACGGCGATATATAACGTTATATATACACCGTTCATTAAACGTAGTATAAACGGTACGTATTTATAGCGTACTAGAACGTTACGTTCTAGTACGTAGGTGTCGTTCTAGAACGCAATACGAACGTTCCGTCCATAAAACGTTATATAACGTTATATAAAAATTACTGATGTAGTCACAGTTTTTTGTATCCCGATGGTGTGACTATATAGAGGTCTGACTGTATATTGTATTTAAGTATTCCAGAATATTAAAAAAAGAATTAAACAAATTTTTAATAGCCAAAGTATTTAATTGGAAGATTTTAATGCACATGAGACATTGGAACTTCCAATTCTTTTAATGAAACTTCCAATAGAACTTCCAATTCCAATAAAATTTCATTGGAAGCACATTTTGAACATCACTGCTTTATTGTTATACAAAAGTTCACAATTAATTACGGAATTGTAGATTTATATCATAATTCTATAAAAAAAATCTATAATGTTAAAGATTTGTAAAAATAATTAAAAACATCATCCTTAATCGACTTGTAATTATCTAATTTATATTAGTTAATAGATTTTACATATATATTATATTTAGAAAAAAAATTGAAACTATTTATGCCATAAATAAAAAATAAACCTTAATTTTAAGTATATAAATTTTTTATTTCTTCAAACTTAACTAGTCAAGTTATTTATTTATCATAAACAAGTGTGGTTAAGATTCATTAAGATGTTTATTTTCTTAATTTATTAATTATTATTACGAAGTAGATAAAGGGTATCATAAATATTTTTTCTTTACCTTACCTTTGATCTGCATTCTTAAATAAATAAAAGTAGCTTAGCTAAATAATATATAACTGTTTATTGAATCCTTATAAAAATACGTATATTTAAAAAATACTTAAAATATAATTAAAATATTATTAAAATATTATTAAAATAAATTAAAATATACTTAAAATATACTTAATTGTATTCATAAAAAACTACTTAAAATATTATTATTTTGTACTTAAAATATATTAAAATATGTTTAAAAAATACTTACTTTAGGTAATAAGTAAGTATGTTTTAGGTATATACTTAAAATATACTTAATTATATTCATAAAAAACTACTTAAAATATTATTATTTTGTACTTAAAATATATTAAAATATGTTTAAAAAATACTTACTTTAGGTAATAAGTAAGTATGTTTTAGGTATATACTTAAAATATACTTAATTATATTCATAAAAAACTACTTAAAATATTATTATTTTGTACTTAAAATATATTAAAATATGTTTAAAAAATACTTAATTTAGGTAATAAGTAAGTATGTTTTAGGTATATACTTAAAATATACTTAATTTTAAATATGTTTTAATAATATTTTAAGTATATTTTAAATATATACCTAAAATATACTTACTTATTATCTAAATTAAATATTTTTTAAGTATTTTTTAAATATATTTTAATAATATTTTAAATAATTTCTTATATACTTAAAAAATACTTAAAAAATACTTAATGAAGTATATTTTAAATATATTTTAAGTATATTTTAAATATCATAATTTTTATAGAAAATATAAATTCAGGTAGTGATACTTGTTGTAATTCAAAAAAAATATCACAATTTATTTTTCCTTATAGTGTAATTAGTTACAACTGGTTGTAACTCTTACAAATAATTACAACAGATTCAAGAACTAAATACCATTTCTTATATAACTAATTAATCACAAAAATAAGAATATAAGATCTTATATTAATTTATTATTAATTATTTATTAATATAGAATAAAAAGTTTTTTATTGACTAATAATAACTCTAATAGGATATTAATTTAATAATATTATATTTATTCATTATTTTATCATTTAGTATAGGTTTTTTTGTGATATAAAATTACCTACATTTGGGCAATAGGTATTTTATAATTATTCATTAATCCTTATTATCTTATTAAATTGTATAACATTATATATATTACAACTTATACTTGTTAATTTTATTATTAATAAATAATTAAATAATAAATTAAGCATTAATTAATATTTAAATTGTATTATCAATAAATGAAACAGTAAATTGTTACTCAAAAAATTAAATAAAATAAAAAATTAATAAATGTTCGAGATAAGTTATATTATACTCTATATTATACATGTTCTCAAAATTAATTTTAGATTTTTGAGATATTTCGTCTTTTTGAAATTTATGCAGAATCTATTTTATATATAAAAGTAAAAAAGTACTTAATTATATGTATCTTTAATCAAGAAATTTATCTGGATAGTCAAAAAATTTCAAATTTTAAGTATAATAATTTCATCTTTTATAAAAAACTATTTTGACTTTTTTTTCAAAATTGAAATTTTAGAATCTCAAAATAATTTAATATATAAGTATACTTTAGATACCAATATTTATAAAACAATTATTGAGCAAGAAGAATATTAAAAAAATATAATTAAAAATGATTCATTTCTCACAGAAAATAAAAAGAAATTTTTATTTAATAAATTACAGATTGCATATAATAAAGTAAAAATTAATAATAACTTTATAGAAAAACAACAATGCAACAATTGCCAGAATTGATATTAAGCAATCTAATATTTACAGGTTAAAATCTAAATACCGGGTATTTATCAGATATCTAATATATTTGAATATTGGGTACTTATTGAGTATGTATAATATTTTTATATATATTGAGTACCTGATATCTAAGATTTTTTTTTGTAAATTTTATCACTGGTCAAATAAAAAAATTAGAACAGTTTTATCATGAATAGGATTCCGATTAATGGCTAAATTTGTTAAGATTTATTAAGTATAAGTAGTCAATTTTTTTTAATTTATACAGTGACTTCCGAAATAAATGTACCAAGCAACATTTTGTCTTTAAAAAATTCTATCTCACAAACAATCGATTTTAGAATAACAGTTCCTATACTTATTTTAATCTTTGAGATTTGGAGAATTTTTAAAATCTGTTTGATATCAAATTATTAATTCCAATTTTTCAGAAATGGGTAATAAACATGGTAAATTGACATTTAATAAAATTTCAATTGCGATTTAAGGTTTATACAGGATAGTTATAGTCAAAGAGATCATAGGATTAATTGTTTTTCCTAAAGAGAATAAATATACCAAATTTCATAACAATTGGATCAGTGGTTACCGAGAAATTAACTTTTAAAAATTAAAATTTTATATATAGTGCATTACGTCTTAACCTGACAAAATTTTAGGTTAACTTTGAAAGGTATCTATTTTTGGAAAATCATATCTATAAAAAAAAATACCACATAAAATTGATAGTTTAAGTCAGGATCTTTTGATCTTATATATTAGAATTTTAATTAATCCTTTTCTTAAAAAGTTATCAACTTTTGAAAATATAATACTTTATTAATGGTCATATAATAAAAATATAAAATTGAAACAAGATTTTATGGTAAAAATTGTAAAAATGTTTAGATAATAATATTGATTGCTGTGCATATAAAATTTTTTCTTTACAATCAAATTTTATGGGAAAAAATCATGGATACAAGAAATTGTCGAAAATACTAATCATTTATTTTTATTGTTTCCAAAATTTTACTGTGAGCTCAACTATATAGAAATGTATTGGAGATTTGCCAAACAATATACACAATTACTCTTCATCAGCATTAAGAGAAGCAGTTCCATGTAGTTTAAATAATGTGAGTTTATTTAATATTAAAAAATTTGCACAAAAATTATTACAATTTATAAATGCATATAGGCAAGGTTTAAATGGACAATTAGCTAATTATGTAGAAAAATATAAATTATATTATAGAATTCCTAATGTTATTTTAGAAGTTGAAGGAATTAAATAATATTTAAAATTAATTATTTTATTATTAAATAAAAAATTTTTTGTTTTTGATACAAATTTTATTATAATAAAAAAATTTTTTTGCGCTTCGCGCAAAATTCATTATATAAAAATCTGCAACCAAAAATTGAAACATTTGTCAGGTTAAGACGTAACGCACCGTATAAAATAAATAAAAATAATTTTTTTATATATAAAATTTTGATTTTCAAGAGTTAATTTCTCGGTAACCACTAATCCAATTGTTATGAAATTTGACATACTTATTCTCTTCAGGGAGGACAATTAACCTTATGATCCCTTTGGCTATAACTATCCTGTATAAACCTTGAGTCACAATTGAAATTTTATTAAGTGTCAATTCACCATGTTCATTACCCATTTTTGAAAAATTGAAATTAATAATTTGATATCAAACAAATCTTAAAAATTCTTCAAATCTCAAAAATTAAAATAAATATAGGAACTGTTATTCTAAAATCGATCGTTTGTGAGGTAAAATTTTTTAAAGACAAAATGTTGTCTGGTGCGTTTATTTCGGAAGCCACTGTAAATAAGAATTTCTGATTTATAAATTTTCACAAATAGGATGTCTGATTTATGCATATTTGCGCTATCAATAGAATTTCAATTTTTGTTTATTCGACCAGTGTATAATGTACCTGATATGGTAGTGATATTAATTATTATTATTTCAGATATCCAATATTATTTTTTTATTTTATTTTTAAAAATGCTGTGATTATGTAACTTAATTTATTAATTAGATTTTATAGACTTATAATCTAAATTATTGTTAAATTAAATTATAGTATTAATACAAACTAACTATTCACCTGTCAAAAATAGGGATTGACTAAAGCGGAGCAGAGCTATAGAATTTTTAGCCAATAAGAAGATCAGTTTATTTATATAAGCCAATCTAACTTTAACTAAGTCACGTGATTATATTCCGCTTTAACTTCCCCTCAAAAATAGTAAAACTATTTCTAAGTGCGATTTCAAGAAATAGTTTAATGCTATTTGAATATCAAATAAATATCTTTATGCTTTAGTCTACAAGGACTTAGAGTCTAAATACAAAATTATTTATACTTAACAGATACCTGATATTATCTTCAATATCAGGTATATAATAATAAATAATAATATCTGGTATATACAGTGGTTATCAAAAGTACTACATCACATGATTTTTTGCTTTTAAAAAAATTTATCTTCTGGACTATACATGTTTCCAAAATTGATTTTAGATTTTTGAGATATTTCGTCTTTTTGAGATTTATACAGAATCTATTCTATATATGAAAATAAAAAAAATACCCAGTTATATATATCTTTAATCAAGGAATTTATCTGGGTAATTAAAAAATTTTAGATTTTAAGTAAAATAATTTCGTCTTTTATGAAAAACTATTTCAACTTTTTTCCTCAAAATTGTAATTTTGGGGTTCTAAAATAATTTAATATACAAGTATATTCCAAACAATCGATTTTACAATAACAGTTATTATATCTATTTTAATATTTAAGTTTTGAAAATTTTTTTAAATTTTTTTGGTATCAAATTTATAATACTAATTTTTCACAAATGGGTAATTGACATTAAAAACTTGAATAAAATTCTACACCATATGGGCTGATTGCGAAAGTCTTGAAATTTTAGATTAGGTGATATTCTCTCAGTTAATTATAATTTTATTTTTTTGAAAAAATTTAAAAATCAAAAAAATCTCAATATTTTATTAAGGAAACTATTTCTCAACTCTTAAATAAAAATATTCAGCACAAAATTTTACATATATTTGTAATTTTTAAAAATATTTTATTAAGTAAATAAGAGTCTAAATATAAGTAGACCTGTTAATAAGTACTTGTTAACCTATCAAACCCGATCCTAACCCATCAACCCAACCCTTTACTCTGCAGAAATTTGTTTTATTTCTTTCTTAAAAGGTTTAATAACGTTATTTTATCTTATTTTTTCTTTTATTTTGTTTACTTTACTCCAAAAGAACAACTTTACTTAGTAGTCAAAATCTGTTATCAATAAGTTTTATTAACTTTATTAAGAGGTAAATAAAAAAAAATTTGTGTAACAGAAAATCAGTCAATTTTTATAATTAGCCGATATGCAGAAATGCCACGATTATATATGTTCCCAAAATTAATTTTGAATTTTTGAGGTATTTTGTCTTTTTAAAATTTATGCAAAATCTATTCTATATATGAAAGTAAAAAAAGTACCCAGTTATATATATATTTTTAATCAAAAAATTTATCTGAGTGGTTAAAAAATTTCAGATTTTAAGTAAAATAATTTTGTCTTCTATGAAAAACTATTTCGACTTATTTCTTCAAAATTGTAATTTCAAGATCTAAAATAATTTAGCGTGCAAGTATAGTCACGATTATACTTGCACATTAAATTATTTTGGGNTTTTATTTTTTTGAAAAAATTTAAAAATCAAAAAAATCTCAATATTTTATTAAGGAAACTATTTCTCAACTCTTAAATAAAAATATTCAGCACAAAATTTTACATATATTTGTAATTTTTAAAAATATTTTATTAAGTAAATAAGAGTCTAAATATAAGTAGACCTGTTAATAAGTACTTGTTAACCTATCAAACCCGATCCTAACCCATCAACCCAACCCTTTACTCTGCAGAAATTTGTTTTATTTCTTTCTTAAAAGGTTTAATAACGTTATTTTATCTTATTTTTTCTTTTATTTTGTTTACTTTACTCCAAAAGAACAACTTTACTTAGTAGTCAAAATCTGTTATCAATAAGTTTTATTAACTTTATTAAGAGGTAAATAAAAAAAAATTTGTGTAACAGAAAATCAGTCAATTTTTATAATTAGCCGATATGCAGAAATGCCACGATTATATATGTTCCCAAAATTAATTTTGAATTTTTGAGGTATTTTGTCTTTTTAAAATTTATGCAAAATCTATTCTATATATGAAAGTAAAAAAAGTACCCAGTTATATATATATTTTTAATCAAAAAATTTATCTGAGTGGTTAAAAAATTTCAGATTTTAAGTAAAATAATTTTGTCTTCTATGAAAAACTATTTCGACTTATTTCTTCAAAATTGTAATTTCAAGATCTAAAATAATTTAGCGTGCAAGTATAGTCACGATTATACTTGCACATTAAATTATTTTGGGGTCCCGAAATTGCAATTTTGGAGAAAAAAGTCGAAATAGTTTTTCATAAAAGACGAAATTATTTTATTTAAAACCCGAAATTTTTTAACTACCCAGATAAATCCCTTAATTAAAGATACATATAACTAGATACTTTTTTTACTTCAATATATAGAATAGATTTTGCATAAATCTCAAAAAGACGAAATATCTCAAAAATCCAAAATCAATTTTGAGAACATGTATAGTCACGATAATGGTGATCAAATTATAGATAGTCATTCTTAAAAAGAAATCGTATACCAAATTTCATAATGATTAGATTAATAGTTATAGAAAAATTAATTCTTAAAAATTAAAATTTTACAAAGAAAATATTTTTTTTAATTATTTCATATATAAAATTTTAATTTTCAAGAGTTAATTTCTCCTTGGGTATAAATAACCCTATACTTTGACTCCAAGCCCTTATAAGCTAGCGTATAAAGGTATTTACTTAATACTCGAATAGTACTAAACTATTTTCTGAAATTGCACTTAGAGATAGTTTTACTATTTTTGACGGTATTACCAGATAAAATTACCATAACAAAAACATATCAAAACATATAATTATTATATTATTTAATCTTGTATTTTATTAAAAATAATTATTTAACAAATGAAAATATAAATATCAAGATAGTAATTTTATTAATAATAATTAGTAATAACACTGGTCGAAAATTTATAAAACCTATACCTATCGGGTACCAGATAGGTGTAGTATCCGTGCCTAATATCGTACACATATCGGGTACCCGATAGGTGTAAAAAATGTTTTTTTACACATATCGGGTACCCGATAAGTGTAAAAAATGTTTTCTCACACCTATCGGGTACCCGATATGTGTACGATATTAGGCACGGATACTACACCTATCTGGTACCCGATAGGTATAGGTTTTATAAATTTTCGACCAGTGTTATTAATAACATTTATTAACATGTAAATAGGAAGTCAAATAGTTTAATTACACAAAATGTAAGTAACACAAGTCACATGTTCACGTGACATAGTTACACAAATATTATATATAACTATTATTAATTATCATTAATTAGTATTATTTAATATTAATTATTATTACATAGTATTTATTAGTATTAATTATTAGTATAACATATATTTTATATTTAGTAAGTTATATGATAAATATATTAACCAATAGTAATAGTGCACAGTAATGGCACAGTAATGTATTTGCTTATAAAAAGGAAACCTATTCGACTTGATTCTTTCAACTTTTAACTTGAAAAAGTTCTAAGTTCAAAGGAAGTTAATATTATAATTATAAAAATATAATTGTATTATTAGGAAGTAATCATTAAATAAAATATTAATAAATGTTAAATAAAATAATTAAAGTGATTTATTATCGTATTTATTTGACATAATGTTTATTAAAGTTATTTAATAAAGAAAGTACTAATAAATTAAAGATGATATCTTTAATAAAGAATGGAAGTATCTAAAGTATAAATTATAAGGAAATTCATTATAAAGGAAGTTCTTGAATAAAGGAAATTCTAAAATTAATAATAAGGGATTTATTATTAATAAAGGAAGTTATTATACTGATCGAAAATTTATAAAATCTATACCTATTGGGTACCAGATAGGTGTAATATTCGTGCCTAATATCATACACATATCGGGTACCCGATAGGTGTAAAAAAATATTTTTCACATTTATCAAGTACTCGATATATGTAAAAAAACATTTTTCACACCTATCAGGTACCCGATATGTATACGATATTAGGCATGAATACTACACCTATCTGGTATCCAATAGGTATAGGTTTTATAAATTTTCGATCAGTGTTAACATACATTAGTAAATTTTTTTAAATGTAAGTCTTCGAAGTTCTTCACTCCGATAACCTTCGAATACCTCCAACATAAACGTAATATTTACGAAGGTTATTGGTACTGAAAACTTTCATTTTTATTAATAAAACATAATACTTTGGAGGTTATTAATATTGATAACTTTCAATAACCTTCATTTTATCATAATAAACGTAATATTTGTAAAGATTATTGGTCCGATAACCTTCAGTAACCTTTGAAAACGAAATTATTACTAAAAGTAATTATTAACACTGGTCGAAAATTTATAAAAACTACACCTATCTGGTACCCGATAGGTGTAGTTTTTATAAATTTTCGACCAGTGTAATAGAAGTAACGAAGTTATAATGATTTAGAAGAATAAATAGTTTATTAGTTCTAACTAAAAATTAACTGGTGCCTTCTAAAAATAAAGAAATAACCAAACTGAAAGTCTTGTACCTAACGGGAAGGACTATAAACTCCTTAAAAGAACCGTAAGTGGAAAGTATGAAAGTACACCCGCGACTATACTTGTACGCAAAATTATTTTGAGGCCCCGAAATTGCAATTTCGGAGAAAAAAGTTGAAATAGTTTTTCATAGAAGACAAAATTATTTTACTCAAAACCCGAAATTTTTTAATCACCCAGATTTATTCTTTGATTGAAGATATATATAACTGTGTACTTTTTTTATTTCCATATATAAAATAAATTCTGCATAAATCTCAAAAAGTCGAAATATCTCAAAAATCCAAAATCAATTTTAGAAACATGTATATTTGCGACAACGGGTGAATACATCAAGAATTAAATAGAAACGTTCTAGTATACAATATAAATACTATTTGTATAGCATACTATAATGCAACTAACATACTAGGATACAATATTCTAGTACGTTATTTAAACACTTAACGTTTATATAATAGTCACTGGACATGTCATATGTAATTATTATAGCTATAAAATATAGTTACACAAATGTCCTCACACAAAAATTTTAATTATCTCGAAATCAATATTTAAAACATATTTTTTACTTCTAATAAAACTAAAATTTCATATTTTAAACTTCACATTTCAAAAAAAATTTAAATACTTTATAATATTTTATATTTTATTATTTCTCTTTAAAAATAAGCTATATTTTTATGTTTAAGTCCGAGACCCTTTTTTGTTTTACAATATTTATTGGATCTCTAGCTTCCAAAATGTCCGTAACTTTGAAGATAATATAATAGAATTATTTTTAATAAGCTAAATTATTACATGTAAAAGTTTTTAATAGATATATTTTTTAAATAAAATAAAGTCATTTTTTAAAAAAATTAAAGTTATTTTACAAATTTTTTTTTGTTTTCTATTATAATAATAAGTTTTTATTCAGTTTACTATTCAATTAAACAAAATTGTATTAAGCTCTGTTAATATATTATTAATTTCATTATCTGTAGGCATGGAATCACCTTCACAAATAGGATCTAATATATTTTTTTATTCTATAGTGGTTTGTCTTTTATATTTTTTTATTAATTCATCTTGTAAATTTGGTTGGATTTCTTGAGTTTCGAGTATGATAGGAGTTACTTGAATTGATATTGTATTTTTATTACTTCGTGACTATTTTTTATTGTTATTTATATCTGCCCATTTTGATTTATTTATTCCTATAGCTCTTCGTCCTTTTTTATTAATTGAATCAATCTTTAAAACTTTCTGACGTACAATACTTTGTATTCGTATTTATATTTGCACGCAAAATTATTTTGGGGCTCCGAAATTGCAATTTTGGGGAAAAAAGTCAAAATAGTTTTTCATAGAAGACGAAATTATTTTACTTAAAACCCGAAATTTTTTGACTACCCAGATATATTCTTTGATCAAAGATACATATAACTGGGTACTTTTTTTACTTCCATATATAGAATAGATTCTGCATAAATCTCAAAAAGTTGAAATACCTCAAAAATCCAAAATTAATTTTGGGAACATGTATATTCGTATTACATCTTCATTATAGTATTTTGTTAATCTTGTATATCCTTCTATATTTAATTATTTTGGTTTAAACTTTTTAAATAATTCATGTTCTAGAAAGTTCTCCATTTCAAATACTTCAATTAAGTCATCAGCAAGTTTCCAAATAGCATCTTTCCATGATGTGATCGCATGATTATTTTTGGCTTTCACATGATTATCAATATATTCAGCAAATAATAAATCAATATGTTCTCTTTTTAATTGAACTGATTTTATTTGTTGTTTTAGATTTTCTTCATTAATTACATTTCCAGTTACATTTTGTTTTATGAATTTTACACCCAGTGTTTCTAATGTTTCATCATAAGCATAATAATGATTTTTTTTTGTAAGATTAATAGAGGCAGAATGTCGAAGTGTCTGTTGAAGTTGTGAATATTGAGCAATAATTGAAATAAAGTGTACTATTGAACAAGTATAATTTGACTTTTCCGCAATTGAAAATAAAGGAGCAAATGAAGTTAAGCAATTATACTGAAGGTCAAAATTTCCTGTTCTGATTTCTAACCTATGAGCTTTCTATATTCCAGCCCATTGATAATAATGGAATCATACTTTGAGTGAAATATTATCGTCATTTAAGGGTGGAAGGCTCAATTGATATGAAGGTTGGCTCAATAATTGCGTCTTTGGCTAATTAATTTTGTGCCAGCTAAATTCTGGCTAAATTCTGGCTCAAAGGCTAATTAAATTGCACTGGCTAAATTCTGGCTCAAAGGCTAATTAATTTTTTTCTGGTTAAATTCAGGCGCAATTTCTGATTGGCTGGCGCAATTTTGGTCACGTGACAAAAGGTTGGTCAGATAAAATTATTAATTAATTTTACCGATATTAACATTTTAATATATTGTACTAATTAGTTTTAATTAGATAAATTTATATAGTCAATTTTTATTCTTTCATTTGTATTTTAGCTTGTCTTTTTTACTAATTTTGAAAATGAATAAAAAGGAGACCTCACTTGTCATTTAAAAAAAAAAAAACATTTTAATATATTGTTTTAAAATAGCTATAATTTGGTCAATTTTAATGTTACAGAAATGAAATATATATCATCTTGTAGCTAAGAACCAGATCTTTCGATCTGTCATAGGAATATCATAGTAGAAAATCGCTCCTAGTTACGTAAAATTGATTTGAAATTAAAGCTAAAATTAATTATTTTTAAAAATTTAAAAATAATTATTTAATAAATTTTATAATTGCGCCAGCCAATCAGAATTGCGCCATTATTTAGCCTTTGCGCCAGAATTTAGCCATTGCGCCTGATTGCGCCGTGGCTAAATTCCAGGCTCAATTGGCTAAATTAAATCTGGCTAAATTCCTGGCTCAATTCGTATTGCGCCTACTATCCCTATCGTCATTAACTATATCTTCTATTTTTTTGTTTGTTTTCTTTAAATATATATGAATAGCAATACCAACTACCACCCAAATTAANTTATTCTTTCATTTGTATTTTAGCTTGTCTTTTTTACTAATTTTGAAAATGAATAAAAAGGAGACCTCACTTGTCATTTAAAAAAAAAAAAACATTTTAATATATTGTTTTAAAATAGCTATAATTTGGTCAATTTTAATGTTACAGAAATGAAATATATATCATCTTGTAGCTAAGAACCAGATCTTTCGATCTGTCATAGGAATATCATAGTAGAAAATCGCTCCTAGTTACGTAAAATTGATTTGAAATTAAAGCTAAAATTAATTATTTTTAAAAATTTAAAAATAATTATTTAATAAATTTTATAATTGCGCCAGCCAATCAGAATTGCGCCATTATTTAGCCTTTGCGCCAGAATTTAGCCATTGCGCCTGATTGCGCCGTGGCTAAATTCCAGGCTCAATTGGCTAAATTAAATCTGGCTAAATTCCTGGCTCAATTCGTATTGCGCCTACTATCCCTATCGTCATTAACTATATCTTCTATTTTTTTGTTTGTTTTCTTTAAATATATATGAATAGCAATACCAACTACCACCCAAATTAATTCAAGAACACGAACTGTTAAACGATAATCAACTACAGATTCTAATTTATCAAGAAATCGAACATCAAGTGTAATTGCAAGATCAAATATCCCGTAACTAGAGAAAATTACCAAAAGTACCAAACACATATCTTTATTAGTGTGCCATACTCCTAGAATTGGTTTTACAAATGAATTTAATTTCCGATAACATAACAATCATTTAAAAATAGTCTCATCTGCACAAATATCAATATATTTATTATTTTTTAAATTTAAATCTACTATATACATTTCACAAGCTTCAAAAATTGATGAATCTTCATTAGGTGCATTACCAACCTCAAGAATTACAACTTTTGGAGGAGAATAAGAATTTTCAGATTGTATTTCAATAAGTATTTTTTTATATAAACTTTCTACATTGAAGTTTCTTTTAAAAATTAATGGTGATTCTTTAAAATCAAGAGTATTATTAAAAATATCACTAAAAGTATTCAAATATTTATTGTATAGTTATTTATTCCAAAAGGATTAAATGATTCATCCAATTCAATAATTTCATCTGTTGAATTTGATAAATGTTGTGGTAATTTACATTGAAATACCATTCGAAGTGTTGCATAGGAACTTCCTCTTGTGACATCATAAATATTTCTATAAGAAAAAGTTCTTTCTTTAAAATCTATGTAATCAATTACAGCTAAGTTCCAAATATTTGATTCAAAAATAAGTCTTTCAGTAGAATTAATGTTATTTATTCTTACTTTTTCAAGACGTCTTTCATGACGATCAGAGTGTGAAATAATTCCCATTGTTACAAGTAATTTATAAAAAGAAGAAAATAATTTTGTTTTTTGACAAAGACTAGAAAGTATATTTGGAAGTCAAAGATTTGAATTTTTAAAAGCAAAATTAAAAATAATAGAATTAAATAAAGTAACAATTTTATGAATGTGATTCAAATTAATAGTTTTTAAAGGTTTTCCTTTTTGTTTTTGTTTTCTATTTGTAATTATTTTTTTAAATTCAAATAATTCTTAAAATAATTTTTCAAAAAAATTTAAGAGAAATTTTGAAAATGCATTATAATAAGTTATAAGAGAATCTGGTTTTCTCAATATATTTTTTTCTAAAAAATTGTGTGAATTCCAAATCATTTTTGCAAATTTTTTTCCAGTATTAAAACATTCATCTTGATCTAATTCTGTTTCTTTTGAAGTTTCTATATGAATTAATTTTAATAAAATTTTAAATAAAAATAAACTTGAAATTTCATTTAATGTAAAAGAAGCAGAATTTATTTTTTATGATGAAGATTGTGATGCAGATTTTGAAAATAATTGAAATATAGGTGATATAGTTTTTAATAAATTTTCTTTTTCTGTATTATTATTAGATTTCGCAACAGTTAAAATCTAATTATCTAATGTCATTAATATTTCCGTGACATCTGATTTATGTTTTCCCTCTTCATCACACTTTTTTATACATTTCCCAGGACCACCAACTTTAATATGCAAATGTCCCCCATTTTTTTCGTAACAAATACAACAAATATAACGAGGTCGATAGTTATTTGAGGATTGCATAACTATTGGATCAATTGTTTTTAAAGCGGAATATGAATATTGGCCAATACATGGTACTTGAATGTTTTTATTGTTAATTGCTTTTGAATGTTCTAAACAAATATTACCTCGACTATAAAAATATAGATTTTGTCCACAGAATAAACAACGACAATGGTGAAAAATACTACATTCAGTTGAAATTTTTTGTTTTAAATTTTTTTTATGTAATTTATTTTGATCAAATATAAAATGTGAATAACAGATACCAAGGTTTTCTAATTGTTTGTTTACTTCTTCTACAGCGTTCTTATCAATTTGCCACATTCTTATTAATTGATACAACAGTCTTAACTTATCTGAGCTTCCACATCATTGAATTTTTCTATCAATTATATCAATAATTGCACAAGACATTATATGTTTTGTTTCACGGTATTCAATTGTTTTGTCATCTATTTTATCTAAATCACTTATTTCTAGAGGCAAACTTTGAATTTCTATAAAGTCATCTTGTTCTTTACTATTTTCGCTATCAGTTTCGCTTAATTCTTCATCTAATACTATTTGTTTTGCTGCCAATAAACTTTCTATATTATATTAGGACCCCGAGCAATCTATAAATAGGTCAGATAATACTAAATTAGGAAATAAGAAAGGAAAAATATAATTTTTGTAAGTAAATTTTTAAATTTTAATTAAAAATAAGCAACTTTTTAAAATTTTTACTATAATAGCTAAGCAAACTCTAATGTGACCTATTTATAGATTGCTCGGGGTCCTA
>PQFF01000366.1:39703-62629 GCA_003547095.1 Diversispora epigaea
TTTTTCCTTCGGGCTCGTGTTCTGTTTGCTTTGGTACATTGCCATTAGCCATGCTAGCTTCCCAGCTAATACCAAGTTTTTCTTGAATTGCTATTACATCCTTCTTCTTATATAAAAGCACTTCATATAAATGAGTAAATGTTTCGCTTTGATCAGATTTATGTGCCTTGAGTTGGAAACTCGTGGCTCTGCCACTGGCACTAGCTCCGCTATTATTAGTATTTACCATATCTGCTATAATAAAATATCTTGACTCACCAAGTTTCGAAGAAATATATTTAATGTAGAAAATACCGCATAAATGTACAAATTTGAATCGAATAAATGGATGTATATATGTTAACATGGCTAAGTCAAGAAACAATATGCGTAAAAGAATGGGTAAGTTTACCGATATTCCCTCCCAGTATATAAATCTGCTTAATCCAAATAAATATGAACACACATACGATCCAAAAAATAGTTTTGTTATAGTCAAGAATATACGTAAAGATAGTGTAGTGGGAGTGTTCGATTATTCTGAACTATATGTATATCTGAAAATGAATCACCCGACGCTCCTATAATTTCGTTTTGTAGTAAGATATTTCAACTGCATTAATAAAGCGCGACATAGATAATCAGATTTTTTTACGTATTACGTCGCACGTTTATATTACCCATGATCGAAACATGTGTTTGAAATAACGTGGCATGTAGAGACGATCATGATAGAATTGGCATGAGATAATAAATGCTTTACAGGTTAGATCCTCATGTTTTTGTACGACCTAATTTCTATATAGAAGTTAGTGGAACATTCTTGTGTAGCATAGATAACCGTTATACGTTTTTTTTTTTTTCGTTTTATTTTAGCCCTGCCTTCTCGTGACTTCATCACTCGAAGCCAGATTATTGCAGTTAACAATATAATATTGCAAGGCAGGTCATAGGCGATTCTCTGAATTTTTTCTTGGCATTTTTCCGGAACATAATGTCTCGGTAATTTCTTGGCATTTTTTACTATATAACTCTTTAACCAGTTAATTATATATCTTTTTTCGAACCTGAGAGAAAAAAGGCGATAAGAATATATGAAAACGAGACTTAAAAAGGCAATAAAGCAAAGAACCCGATGATTCCTATTGACACCATTAACAGAAAATGGCAGTTATGGGACTTTGAAATTTCCGCAATTCCGAGATCTTCGTTGCGTTAACCAACTCTCATTTTGTAGGAGCAATCTCGAACCAAAAGGGATTTCATTCATGCGTCTATGACTTAATGCTCTGCATATTGGCGTTAATTATGTATGGTAATACTTTCTATGGAGTCAGAATCGTAATAGGTTTACTTATGATTTCGGTAATAGTTAATTTCACCATTTCCAGGATTCGGAGATTTGCTTGATAAAGTTAAGATCCTTATTGCGAGTTTTCAATTGAGTGAAACAATATAAAAAGTGGGTTTTGAGAGACTTTATCCCTTACCTTCCCACGAATTTTTTAAGGTACATGTCTTTATGCAAAGTAAATATCTATGAAAGCGAAATTATATTCACTATGAATCTTTTTATTTAGGAACCGTAAAATGAGCGATACTACTAGTACCAAAATTAATCTCAACTGCCTCTTTATGCCTATTAATGCATTCCATGGTTTACCATATCGAATTCACATAATTCCTATTTTTACTACATCAATGGTCAACGCACTCAGAGAATTAATTCAACCCCTATTACCAAACGGATTAACTCACGTTAACTTCAATCTTCGTGCATTTCGTCCGGGAGCTGTTGTATACGTAAATATGCAATCAGATGCTGGAATTAATGAATATTTCGATGGGAATCTCGATTATAATATTGTTCACATCCTCGTAGAACCTCTACCAGAACCAGAAGAAAACAAATAGATTTTTTATCTGTATTCGCATCATGTAACAGCAATATGTATTTTGCAATTTTATTTTGTATCTGCCTTACTACGGGCAATGTTTTTTTTCGTAATAATAAAGTAATTCATTTTTATTGCACGTGCAACTTAAAATTACTGGGTATCCATATGCAAATACATATACGAAGTAATTTTTTCAGATATACCCCTTTTTTATTAGGTCGAATAGTAACTAAGTGTCTTGACACTAGCTCCGCTATATACTAACATGGGTAGTCTCAACATAATAAACAAAAAAAGAATTGTGGGGATACATGGGAATGAATCATTTGAGTTTAAAACTAAAGAAATTGTACTAATAAACAATGATCTCAATGAATAATTAATTATACATGATTCCGCTATATATTGATCATTTAGATGCATTAACATCCACAATCCGTGAGACTTTTAGCTTGTGACGTAGCTAAACCATAATATTGATTCGAAGCTTTTTTTGCGATTGGTCCGTTCGGATGATAAAGCCATGAAACGACGACCCTTTGGATAATTTTGGCAGAATTTGTTCGGATTTTCATCCACGATCTAAAGCGCCTTTGAATTATTTCAACTGCATGTCTTTTACTGTATTTAGGTACTACAGAACAGTTGGTATTATGTACAAGTCCATTTGTACTGAGATAATTAAAAAAGTACCCGCATTCCAAACATTGTNTGATTAGTATAACCGACAATACCGAGTTCTTCCTGAATTGCCATTATATCCTCCTCTAAGTATAAAAGCAAATTAAATAATTTCGAAAGTGATAAATCAGTAAAATCCTTATTGCTTTGATTTGCCACATTGTTATAACACTCCGCTAGAACGGGATTGCCATCGATGTCGAGATTTTCCTGTATCAGTATTAAATCTCCCACCAAATTTAATAATAACTTATATGAATCAGCAAGTATTTTTCCTTCGGGCTCGTGTTCTGTTTGCTTTGGTACATTGCCATTAGCCATGCTAGCTTCCCAGCTAATACCAAGTTTTTCTTGAATTGCTATTACATCCTTCTTCTTATATAAAAGCACTTCATATAAATGAGTAAATGTTTCGCTTTGATCAGATTTATGTGCCTTGAGTTGGAAACTCGTGGCTCTGCCACTGGCACTAGCTCCGCTATTATTAGTATTTACCATATCTGCTATAATAAAATATCTTGACTCACCAAGTTTCGAAGAAATATATTTAATGTAGAAAATACCGCATAAATGTACAAATTTGAATCGAATAAATGGATGTATATATGTTAACATGGCTAAGTCAAGAAACAATATGCGTAAAAGAATGGGTAAGTTTACCGATATTCCCTCCCAGTATATAAATCTGCTTAATCCAAATAAATATGAACACACATACGATCCAAAAAATAGTTTTGTTATAGTCAAGAATATACGTAAAGATAGTGTAGTGGGAGTGTTCGATTATTCTGAACTATATGTATATCTGAAAATGAATCACCCGACGCTCCTATAATTTCGTTTTGTAGTAAGATATTTCAACTGCATTAATAAAGCGCGACATAGATAATCAGATTTTTTTACGTATTACGTCGCACGTTTATATTACCCATGATCGAAACATGTGTTTGAAATAACGTGGCATGTAGAGACGATCATGATAGAATTGGCATGAGATAATAAATGCTTTACAGGTTAGATCCTCATGTTTTTGTACGACCTAATTTCTATATAGAAGTTAGTGGAACATTCTTGTGTAGCATAGATAACCGTTATACGTTTTTTTTTTTTTCGTTTTATTTTAGCCCTGCCTTCTCGTGACTTCATCACTCGAAGCCAGATTATTGCAGTTAACAATATAATATTGCAAGGCAGGTCATAGGCGATTCTCTGAATTTTTTCTTGGCATTTTTCCGGAACATAATGTCTCGGTAATTTCTTGGCATTTTTTACTATATAACTCTTTAACCAGTTAATTATATATCTTTTTTCGAACCTGAGAGNATACATGGGAATGAATCATTTGAGTTTAAAACTAAAGAAATTGTACTAATAAACAATGATCTCAATGAATAATTAATTATACATGATTCCGCTATAAATTGATCATTTAGATGCATTAACATCCACAATCCGTGAGACTTTTAGCTTGTGACGTAGCTAAACCATAATATTGATTCGAAGCTTTTTTTGCGATTGGTCCGTTCGGATGATAAAGCCATGAAACGACGACCCTTTGGATAATTTTGGCAGAATTTGTTCGGATTTTCATCCACGATCTAAAGCGCCTTTGAATTATTTCAACTGCATGTCTTTTACTGTATTTAGGTACTACAGAACAGTTGGTATTATGTACAAGTCCATTTGTACTGAGATAATCAAAAAAGTAACCGCATTCCAAACAATGTACCGATAAAATGGGAAAAAAGAGTCCGAGTTCATCCTCGATACGAAAACAGTTTACGGGGCAGTCAGTAGTCTTTTCGGGTAAGCCATACCAACTACAAGATAAGCAATAACCGTAGCATAAACGTTCTTTCATGATTATTGAAATATACTAAGGTTTAGCATTCCAAAGCCTTTTGTGATCCATTTTATACTTACAGCGAGTACTTTGGAGGAGATTTTTTTCCATAATATAATTTTCTAGCAACTTCTGGCCTTTACGTGAAATAAATGATGATCGATACGTGTCTATAAAAGATGTNATTGATTCGAAGCTTTTTTTGCGATTGGTCCGTTCGGATGATAAAGCCATGAAACGACGACCCTTTGGATAATTTTGGCAGAATTTGTTCGGATTTTCATCCACGATCTAAAGCGCCTTTGAATTATTTCAACTGCATGTCTTTTACTGTATTTAGGTACTACAGAACAGTTGGTATTATGTACAAGTCCATTTGTACTGAGATAATTAAAAAAGTACCCGCATTCCAAACATTGTACCGATAAAATGGGAAAAAAGAGTCCGAGTTCATCCTCGATACGAAAACAGTTTACGGGGCAGTCAGTAGTCTTTTCGGGTAAGCCATACCAACTACAAGATAAGCAATAACCGTAGCATAAACGTTCTTTCATGATTATTGAAATATACTAAGGTTTAGCATTCCAAAGCCTTTTGTGATCCATTTTATACTTACAGCGAGTACTTTGGGGGAGATTTTTTTCCATAATATAATTTTCTAGCAACTTCTGGCCTTTACGTGAAATAAATGATGATCGATACGTGTCTATAAAAGATGTACATTTATCTCGATATTTCAGACTAAAATTCACAACCCAAAAAAAATGCACCAGTAGGGATGATAAGAAATGTTTTCGTACGACCTAACGTGGCATGCAGAGTCGATCATGAGGGGTTAACGTGGCACTAATTGATCAAAATTAATCGTGCACGGGCTAATGACGGCAGAATGACAAATAGGATGAACATTGCTCCGGATAAATTTGTAGAATGAACATTGTTTCGGTATAATTGATCACAAATGCAGTGCAGATAAATATATAGTATGAACACCGATAAAGTTTAACAATACACACGTGTTGAAAATCTCATTTACCCATATACACTTTATTTTGGGGTTTAATAGCGGGCTAGTGTCTTTGACACATAAAGTATTGAAAGGCTACGTTTTATTTTTAGTTTTAATGACTCATCGAACATTCTACAAGCATAGTTATCTTATATCGTCTCTGGAAAGTTCCAGTCTTTGCGTGTAATAAATGCTAATCGATAAGATTGAAATTGTAATAGATGATGATCTATAAATCCTATAAAAGATGAATTTTTTTCGTTGTCCCAATTTTTCTGCAAATTNAGCGCCTTTGAATTATTTCAACTGCATGTCTTTTACTGTATTTAGGTACTACAGAACAGTTGGTATTATGTACAAGTCCATTTGTACTGAGATAATTAAAAAAGTACCCGCATTCCAAACATTGTACCGATAAAATGGGAAAAAAGAGTCCGAGTTCATCCTCGATACGAAAACAGTTTACGGGGCAGTCAGTAGTCTTTTCGGGTAAGCCATACCAACTACAAGATAAGCAATAACCGTAGCATAAACGTTCTTTCATGATTATTGAAATATACTAAGGTTTAGCATTCCAAAGCCTTTTGTGATCCATTTTATACTTACAGCGAGTACTTTGGGGGAGATTTTTTTCCATAATATAATTTTCTAGCAACTTCTGGCCTTTACGTGAAATAAATGATGATCGATACGTGTCTATAAAAGATGTACATTTATCTCGATATTTCAGACTAAAATTCACAACCCAAAAAAAATGCACCAGTAGGGATGATAAGAAATGTTTTCGTACGACCTAACGTGGCATGCAGAGTCGATCATGAGGGGTTAACGTGGCACTAATTGATCAAAATTAATCGTGCACGGGCTAATGACGGCAGAATGACAAATAGGATGAACATTGCTCCGGATAAATTTGTAGAATGAACATTGTTTCGGTATAATTGATCACAAATGCAGTGCAGATAAATATATAGTATGAACACCGATAAAGTTTAACAATACACACGTGTTGAAAATCTCATTTACCCATATACACTTTATTTTGGGGTTTAATAGCGGGCTAGTGTCTTTGACACATAAAGTATTGAAAGGCTACGTTTTATTTTTAGTTTTAATGACTCATCGAACATTCTACAAGCATAGTTATCTTATATCGTCTCTGGAAAGTTCCAGTCTTTGCGTGTAATAAATGCTAATCGATAAGATTGAAATTGTAATAGATGATGATCTATAAATCCTATAAAAGATGAATTTTTTTCGTTGTCCCAATTTTTCTGCAAATTTAGCGAAGCAAGCACAAGGTGCTAAAATCAATAAAGCGAAACAAAACAATTAATTCATAAAATTTTGCAGTTGTCTTCGAATTCATCACGGAAATTAATCTACTTAGCTTTGTTTGATTAAGGTATCACCGTTTGCGATTGAATGCCCGTGCGTCCCCATACTTAATTGAGGTCTAATCAGATTTTTTTTCGTGTAGATGTCTTCGATCAACATTTCGGAAATTGCACCTTTTTTGGTCTTCATGTCCATAATGATGTTCGCTGAGAAGATCCCTGTTCATCTTATTTTAGCTAGCATGTGCTTCGTTATATATGTCATTAGACAACAAATCACTGCGGACCTCAATGCGCGTGTGGAAAGATTAACCGCGGATTTTACATCGCGAGATGCCACATTTATTATCGAAGGGCAGAGAATCATGACGATGGTAAACACTGTGATTGAAACTATTAATGGAATTACCGCCAATTATGAATCTCTTCGCGACCAGTTGGATCATTTAACTGAAACGGGTTCCATAGCCACATTAAGATCTGAACAATTTAATACCCCGCCTGAACATATATCCAATTCTTCCCGAAGATCTTCTCACGCTTCTTCCAGTGGCTCAAGTCATTCATCGTTTTCCAATATTATCTCAACAACCTGGAACGAATTCAAAATTATTTTTGATAGGATTATGAGAGAAAATAATTATTCTTTGGATGATATGTGTAATACAGTATCTGTTGAAATTCGTGGTCTGGGGATGGGAAAGATTAGCAAGGAGACAGTAAAAAAATTTTATTACAATGATAGCGATATGAGGGGTGGAACATTAAAAAAAATAGGTTCTTGGATAGATAGTAAAAATAACTTAGCAAATAACTTAGCTAGTAATACGGAGTAGAGAAAGGAATAGCCATTTTTACATTGTAAAGGGCCTAGGATCCCGGCTTATTCCTCCCTCTTTGCCCTCTACTCCACGAATAATTCTACAAGGCCGGCCTTTTACATTGTAATTCGTAGCATTTAAAAAATATCATTATCTACTATTAATAAAGCAATTATTTGTTATTTTTATTTCGTGTTTCGCAAGTGTTATAATTGAGTGTGAATCCGATCGTGGTTGTAATTTATACATGTGAATACAGATAAAAAAAATGAGTGCGTGACATATATATGAAATCCGTTACACAAGATAATCACACGATATACTGATAAATAATCGCTGAAGTTTATATAAGTAACTTAATTCAAGTTTTTTACGTATTTTTGCAATATATATATGCTTGACACTAGCTCCGCTATTCCGATTATATAAAAAATTGAATCTACTAATAGATATGTATATTGTAGGTCAAAAACGCTAAAACCGCTAAATATATTATTCTCTATAATCGATAAATATGTCAGGTCTTAATATTTCTATTATTATTGACAAAAAAGCTAAATCGCAAAAACTCATTAATAATAGACCAGGATATGATATGAGGTATGTTAACTCGTATATTCTAAATTATTGTGGCATTAATGATTTACAACGATTCTTTGATGAACTATTTGAGACTGAAAGACAATATGATATTTTATCAGTGATTCGGCCTTTCGAGACGTTGAAGCAATGGGCTATTCGGGTCAGAGTTCCTTTACAAGAGCTGGTTTCTGAAAAGAAAAGAAGCGTATATCACGTACACTGTTTATATGGAGGATTTGGAAATTCTAAGCTAGTCAATCATGATTACTACAGACCTAGAATCCATAAGGCCAATGTGGCGATATGTCTAGATTGTATGAAGCTTATTCATGTTGATAATGTAAAACCAACAAAAACATTTCATTAAGCTAGAAGTAGGTATGTCGAAATTATCAAGCCAGAAGACTTGATTCAGAAACATTGGGATCATGAGTGTAATAAACCTAAAACGGATTTCGGAAAAGCAAGGATTATACAAAGAACATTTCGCCGATTCAAAGAAAGAGTGCCATCAAATGCACGACTTGCTTGGAATAGTTTGCCAAACGATGGAACCCCAGATAATAAGAAATTTCTAACATTAATTCCTCATAAAATAAAAAATCCTACATCCCTAGATCGAATTAAAATGCGTCTTAATAAGGAATATGCCGAGTATATAAAAAAATATAATAGATATCCTGTTGGTGCTGAATTTGAAATTAGAACATATAAAGAATATATTATTCCAGATTATTGGATAAGTCGCAAGAAAAGCCAATTACGAGAAAGATTCCGAAAGCGACTTTTAGAAATAGAAGCATAAGTATATACTTAATTCACATGAAATTTAGTCATAATTTATTGTTTTTTACGTATATGCTCGGCAATATAAATATATTTTTACATCCGCAATAAATTATATATAATGGTTATGCTTGTGACGTGAGCCCAAACCCCATGTGATCGCGGAAAAATGATATGCTATCTATTTCATAGATAATGATTTGCGATATAAACACCCATCTAAGTCTAGCATAGTTTTTTCAATCCTTTCACGCGTCTTAACCTCCCGTAAAGATTCAGCTTTAAGCTTAGCATTCTCTCCCATAGCCCGTCTTAACTCTATCTTAACCTTGGCGTTTTCGGCTGAGAGGTTAACGTTATTGGCTTTGTGTTTAGCATTTTCTTTTATAATCTGTTTTAGCTTTGCATTCTCGACCTCAAGATCAATGGCTCGTTGTTTCAATAAATCGATTTTAGATTGTATGTTTGTCATTGTTATATAAGATGCAGATATATTCCGGAAAAATTCTCGATCATATATACATTACACGAAAAAAATAATTGAGTGTGAATTCGTGATTTATGCATGTAACGGAGCAACACATGTGATCGCGGGAAAATGATTTATGCAATGTGCCTAGTTAAAAATTTGTACGAATTGATTATAAGTTTTTTCCCATTCTTCCATAAGATCATCAAGCCATGCAGTACTTAAACCGCTCTTTAGTATACCGCGACGTAATAATTTATCAAACTAATTTTGCTCATATACCATCGACACGTGAAAATTTTTCGGCAAAACCAGTGGATGCATTAATAAGGCTAATCAAGTNCCGTCTTAACTCTATCTTAACCTTGGCGTTTTCGGCTGAGAGGTTAACGTTATTGGCTTTGTGTTTAGCATTTTCTTTTATAATCTGTTTTAGCTTTGCATTCTCGACCTCAAGATCAATGGCTCGTTGTTTCAATAAATCGATTTTAGATTGTATGTTTGTCATTGTTATATAAGATGCAGATATATTCCGGAAAAATTCTCGATCATATATACATTACACGAAAAAAATAATTGAGTGTGAATTCGTGATTTATGCATGTAACGGAGCAACACATGTGATCGCGGGAAAATGATTTATGCAATGTGCCTAGTTAAAAATTTGTACGAATTGATTATAAGTTTTTTCCCATTCTTCCATAAGATCATCAAGCCATGCAGTACTTAAACCGCTCTTTAGTATACCGCGACGTAATAATTTATCAAACTAATTTTGCTCATATACCATCGACACGTGAAAATTTTTCGGCAAAACCAGTGGATGCATTAATAAGGCTAATCAAGTATCCAAAAGTGGCAAATATAAATTTGGAGAAAAACACAGTACTTATTGTTAAATAAAAATATATATCCATTACTATGATCAGGGTGGTGCAACGAAAAATTAGATGAATTATATATTAAACACTTATCCGCAATTCATATTAAGTTTTAGATATTATGGAATGATTATAGATTGAAAATTTTGGATGTCCGATTAACGAAACACTTAATTTTTTGCACTCTTTCGGGGATAACAATTTCAGGTTTTTCATCATACCATACTTCAAGGAGGAAAATCCCGTTATCTTGGCATATGCATCTTTTTAGCCGATCACGATTTACAATATCCTCAAGTTTTTTGACATCTTTATACCAGCTAGTGCTATGAAGCCGATGCTGACTTCCTTGCACCTCTAATGCGATCTGATATTTTTGAAAGAAGGCATCAAGTTCTAATCCATTCAAGAAGGGAGGACGATACTCAATTATCGGCTTTTCTCCAAGTAATACTTGAGCTATTAGGATACATTTTTCCTGGAATTTACGATTTTTCTTAGTCACTAGTTCTTTTTTAAATTTATCTAAATCATGTTTTAACTCTGTATTCTCGGTTTTAATTTTGATATTCTCCTTTCTAAGTTCAGCAATCTCATCTAACAGCTTCGAATTAATTTCTGGTTTCTCACAAACTGAAGTTTCAGATTTTATCCAGGGATCGAGCCCAGTCTCTTCCGTATATGCACTATATAAGATCAAACGAATTTTATCAGTCAAAGAACTTGGTGGTTCAGGTAATTTAGCATACCAGTCCAAATATTCAGGGGTTAAGGGTTTATCTATGTTATCATTTTTCCATGGATCGAGACCAGTTTTATTCTTATATCTTCTATACAACTTAGGACGAATCTCATCTATCGAAATACCTGGTGCTACAGTAATTTCAGCTTCCCACTCCAAATATTCAGGAGTTAATGTTTTATGAGTTTTTGATTCCGTGCTTTGTTCTTCCATATTAACGTTTTACATGATCGTAAATCAATTCAAATTAGGTATTAGCAATAGCAATATATCGATTGTGAAAAAAATTTGGCACTTTATGCTGGCTAAGTTCTAATATACACAAATTTCAGGTTTTTTAGTTATACTAAAGGCTTCGCTATTTTATCGTTTGGTGGTATAATCATGTAAAACATCCTATAATCATGATTTTTCCGAAGGCAGTCATACAGTGACTATGCTTTTATCTGGTAAAATAAGGACATTATTCCAAGGGATAGGTGATGTGAAGCATCGAGTTTTTAACTCCCGAATTTCCAGAATATGCTTTTAGTACATCATCGAGTGGAATTCCCAGCTCTTTTAAATTAGTACAATGTAAATAATATGTATTTTTACTTCGACTATCTAGCCACCACTTACCATCTAAACTCATATGATTTTCTCTACATAGTGGACAGTGTGAACCAAGAACCCAATAGGAATCAGTTTGATGCTCACCTTCTGTATCTATACTACTATTTTTATCCAACTTTGGTGAGTCGGTAAAATATGTGGTTAATTTATTAATGACTTGATTACGCACCTCTTTTGACAGCTTTTTCTTGAATGGGAAGAGCTTTGGAAGAACATTTGATTGAGATACATGTAACATACCAGCTCGCGCCGAATTAGCGGAAATAGATTTAGTAGATATACTTACCTTCGCATTAGTCTGATCGTCACGTTTCGTGACGGTTTTTGAAATCACATGATTATGATTTGTGGCAGTTTCCAATAATGGTTTTACTGAAGTTACATTCTTGATAACATTTTGAATTTGGCTATTAGTAAGGCTTGAAATGGCATATATACTGTAGGTAACTTGCTTAATTTTTTCTATTCCAACTCCATCTTTTCCAAATAACATCCGAATTTTCTTGGCTCTTAAAGTTTTCATACGCAAGTTTCCCGATGTAATACCAGGTAGATGACTTAACATTTCCTTGTATAATTGTGTTCTATCAGTTTTATCTGTAACTCCAGTCTCACGGCAAATTTCATAACTTTATTTTCAAAACTATCAGAGTAATAGTACCAAGATAAGATTTCTTCATGTCTGGCCCGTATTGCATTTTGGAATAAACGGACTAATCTCTGCGTTGTAACTTGAGATAATTGATGCTCCGTAATCTCTAAGGAAACTGGTGAGACAATGTCTCTATTACTTCGCAATTGTTTCGTTAATCCTTGCTCTATACACTGACTTTTAGTGTGCTCAATTTCATCAGGCTCCTCAGACACATAAATGTTATGATTTGGAGACTCGCTCCCTGGACTTTCCTGCGATAAATGTTCTTTAGTTTCTATATCAGGATCCGAAAAGTTTTTTCGCGATCGTCACGTTTCGTGACGGAAATTTCTTGGCATTTTTCTTGTATTAAACTTTGCTCACAGCAAATATTATTCTCAGGAGTTGAGAGTAACTCTTGATCTCGAAGTTTCTTCTCTCTAATTCTCTCCATTATCTCTTTACTGACCTGTTCCTTATATACCGTTTCTACAAAATCTAGGGTCTCAGCCGTATCGTCATCAATAATATCTTGTGGCAAAGAGGTGATAGACGATTCAGGATCTGTTAGAGATTTAGATTCGCTCCTTTGGGTCTGGGTCGAGTTATGTTCGGGCATGGGATCGAGAGTAATACCATTATCTTTACCGGACTGATCTTCGATAGGTGGTGAAATATCTTTTGTGGGGGGTACTTCCTGTTCATTAGTGATAACCTGGGTCCGCTTCTGTTCCAATTTTGCAAATCGATTTTTTCTTTTGCTAACTGTTCTAGTTCCACGGTTCTGGCATTGAGCTCAGCATTTTCTTTCGCAGATTGTTCTAACTCCACAATCCTAGCCATGAGCCCCACTTCCTTAGCTATAAGTCTCGCCTTCTCCCTTTTAAATTCAGTAATCTCGGATAAAAGCTTGGAATTCTGTTCTTCTAGTAAATCTATTTTGGATTGTGTGTTTGCCATTTTTTTTTATTTAAGATACGGAATAAAAATGATCATGTGTATTTCCATAACGCTGATCACTTTCACCAAGAAACATTCTAAATCACATTTAACATCGAAATCAATACAATTGGAATATATGTGTAAACAAAAAATAAAAATAAATTTTCTGTATACTCGATAATTAAATTGTATCTTATAAAAAAGTTATAATCCGATATAAAAAAAGATACTTTGTTTTGATTTAATAACTAAAATTTTTAGGTTGTATCCGCATATTACTAAACGTACCGTATATTGCATGCCATGGTACCCCGGGTATTTTAAAAAACGCTCAAGGCCCGTAAATTACGGCAATCATTACGCAAATTTCCATATTTATTAAACAATTGATTAATTGATTAAGCCACCAGTACAGAAGTCTTTCCATTTCTCATATCCACCGTTACAATGGCTCATCGAATCCCCGACGGTCTTGCTCTCAATGAAGAAGAACAAGAAGCCTTTCATAAAATGAACAGACAAGAACGATTAGGATTTAATGCCTTGCCAGACAATAATGCAAAACTTGGTTTCATCCGAGGACTTGTGTTAAGGGAAAAGTCTGAACGTGAAAAATCGGTACGTTTAGCTAAAAGACATATATATATATTGTATATTTTGTTATAATTTTTTTATTAAATCTGTTTTAGTTTCTTCGTCGTTTCTTATCACGGCTTTTTAACTAGGACTTTGAACAAAAAATAATTTACGGTGCACTCTATGTTAGCACCCTTATTTCACTTATTACTCTTAGTGCAACTATTTATAAAAATGAAGAAGATAAATTGAAAATATTTCAAGTGGTGTTGAATTCCCTTATTTTTTTTGCTGAAATTGCTATGGTAGCAATTACATTATGGAAGGGCAAACTTAAACATTTTTATATTTTTTTTATCTGGATTTTTATAATTGTAAGTGTATTATTAGCTATTTTGTTACCGATCTTTATCAAAATTCTCCCTGCAACGATTACCGTATTTTGTGTCAAAGTTGGTATAATTGTTAGCCAAATTATTATTAAATACTTTGAATTAAAACAATAATTATCCAAATTTTTTCTTATAATAGTTGTTAACCATGTAATTTTAGCCGAACATTTTAAAAATTTCATTTATTATTTCTTCCGAAGCGTAATATTTTATCAATAAAAGAAGTGCTAATAATATCATGCAAAACTAAACACGATTAAATATACGAAAATAGCCACCAGGGCCAGCTTTATTGATGCAGTAAAAAATAAAATGCAAGAAAAAAAAATAATATATACACATATACATTACACGAAAAAATAACACATGATACGTTGTACGTTCCTCTAACCAAAAATCTTTATTAATAAAATATAGAATATTGATATATAATAAAATACATGATAAAAAAGTCGGATAAAAATACAGGATAATGATATATAAATGATTTATCTAGTCATCATAATACTTGGGTGAAGATATAGTAGAGCTTGAACTTTGTCGCTTGAGTCGCTTGGATCTAGTCTCTGACGAATGGAACAATAAAGATATGTTAACGATCATGATATTTCGTAGAAGTAACAATGCTTCCACAAATTGCAACACATCTTCTCCACTACTTGGTCGTATTGGAATTTCTACAGAGCAAAGATGAAAGAGACGATGAATGTCATAAGAATCTTTAATAAGGATATTTAAGTACATCATACTCCCTGCAATCTGTACACCAAGAATTCCGAACTCATTTTTATCGGGCCTACATGACCTATGCACGTAATATAACCCATCATTCATTTCTCGCCATAGCTTCATTTCGTCATCATCTTTTTTACGCTCAGTACAAATTATGCGGGAACATTCNGATAAAAATACAGGATAATGATATATAAATGATTTATCTAGTCATCATAATACTTGGGTGAAGATATAGTAGAGCTTGAACTTTGTCGCTTGAGTCGCTTGGATCTAGTCTCTGACGAATGGAACAATAAAGATATGTTAACGATCATGATATTTCGTAGAAGTAACAATGCTTCCACAAATTGCAACACATCTTCTCCACTACTTGGTCGTATTGGAATTTCTACAGAGCAAAGATGAAAGAGACGATGAATGTCATAAGAATCTTTAATAAGGATATTTAAGTACATCATACTCCCTGCAATCTGTACACCAAGAATTCCGAACTCATTTTTATCGGGCCTACATGACCTATGCACGTAATATAACCCATCATTCATTTCTCGCCATAGCTTCATTTCGTCATCATCTTTTTTACGCTCAGTACAAATTATGCGGGAACATTCAACAAACATAAGTTCATACAACTTTTTTCGATGCTTCTCCATAAACATAACATCGGGTCGCTTGCCTTGCTTGCCCTTTCCTCTTCTGTCTGCACTAGCCAAACTTTGTCTTTCCGCACTAAACAAAAATAAATTAATTAATCCTGCAAAACATATCTAATATAAAATTTATCTAACTTACGTGCTAAGAAAACCATTTTTTTTAGTAGGGAGCTTTCTTAAAGAGGCTCGAATAAGAGGAACTACTATATCTGTTACATAAGTTCCCTCACTTTGGGCATTCACAAACTCTGTATTAAAGGCTGGATTCCTCCAAATATCTCTTAAGGAATCGAAAATATCTTCTGTAACATTTGCCAGAGTTTCGTTACTTTCCTTCCAAGTATTATCATGGTAAAGATGTTGTGGTAAAGCTTCTATATTATCATCACGAAAGTTTTCCACAAAGGTAGTGCACATATCACGAATAATGGAAGGTGTTTGTACTCGCATCTTGTGGGATGGTTTCATAAAAGATTTTTTTGCTCCACCCGACAGATTTTGAACTAAATCAGACTTATCGCTTATTACCTTACTAGCAAGTGGATCCCGCCACGTCAAATCTAATTCAGATATTTGATCCACTCCCTCTTGCAATTCTAAGGTTAATTGAGAAGAACTTTGCTATAATATAATTAAAATGAGAATTTCTTAGCAAGTATTATGGATGTATAATGACTATAGTATAGTTAATATATCTGTTCTTACCGAAAACTTTCTTTTTAAGTCACCAATATTTACAGTAATTTCTTGTCTGCTAAGATGCTTCTCCAATTTCGCCCTTTTTATATCGTTAACACTACGAACTCCTTCAAAGGCATCATTAAACTGACGCAAAGAGATGTGTGTTAGATTTTTTTTAATGTTTTATAAAACAACTTAATACCACAAGCTTGTGTCATCAGAACGTTATAACAGGGTTGCTATTTCTCCGTGGCCTGCAGATCCATGCCACCCCATTTTTCTGCAATTGAATTTCAAAACTTGCAAGATTAAAGCCAGAGTGTCCTCATGCGTCCCCAAGCGTTGAACTCCCGGTACTAACAGACTAATGAACACCCAGGATTACCTCTATTTTTATAGAGTTGAATTTATAATAATAGGTTAACAGGCTCTCCCCTTGACTAAAAGTCTCCACAAGTTCGAAATTCAATATCAGAAATGCGTCAATCATCAGATGATAGTAAAAGGCTTATTTTATTCTTTGAAACAATGATAACTAACCTGTATAGGGATCTTAAGAAGCTTATTTTGAGCTATCAAATTGTTGGAATATATATTTGTTGAAGCATCAATAGCCCGGTTAACTATTTCTCTCAATACATCTTGTTGAATTAATGGCTCGTCCTCCATTATTTGGTAGATAACTGAAAAAGCAGTTATATGCTCTATAGGGGAAGTAGTAAAAAAATTATAGACCGTTTGATATAATTCGGTAGACATTTTACGTGTTAGAAATACTAGCTTTGCTATTAGCTTTGTTGAGTAATAAAGTCACGAATAAAACTTTTAACAACATTGCTATACTCTCCTTTTAACGCGTCTAGTTATTCCCTTTTTTAGTATCTCGACTTATAGATTAGTCGGTATATGCACGAAAAAGTCAGTATATGCACGAGAACAAAGAATATGTATATGTTCCATGGTAAAATACTTGGATATAGATAAAGAAGTTCACGATATTTTCCTTTTACCGCTTTTCGTTATTATCTTTCATATTGCACCGAAGAATAGATTAGGAAAAAAGATAGCGTATATACAAGAACAAAGGATATGTGTATATCTCGAGTCGATTATTCAAACCAGGTTATTGATATCCCTATTTGTAAAAAGTACAACATATTGCTTTAGTTCTGCGATAAATATAAATAAAGACTGATGAGAATAAAAAAAAAAGTGATGCTATATATCTGTTTTTGAGATGTTTTCACACAGATATGCAGAATGTAAGGGGCACTAATTAAATTTGGTAATCGGTGTATCGCATGATCAAATTATGCATGCAGGTTCTATCGGACAAAGCCCGTGCACAGCATTACATTCGAATTCCTTCTATGGCATATGTCACATGATAGGTTAATTATTTTAGTGAGGATGACAAGTTACACAAGTTATTACTTACTATAAACTGCGAGAAAATTACGTGTTAAAAATGGTTCGTTGTCAGCATCTGCTTATGTTAAAAGTCTCACAACTATTTACCAGTACAATTTATAAACCAGTTTAGTACTTATATCCAAGAATAAACTATATGCTCGAAATAGATTCCCTTTTCATGTGACAATCACAGTTGGATCATTCGTTAATTTCATATGCTCTGTCAATCGTCATGAGTAATCGTACATAACTAGATAATATCTATTGCCTTACAATAGGCTCCGCCCTACACGAACGATTCTATATAAATACCAATACCCGAGATACTTTACTTTTTCAAAATTTCAATGACGGTCCATCGCCAAAATAATAACAGAGTTAGTGTCAAGACACATATATTTTTTACAACAAATTTTATCATAACAAATATGTATCTTGTTTATAAGTCAACCTTACCAGTTTGAATTGATGAACTGGAAAATCGCATTGATAATGCTGTGCACGAGCTATGCCTAATATAACCCGCCTTCTCATGGCCAAGCCCACTCAAAGTCAAAAAAAAGCAGATAGCATATACTTCTTTGCCGATAAGCTCGAAGAGCGCCACTATATGGCATGAACAAACGAAGTGTAGTGAATTGGCGGGATATCGACAAATAGAAGATAATTTTGAGTTGGGTCTGAGGGATAGAGCGTTTCTATCTGAGCTAGATTCCTGCCTTCTCGTGATTACATCTCTCGAAGCCAGATATATATAGTTAACAAATAAACAATAACAGATCTTTAAATATATAAATCGACCATGAACGAACAGAGTGAAGTAAATTGTCGGGGATAATGAGCTAGAAAGATTAAAAATGTTCTCAACAGTTGATTCTGTCCCCTTACACTGAAACGCTAAATGCACAAAAAAATGAATCCAGCTTTAAGTATCTATATCAAACCAAATCTAATAGGTCTAAATCCCTAAATACGATATAGCAGAGCTAGTGTCTAACACTTAAATCACATATAACTCCTATAAACACTACAAATAGATCATATAAAATGGTTAGCTTAAGTGTATTACGTAGTACCAATTGTACCGATGTTGAATGGGATGAATATGTGAAGATGCCACAAATTCTGAAGGGTGAAACACCCAGTGAATGGATGAAACGGATTTGGGAACGTCTTACATATTTCAGAAAGAATGATCTTTTACCTACTCAAAGTAAAAAATATCTTGAAGCTAGGAAATTAATAGAACTTTGGAATAAATATCGAGGAAATTATGATAGCTATGTGCCTGAAATTGGAATTGCTATCTGCTTCTCTTGTGATCGATTAGTATATACCGGAGAACGGACCAAAAATATAGGTAATTATAACCATATAGGAATGGAGAGGCATTGGACTTCTCATTGTACAGGAAATACCTTTTGTGGTGTAAATTACGATGAGTACTTAAAAATTAAGCAAAAATCTAATTCTACGTATAATTTCGATAATGAGTATGCATTACATCGATATAGATTATGGATGCAGAATGCTATCAAAAAGGTCGAATGTGCAAGAGAGGTTGGAAAAAAGATTCGAGCATGTACAATTATACAGAGAAAATTTATTGAATTTATGTATCGCCCTGATGGTATGACGGCTAAGCAGTTAGCCGAGCATTACCAATTATTATGGGCGGTTCGAGAAGAGATGCGTCAAGTTAATAATGTATAATACACATATCTATTTATTCGATCTAATCTATTTATTAATGTATATATATCTATTTATTTATTTCGTTATCTTTCCTAAAGGAAAGCTAGTAACATTTTTTATTGATTTTTATATGTCAACCTGTTTTATGGATCACAAAAATTTCTAGTGTAGATAATAGATCGTGCATGTTATTTTTATATCTACTTTAACTACAAATCGACTGGATACGATCAGCTTCTTAATAGAAGTGGCAAATAAGATGTATTATATTATTGCGTTAATAAATAATAAAAAAATAAATATTCGATTATCAAACTAATCATATAAACGTGATTTTGATTTTTTGCGTATCGCAGTCTACATATATTAAATGAATCTATATCTATAAATAAACAAGAAACAATTTATCCAATAATTATATCATGGTTAACCAAGAAATACAAACTTCAGATACTGTCCCAATTTGTACCTGCGAACATGCGGATGAAATCAATCGCTACGTCAAGAAAGAGTTGGGTAATTTATCTCGACAATTGCTTGGAAACAATGAAAAAACCTTTGACTCTTTTATGCAAGAAATCACTAAACAGTTTGAGGAGCAGGTTAATATTAATAATAAATTGCGCAGTGAAATAGATCGACAGAAGTTGTTATTGCAAGATATGGAAATAAAACTNTATTTATTTCGTTATCTTTCCTAAAGGAAAGCTAGTAACATTTTTTATTGATTTTTATATGTCAACCTGTTTTATGGATCACAAAAATTTCTAGTGTAGATAATAGATCGTGCATGTTATTTTTATATCTACTTTAACTACAAATCGACTGGATACGATCAGCTTCTTAATAGAAGTGGCAAATAAGATGTATTATATTATTGCGTTAATAAATAATAAAAAAATAAATATTCGATTATCAAACTAATCATATAAACGTGATTTTGATTTTTTGCGTATCGCAGTCTACATATATTAAATGAATCTATATCTATAAATAAACAAGAAACAATTTATCCAATAATTATATCATGGTTAACCAAGAAATACAAACTTCAGATACTGTCCCAATTTGTACCTGCGAACATGCGGATGAAATCAATCGCTACGTCAAGAAAGAGTTGGGTAATTTATCTCGACAATTGCTTGGAAACAATGAAAAAACCTTTGACTCTTTTATGCAAGAAATCACTAAACAGTTTGAGGAGCAGGTTAATATTAATAATAAATTGCGCAGTGAAATAGATCGACAGAAGTTGTTATTGCAAGATATGGAAATAAAACTTGCATCCTTGAAATCGAGATCTACTTATTAATGAATGTTTTAGTATAACTGAAAAAATAATTGTGTCAAAGGCGTTAGTTCTGCATTATTGCTTATTTTACGTATCTAATATTATATCTAATGTTGGTTTTTTGCTTATCTAATATTATATCTAATGTTGGTTTTTTGCTTAATAGGAAATGGATTGATTCTTTGGAGATACGCCAGCAGTCTCCCACATCAAGAACTAGCAAATTAGAACAATAATGCGCAATATCGTATATTGTTTTATCAGTAATATAAGTACGATGAAGAATAAGATATTGAATATTTGCGCATGAACGGACTATATCACACACAGCATCGTCAGTCATATAGTAATTGGAAGATAAATCCAGGTGTCGAAGATTTACACATGAGCGTGCAATTGCACAAAATGATATATCTTTGATATGATGATGGGAAGAGAGGTTTAAATATATTAGATTGGGACAAAATTGTGCTATTTCAATCACAGATGCACCAGTAACGTTTAGACTACATATGGAGGCGAAGTGTATATATTCTAATTTTGGGCAAGATCGCACTATTTCACTAATGCATCTATCAGTAATGGCTTTACATGCATCAAAACTCAGATGTAGCAATTTTGGACAACATCTTGCAATTTCTATAATTGGTATATTACTAAAACCATAACTTCGATCAAGAATAAGAGTGTGTATATTTGGGCATAAACGCAAAATTGCACTGAGTAATGTATCTGAGATTTTTAAACCCGCCAATTTGAGATATACCATCTTTGAGCAATAGAGATGTTTTGTCTTTCCACACATAACTCTTTTAATCTTCATCAATCTCCAATAAAGAGGTCCAGATGTATTTTTACCACACTGGTTCTGTCGATAACCTTCTACGGAAAACTCAATGCGTCTCCATAGAATTGGAGCACTGTAATGATACCAAAGGTGATTGACAAATAAAGTAGGATAGAGCGCTTTATCCTTGGCTAAGAAACTGAATATGTTTTCGAGCAACTCTGGAATAATGAAAGGGTGGGTCATGTTTACTTCTTATATATGTATTAAGAAACTTGAAGTGGTTTTTATATCTCTGATATCATGTTTTATCCTTTTTTAATTTTAGAGTAGTGAGTATGTTTTATTTTTTTATTTTATCGGAATATACATATATGAAAAATAATTATCTATTCTAAGTATGGAATATTACAGTTTTCGTAATCCAGATAAATCTACATCATCAAAAAATTCATATGCCCCAAAACAACCATTTCGAATATTAGCTAGTGGAACCAGTGAATCAGGAAAAACGGAAATGTTTGCACTCCAGTTTCTTGGTAGTAAATATATAAAAGTATATCCATATATGATTGGTAATAAAGATAAAGATAAAGCACCAAAAAACGAAAACTATGGAGAAAGGTATATTCTTTGTGATGATTTAGTCGTTGTTGCTCAACATCAAGATGAGGTGTTATGGAAAACGGTACAATACTTTTTTGAATTTATAGCTAGAGATAAAAATTGTCCATGGTATGAAAATGTTCGATTCAAATTAATTGGTCCAGAGAAAATACCTGATATCTCAAAATTTAAAAATACAGGTCGGAAAACTGTTATAGTATTTGATGATCTTGCCGGCGAACCTTTATCAACTCAACTAAAAATTATACCGTTTTTTAGATCTGGTAGGCATGAGGGGGTTAGTGTAATCTATATTGCACAACGTTACTTTGAAACTCACCCAAATATACGTGCAAATTTAACATATATTTCATTACATCGCGGTTGTACATTAGAAACTATAAAANGAATTCTTAAAGATATGTATGATAATTATGAACCAATAGCAAAAAAAGTTTATGAAGTAATAAAAAAGCATTATGTAATTATTGATAGCCGAAAACCATCTGATGATCCGTTATCAATTCGATATCGATGGGATAAACCTTTACTGAAAACAGTCACATAGTGAGTAGCGTATCTTATTATAAATCATTGCCAGTATAGTGGAATCTATATATGTCTTGTCACTAGCTTTGCTATTATATTGTTATTTTTTCGATCATATTATAGCCACTTTGTGACTGCAAAGTAAAAATGCAAAATTATAATGAGATTGATACCAATGCCTTTATTTATGCCAAAAGACGCGAAGGTGAGTGCCTAGCTAAAGTTAAATCTGATTCAGATATTTATTTATGGTCTTGTAAAAACCAGCATCGATGGAAAGCATCCCATAAAGATATGAAGCGAAATTATAGATGGTGTAATAGTTGTCC
>PQFF01000367.1:8915-56501 GCA_003547095.1 Diversispora epigaea
CCCGTGAGCCTTCCTCGGGCCCGTGAGCCTTAATTGAAGCTTAAATCAAGCCCAGTTAAGGCCTGACTTGGCTTAAGCTTAATTTTTAAAGCTATAAGCTTAAAATTAAGGCCTGGCTTGGGCTTGGCCTGGCTTGACCCATCAGGCTTGTAAGCTTTAAGGCCCGTGGGGAGCTTTAACTGTGAATGCGAACCAAGGGCTAAATGACTTTTTGATTAATCTGTTCTCTAACATACGTTCTATTTCCTCCTTTAAGAAATTTAAATATCAGGGTGAAGTTCGGTAAGGATGCAACTTAATAAGTTTTGTGATTTCTATATCTATTGTGTATTGATAGACGCTGTTCATCCCTAATTGAGAAAGGTCACTTGCTGCTAAGTTTAGAAACTCTCCAATAATCTTCGCAATTAAAGGATTGTACTGATTTTCTTCAAGCATCTTCGCTCCTTCTTGGGTCAGATTACAGTGTATGTCTTGTATTTCATTTTGTAGTAATATGGAAATAGCTTCTCATTCTTGTAATTGTTCTTCATATGTCTTACATTTGTCTTCCTTAGTTTCAAGGTACTTTTCGCACCAGCAGGATAACTTTGGACCGTGTAATGCTTCATTGTCCTTGTTTATGCTTCTTCTTTTTTCTAACGATGTCGAAACAGTACGTTAAATAATTATAAATCTCCCAAGTGGTATATTTCGAATTTGTGTATATTCCTTCAGAGGTAATCTTGTATTTCACGCTAGTCCCTTGCTGAGGTAGATTGTATGAGAGGCCTGCAAAATTTGCCTTGTTGTCATTGGTTTTCTCATCTGAATCTTCACTACTCTCGTTGTTCTCTTTTAAAGCTTCTAACCGTTCAGTTTAAACCGAATCCAAATGGCTGGTTCTGGTTCCGGTTCAGTTTAGGTTCATTAAAATCCAAACTGGAAGATCTCCGTTTGGTTCAGTTCAGTTTCGGATTCTTTAGCCAAACTGAACGGAAAAACTGAAACTAAACTGAAATATTTTTGATTTATAGTTTTTTTTTTGTTACACCATTTTTTTATTTTTGTTGCACTGTTTTTAGAAATAAAAAAATGAGTATAATACAAAAAAAGATAATCAGATTTTAATCTATTTATCTTTTTGTGCTATTTCTATTTCCGTTGTTATTGCTGTTTCCATTACCATTTTATTGTTGTTTTTTTTGTCACTGTGCTGTTTCTATCCTGAATATATATGTTCCCAAAATTGATTTTGGATTTTTGAGATATTTCATCTTTTTGAAATTTATGCAAAATCTATTCTATATATGGAATAAAAAAAATACCCAGTTATGTGTATCTTTAATTAAGAAATTTATCTGGGTGGTCAAAAAATTTCAGGTTTTAAGTAAAATAATTTTGTCTTCTATGTAAAACTATTTTGACTTTTTTAAGTAAATATATTTTTAATTTGATTTGATTTGATTTGATTTGATTTAATTTAATTTGATTTAATTTGATTTTAATTTGATTAACAAATTCTACTTTATATACTGTATTTTATATTTTATATTATTTTATAAATAAATAGATGAATAATCTTATTCAAATATACATACATGAAAATATGTAAATTTTTATAATATTTTGAAACAAAAATAAAAATTATTGTTTATTAAATAAAATTAAATTTAAATTTTTACAATTTCTATATATTATTATTTTTTTAAACTTACAAGGATTGCTCTTGTAACAGTGGTGTATTGCATTTTATAATTAATTAATTATGCATTTTTATTACAAATTTATTATTTATAATAATTAAACAAAAACTCTGACAAAAAAAAAAACCTTTTGAACCATTTGAACTGGTTCAAACCGTTTTAGTTTCGGTTCGGTTTCAGATTGATATTTTTAATTTCAGTTCCAAACTGAACTGAACCGAACGGTTACATTAGAAACTTTATTCTCTTTATTACTTTCGTTATTACTTTCATTGTCACTATCCAGTGACATTTCGTTAGTGTTTTAGCAAGGAATACTAATTGTTCCTTTTTTGTTTCTTAGTATCAATTTACAATGCTGATAATAATTGCACCCACTCTTCTCAGCTAGTCCAGGGTTGAGAAAAATAGGTTAGTACAACAGTTAGTACAGTTAGTACACTATAATAACAAATATAAAATTTAGTACAAGTACAACATTAATTTCATCTAGTACACGCAAATTTCCCAATCCTGAGCTAGTCAGTGCCAAGTACTAGAGAGTATTCAGATACATCGATAACTTTCGTGTCCACTGCTATAGTTACATTTCCTATTTTTACAAGGACTTGGGTTATAATATCCAAACTAAAACATTTTTCACTGTGTATATCTATAATCCTTCTTTCAAATGACTTCTTTACTCTTTGTCCCAGTAACTCCATGAAACTCTTCAAGACAATACTGATGGAAGAGTCGTTATCAAGTATCACTTCAACCTTCCATCTTGCAACCTGGGTTTTGTACATTATGGGTGTATTTCCCTCTACATTCATATGGTTGGCGCTTTTTGCTATTTTTGCATGTTTGGGTGTCAAAGCCTTCTATACATCATTTCGGAAGAGTGGTATTGCTATAATCTGTCCTAGAATAATGTTAGTTTTCGTGTTCAGCAAATCAGAGACAATGGAGTATGGCGGAGCAACTTGTGTCATATATGGTTACTGTAGAAAAGGTGCTTTTTTTTTTATTTTTTGTCGTGACCCTTCGGACACTTCTTTGCCCTTTCCTGAATGTAACCTCTTTGCAATAGACAGGGCTGTTTGTTTACTTGTGGATCTGGAACCTTTCGCTACATTCACATTACTCGCACTAGTCTTTGATGAGGAATTTGTTTTGCTCATACATTCACCCTCCAGAGGTATGTTTAATAGTTTAAATGCTGTATTGTTTCCCATGTGGTAGCAGCAGACTATACCTGCCGCCCAAATTTAAAATCCAAATTCAAAATCCAAATGCCAAAATCCCAAATGCTGAAATCCCAAATCCCAAATCCCAAATCCCAAATTATAATTAGTATCTTTTGCCAAAATTTCAAATCCCAAATATTAATAATTTGTATATTTTGGCGTTCCAAATTCCAAATTATTTGGGATTTGGGCAACACATATACAGCAGACTGCTTGACTTCTTCTTGTTAAGTCACGAATGTATTGCTATTTGCATCATTTAACAGTATCTGGTTTACTAATTGATTTGTTGAAGCATTAGCTTGGGGTTGAGCAGTTCTCACTGGTTCTTGAGAAAGGAGTATAGTGGAATTTTCCAGGTTTCCTTGCTTTGTAGAGCACACTCTTACTATGTGTCCCGATTGTTCGCAGAAAAAGCAACGAAATGGATCATTGGCATTATTGTTATAGTTCCATGTGTTCTGACCTCTAATGTTGTTGCTGTAGTTTAGTTTTCTGTAAAATGTATGTGTAGGTCTTCCATCTCTTTCTGTAATTCTTTGTTTTTTTTTGACGATTGGTACAAGTGCCTTCTGCATAATGCATTCTATTATGTTTTCTTTATTTCTGTCCTGGTCGCGACTTGGTATAAATCTCTAGAAGTTTACATAAGTAGTAATGTCATATCCGACTGTGGTATGTCTATGCATTCTCTTCGAATTGTTTCACAATTCTAACTGCTACTTCTAAAGAAAGATTCTCTTGGGACAAGATAAGGGGTTGTACCTGGTGAGCAATATTTTTTTTTAATCCCTTTAGGAACTGCCAGACTTTTTCACCCTCGCTTCATCTATTCTCACTATCAATATATCTGATCAGTTTCTTGATATTGTTAGCATACTGCTCAACTGTTTTATTTACTTTCTGTATTTTTATTAATAATTTGAACCTTCATTAATTAATCAATGCAGTGGTCTTAAAGTAGCTAGAAATAAGGCTTTGAACAATATTCAGTTTCTGTCATTCCAATACATAATGGGTTTTGTCCTTCCTGTGTCTCGCTGAACTATAGTCCCACTATACCTTGTAGATATCTGGCAACGACTTGAAGTTTGTACTTGCTAATATACTGGTTTATTCTAGCAGATTTGTTGAATTCTTCCAACTACTCTATAGGATCTCGATTTCCTCCTCCAAACAATGGTATTCTTGCATTATTTCTGATATGGAAAGTATCTTGTAGTCTTTTTATTAGAGCGTTAGTTCCACTTTCCTTAGTACTGCGACTCATTCCTCTAATTACTCTTTTATTCGTATAGTGACTATGACTATTGTTTCGTAGGAATTTGTATGGGAGTAAATTTTTATATCTTGTCTTGTTACACAAATTTCAAGACAGTTGTTTTCATTGTTGATCTTTTGATTTGTAAAAACTTTATTATGTCAACAACTGTTTTGTACTTACTATTTCCCAAAAATCTCTCCAGGAACAAAATTTCTATTATTTTTAGAAATATTTCATATTGTTATGCTTTCTTTTGGCAGGAATATACATGTTCCCAAAATTAATTTTGAATTTTTGAGGTATTTCGTCTTTTTAAGATTTATGCAGAATCTATTCTATATATGGAAGTAAAAAAAGTACCTAGTTATATATATCTTTAATCAAGGGATTTATCTGGGTGGTCAAAAAATTTCAGGTTTTAAGTAAAATAATTTCGTCTTCTATGAAAAACTATTTCGACTTTTTTCCCCAAAATTGCAATTTCGGGGCCCCAAAATAATTTAGCATGCAAGTATAGGCAGGAATAATCTTTTGAATTTTTAAAAGGGATATTTTAAACAATATAAACTCTAACTATATTTATCAAAATTCTTGTAAATTTGTGAAACACTATTTTTTCTAAGAATACTTTATGTCAAACCTCACAGAAGGCACCAAAATCTGTGATGGTCTGCCCAGAACAAGGAGTAAAGTTACGTCAATTAGTCCCACTAAATTGAACTCTCGTTACACCCCTTTTCATACTAATTCAATGTACTCTTGCAGTATTGTACATTTTGTATGTCCCTAGGTTTTTTTACTGTCCCAATGTCCCATATCCCACTGTCCCTACCCTTATTGGACTTATAAAGATATATTAAAACTTTATAAATATACATAAAAATCAATTTTAAATAACTTTAATTAATGACTTAAAATAAGTTTTATAATGGAATTTTTTATAATTTAAAAAATTATTTTTGTCCCAAAATGTTCCAAGATGTCCCATGACAATACTGCTCTTGTACACAATATTTTGTAACCCTCACTATCCACCAGTAGGATCAAGCAGTCACTTGCCTACTTGTAACAAATAGATATATATAACATATGGGCCAATTTTCAGAATGAAATTTTATATATTATATTATAATATAGTATAATATATAAAATTTCATTCTGAAAATTGGCCCATATGAAATAAACTCTAACACAATACACACAGGTGCGATCTGAAGGTAAGCGAGTAAGCGAATTAAAAGTATCTTTTTACAGCTCACTATGTAAACTTTCAAATCTTAGTTTGTGACTTTATGTGGTAACTTTATTCAAGAAATTATAAAATTAGTAATAGAAGTATTATGGGCTGTTAACCGTTTTCCACCAATGTTACTGTTATTATAAAGTAAAATATTTAAAAATGTATCAAATTATTACAAAGTATACTGAAATTCACTAGTCAAATGGAAAAAAATAGGATGGTTTTATTATGAATAAGATTCCGATTGATGGCTAAATTTGCTAAGATTTATTAAATATAGGCAGTCGATTTTTTCCAATTTATAAATAGGAATTTCCGATTTATGAATTTTCACAAATAGGATGTCCGATTTATGCATATTTGCGCCATCAATAGGATTCCGATTTTTGTTCATTCGACCAGTGATTATTAAACTTATTGTAAAGATGTAACAACAAAAATATATCACTGCTTTGATGTGTCTTATCCCTGCTGCTAAATCGTTACAATATATTTCTATCTTTTTTTTTTTATTTTTATTATAAAAGTATGTTATTACAAATTAGGTGAAAGATTTTTATATTTATTTGGAATGTGCTGAAAGAAATCAAAAATTATAAAAATCGCAAAAATAAGTCAATCCTTTTTTTCAACCTAAATTACCAGTTATTTTATACATTTTCAAACTTGTTTCCCTTTATCCCTTTGTTGTTGCATCTAAACATGTTTTTCCTATTTTTAAAGATGACATATAAGAATGAAGGATAATGTACAAGGATGAAATATTTCACACAAAGATGAATAATCTGTTATCTAGATGGTAACACACTCATCCTGGTAATACTGTCATCTTACTGTCATCTCCCATGACATCCGCAACATTTCAAAATCCCATGCACATCCCATGTGGAATTCGTGCATCCTTAGTAGTTTAAAATATTATTATATATTATTATTTAACTATTATTTATTACTTATTATTATTATCATTTATTTATTATTACTACTTATTAATTAGTATTATTATATTATTTCTATATTTATAAATATTAATATAAATCACTTAGAAATTAGTACAACAAAATATGTATTATGACTGTAGATCAATAGTGTATAGTACAGTGTAATTGAAAGTGTAATAGATAGCATAATTAATAGTGTATACATTAGCATAATTGATAGCGTATGCATTAACGTATTCTACAGTGTAGTGAATAGTGTAGAGTACAGCGTAATCAATAGTGTAATCTATTATGTATATAAAGGATTGAATTTCTTTTCTCTCAATCTTCAGTTAGTCAATTAATTCTGAAATCTTGAATAACTCAATAATAAAAATACTCTGTGATTTATTATTAAAAAATACATTTCTTATTAAATTATTATTTAATTCTTTGTGAAAACACCCTTTATTAATACTTTGCTGTGTAATCTTAGTATTATTTTTTTTATAAACTATTATTATGTTTTGTGATCTTAATAATTAGTTTATAGTTTCTTAGTGAAATTCCTTTAAATATCCTGCTTAGTAATCTTGGTATTTGTCTTTATAATTAGATAACTTGCTGTGTGATCTCGTTATCTTGAATAAATATAGCCTTGCTTAGTGTTCTGGGCTTGAATTCTTAGTGAATTAGTATTAAAATTAGTGTTTACCCTTATAAAACCTCACCCCTGCCTCTTTTGCTTTAATTTCACAATACCTTAATTCCTTCCCAATTATACTTTAATAATAGTATAAATCCTTCAACTTTAGTAAATTAAGTATAGTACTGTGTGTCTTATACAAATTAATCCCTACTAATATTTGTTTGTTTCCATCATTTGTTTAGAAGGTAAATCACGGTCAACAACGGATTGTAAATTTTTCGTAAATTGCATAATAAATTGTGCAATTTTGCAATCTGTATAAATTTACATAATATTTTTTGCAAAATTTTATATAAAATATTATGATTTTTTGTATAATTACATAAATTTTTATGTAAATTTATGCAAAATTGCATAAATTTGTGTGGGTATTGTAATATTGTGTAAATTTATGGTTAAAAAAACTTCCTGATGCTAATATGCATGTATTATGGTATAATTTTTGCAGGATCACTGTAAAAACTTTTAAATTAAATTAAAACAAATCAAATTAAATATCATAACTACAAGCTCCCCAACCTAAACCTCTTGTTTAAACAATAAATATTAATTGTTTTTTAGGTATCAAGGTAATATTCAAATTAATTTCAATAATTAGCAAAATAAAATTAATTAATGAATTTATTAATTAAATTAGATAAGAGTATAATCAAGAATTTGAAGTTTTAAGAAACTTTATTTTGAACAATAAATATAATTGTTTCACTTAGGAATCTTGTAGCAATATATAATGTTAAATTTTATTCAAGTCCAAGTAATTGAAAATTAAATTTATTATAATCTGAATTAATCTTCATAAAATAAATGAATTTAAACTATAAATGAAAAAAAAGAGCAAATTTATATATCCTAATTTTCTGTAAATTTAATAATTCATTTTTATTTTTTAAATGAAAATTGTTTATTGGAAAAACCAAAAAAAAAAAAAAATTATTTGATAGTTTTTTTGAAAAATGGAATTTAAAATTAAAATCAGGAAAATAATTCTTGATCAATTTGTCTTAATAATTATAACTATAATGCAATAAATTTTTTAGCATTCTAATAATTGAGTAGATTCTAATCAAGTAATTGATTATAATTTGTAATTTAATTTTTATTTAATTTTATTTTTTGTAATTAAATAAATACATGTACATAAATATTTAGTATTTCTAAATTATAATGACGAACTAAAATTTAAGATAATAAAATACCACTGACCCGAATTATTGTTTATTCTATGAAGCAACTAAGCATTTCACAGTTGTCCTCTAAATCACTTTAAGTATTAATAATTATTTAAATGACTATGGAATATTTGCTTGATATCAACATAATAGTTAAAGTAAGAAATAATAATATTTTAAAGTAAATGCAACTATTATTTTTAATTAACTATTTAAATTAAATTAATAACGATAAAATCAAATAGGAAAATTCAAGCTGATTAAACAATATTACTTAATTTTTAGATAATAATTTTATTAATGAAAAAAAAATTATTATTTACCGTAGATTTTTAGTAAATAATATTTTAATATTTTCAACATTCTTATATTCAGTGTAACAACATACAGATACTGATACTAAAACGAAATAAATTTTATCTATTCCCCTCAAATTGAACCCCATATTCTTCAATGACTTTAAGATGTTCATCACTTAATGTAAATTGTAGCACTGACCATTTACATATTACAACAATCTTTTTATCTCTTCCTCCTCCTTTACAACACCACCCTTCTAAAAATTTTCTTAAACTATCAGCACTAAATATCCATAGATGATTCATCGTAATTTCAATAGTTTCAAGTGATTTTGGTACATTTTCGGCCATTTGGCATAATAATTCATTAGCATCAAATCCTTCTTCACATTCAAATGAAAACCTTCTTAATTCATTAAAATTATTAAATATTGCTAATACCTGATCAGGACACAATTTATGTAAAGTAAATTTGGTAATATTAATACAATGATTTAAAATTGCTGAAAATATATCAAATGTAATTCTGGAATCTAGATATAGACGAATATTTTTTAAATTTGCATTGGCTGTTTCGAGAATTTTCATAATAAATTCTTGAGGCATCTCATTGTAATGTATAAAATGAAAACTACTTAATTGAGTAAATGATGAAGCAAATAATAAACTATCCGATTTAAGCAATTCATGACAATTTTTAATATGTAGTTCTTGAAGTGAAATAAATTGTCCGATTGACGGTAATTTCCACTTGAATGAACGAAAACTTATTGAATCTAAACGAAGACTCTTTAATGTTTCTTTTTGACTAATTGCCCATAACAATGAATCACAACCTGGATGATATCGACCGTCAACAGCAATTGATAGATTTTCTAAACGTTTTTGAACACTAATAAGTCTCGTCAGTAATTCCATTTGAGGATCTGAATAAAAAGATAAATCCATATTTAAAATATTATTACAAATTAATGATAATGATTCGTATAATGGAGAAATTTGTTCATAATAACTTATTTTCGAATTAAAACTTTCTAATTTCTTAAATACTTTCGGAGCCCCAGGTAACTTGAGAATTGAACCAATTAAATCAGTTAAATCAAGATACTCAAAATCTGTGTGATAACATTCTTCTGACATTTTAAAAGAATTCAAAAATGTACAACGATTTATTATTAATTTACATATCTCAAAAAATAATATTCTCCATTTGTTGATGGTGATTTCTTTCTTCTTCTTATTACTAATAATTTTTTGAATACGTGTGAATAAGATAAATTAGATTAAATATTCTAAATTTATGAGTGAATGATGGATAATCAAAAGTGGCTTGGGGTGGTGATGATGATAAATTAAATCCATTTCGAATAAGCAAAGTTCTAGCTTGAGTATCCATGCATGATATGTAAGTTCGAATACATAATGGTTTCGACATTTGATATTTTATTCTTTGTTTAAAAGGTAATTCCCAAAGTATAGGTATAGTAACTTTGCACCAGATTCGATTAACCAATAATGATGAATATAAATCTTGAGTTGAACGAGAATTATAATTTAAAATTTTAATTAATATTTCTGTGGGAATTTTAGTTGCCATTTTTTTTGGTCTAAGAAATAAAAAAAATAGCCGCATATAATATTATGATTCAATGTGTAACTACGCTTACAAATACAATGAACCAAATTAATTAACATGCATATACGTACATATATTTTGTGGAGGCTTGTACATTTTCCTTTTATAAAAATGTTATGATTGGTGGTGTTACTTTGATCAATTGAAAATCATTTTTGCATGATTGGTTTAGAAGATAGTTTGTGCTAATATAAATAAATAGAGTAATATAAATATATTTCTTAAGTCTTGCACATCGCTAAGAAGCTAAAATGTCGATTCTAAATTCTTTATATATTATTATTCATATTCATGAACTTTAATTAAATTTAGGAATTATCACCGTTTACAAGGTAGGTGAGATTATATGATGCGTTTGTGGAAATTTTTTGGATTTTGAAATATTAGTTCGCGGATCATCTTCTTTAGAATGAAAGTTTAATCTACATTTCGCTCATTAATTCATTTCATGTTTCCATTTAAAATCTTCTTGAAACAAAAAAAAATTAGTATAAATATAATTATTTTTTATAAAAAAAATAAGGATTTGTCTAGGTATTATCTGTTTCGAAGCTATGTTTGGTTTGGTTTTATCGGCCGTAAAAAAAAATATCAAATACATATTGTGGATTGCGAAAAAAAATAAATTAAAAATAAAATAATACAATACAATTAATTCGAATTATTGTTTTCATTGATATTTACCTCGATTATTTTTTATCCCAATGTCATTACAATTATTTTTGGGAATAATTTTAATTTAATTTTTTATCCATATTAACCAAAATAATTGTTTCTTATATAAGACTAATTATTTTTCCTTAATAATAAATAAACTAAAATGGGATAATTAAATATGAGAAGTATAAGAATAAATAATTTTACCCAAAATTAACTTGCCAATATTTCCATTGTTTCATAGTAATATCTTTCAGCCTAGAAAAAAAAATTATAATCACCACTATTTTAATCGGAAAATAAATTTAGAAATCCATCACTTATATAGTCATAGAAACCTTATTGAAAATAGATTAAATAATTAATTCGGAAATAATACTCTAAATTGATTTTTTCGATAACTCTATTAATTAAATAAATTAAAATATTATTAATTTAGTATAAAGAATGATCATTAATAAATCACTTAACCCTGTATTTGTTCGAAATTAATACGCAAAATAACCTTGATTTTTAGAAAATTTGAAAATAAATATCACAAAAAAAAAGCTCGAACAAAATTGAATGCATTTAATTATTTAATTATTTATTATCAATACTTATATGCAAATTACAAATCCATTTGTTGTTGTTTAACATAGTTAGATGTGCAAACATTAATAAATAAATATTTACATTATCATTATTATTGTTATTCATAATCATCAACTTCTTCTCGCTCTTGATTATTATTCGGATTATTTTTATTCTTATTGGCAATTTACTAGGTTATTCAACTTATGATTTGTGGGATACTGAATTGTGCTATTGAAATTTCACTTATTTATTTGTTTATTTATTTTTTAATTTTAATTTTAATCTTTATTTTTTCTTTCCTTCAATTATAGAACTACTTCTATTACTATGTGATATTGCTATTATTTTAGTAATATGTGAAAAATAAATTTATCAATTTTTTGTTATATTTTAACAATATATTTCTCTTTCAATTAATATAATTTAATTTATATTGTAAAAAATTTATTTTACGTATATTAAATAAATGACGTAATTTTATTAAATAAAAATTATTATATTGGCAAATGAAATAAATTTGTATAAAAAATCTTATTTATTCAATATATCAATATGTATAATTTAAGTTTAGAATGAATGCCAAAGGCATAGCTGAATGATATTGATCAGTAAGATTTTATCCAATTATTTTATATTTTTCTTTGTGGCGAATAAATTATAAAATTGGTCATGTCATAGTAATCAATATTATAATGAAATATAGACTAATTAAACAGTCCGTATAATCCGATGTAATTGTTGCCAAAATAATAACAAAGATATTATTTGGATATTTCATATCAAGTTGAATTCCGTATTCTTCAAAAATATTAAAATGTCCACTACCTAAATTCGATGGTGAAATAAAATCATCCGGTGTTAATGAACATTTTACACGTCGTTATTTACATTATTTATGAAAATAAATACATAGATTAAATTATATTCTGTAATTTTTTATAATTTAATATTTGATTCCTATTAAATAATAAACTATCGAAATTAACTTTAAACTATTTGAATCATAAACAATTTTTAATTATCAGCATTATTTGCTTTCATTTTAAAAAAATAATTTGATTTCCATTTTACTATTCATTTTATTCATATTTCCATTGAATCACAAGTTAAATCATTATTTGTTTTTATAGTTACCGAAAATTCTTATTTTGTGAAAAACTTGATTAAAATCCTGAGCTAAAGAAAGTTTTCGCAGAGAATAATAAATACAAAAAAAAAGTATTTGATATTTCTGGAAAAGAAGGCAGAAGTTATTCCAGGTGATATTACATTTGTGCTGGAATTAGTGATAATTATAAAAATTCTGAATCCTTTTCATTATTCAATTTTTTTCAAGACTTTTTTTCTTTTTTTTTGTATTAAAATTTGACGAATTTAATAAAAATCATCACTATATTAATATATTTAAATTTAATAAATTTAATAAATTATTAATTTTTTTCGAAATATTTTTCGTATCATTTGAAAAGTAAAAATTATTTTATTCTTTCTTTGCAATTATTTTCTTTAAAAATAACCTATAAATTTAATACTGGTATTTTCAGAATTTTATTAAAAAAAAAGACTATTTATATTGCTTAAATTATAAATATTCGCAAATTATTTATTAGTTCTAGTTTTAAGTCCAGAAAATGTACAACATCATTTTCTACCCTAAAGCTTAAAATAATTATTTTATAAAATTCCGTCGAAATTATTTACTTATTTACGATTTAAATTATTTTTACTATAAAATATATCTTTATTTTCTTTATCGTTTAAATATACGTCGTAATCATTATTGGTTTTTAACACAAAATCCAAAACTATGATAACATTGATTGCAAATAAAAATAATAAAGGACTCAATGCATTCGAAAATACATTTATCAAAAAATAAAATTTATTAATAAAAAATAATCATCTTCTTTACAATAAATAAAAAAAAATCAATAAATTCATTTGATATTTAATTTTTTTACTGTTACATTAAATTACCGGCTATTCCTCCCAATAATTCATTGACATCTGGATCCCCATTTTCCTTTGCTTTATTCAACCAGTATATAGATTTTACAATGTCTCTTTTAGTTCCATAACCTTCATAAAAGCAAAATCAGAGCATGTATTGGCTATTGGCAAAAAACTTTTCTGCAGCTTTTTTATACCATTCAAATGCTTTTACTTGATCCATTTTAATTCCGCCATTTTTATAACAATTTCCTACATTGCCTTGTGACATATTATGTTCATTTTTGGCCGCCTTCAAATACCATTTAAATCCTTCTTTTTCATCTTTACCCACGCCTATACCATTTTCATAACAATACCCGACATTGCACATTGAACCAATATTTCCAGCAAGAGCTGATTTTATAAATCATTGAACCCTTTAGCTTCATCTTTCGTTATTCCCGCTCCGTCTTTATAACAAATGCCAACATTAATTTGTGCCACAAGATTTCCTTTTTCTGCAGACTTCAAATATAATTCAAATGCTTTTTCTTCATTTTTTTCAATACCAAGTCCATTACTATAACAAAATGCTAAGGTATTCAAAGCTATGGGAGACCCTTTATCAGCAAGTTTAAAATAAATCTCAATAGCCTTAATTATATTCTTTTCAATACCTAGACCATATAAATACATATTTGCAAGAGCGATAATCCCAATTTCCTTGTTGATATTGTATAGTTTCCTTAAGGATGAAGAATTAGAAGTGGTATTAAATATTTTATTTGCTGCAGCTAAATTAAAAAATTTAAAAGCCATTTGACTATCAATAGTAGTCCTAATACCATACTGGCAAAAAAACCCCTATTAAGCTAGTAAACCAATAATTAGATGGATGGCGAATCATTTTATAAAGAATTTCAACTGGATTCTTTTTGTGTTCTCTAATATATTTTTTGATTATAATCGGTAGAACTGTCCGAGACTGTTTTTTGCATATATCAAAGAAAAATTCAAACAGATCGTTAATAAAACCAGTAGTGACAAAAGGAGGATCAGGTTTAATTTCATTTTGCCTTAATAAAAAAGAATTTTATTTATTACTGAATGACCTGAAGATTTAAAAAGATATTAAAAAAAAAAATAAAAAAAAATGCGACTTACATATTCGAATTTTCCAATTTAACATCCATGACATTATAAGGTTGTGATTAATGCTAGCATCAGAGATAATTATTTCGGAAAGATTTTTAACAACCTGAAAAATATCTGGTCGTGAGTTTCTATCATGCTTCCAGCAATCTGTCGAGAATATAACATTAATAATTTATCATGTTAATGATATAAATGGATTTAAAGGATTATTTAAATTTATACCAGTATATATTTCCTTGTATTTATGAATATTCTAAGTATCGCCGTCTCACTTTTTCCATTTGCAATATTGTTAACAAATCAACATATGATAAGGACTTCATTTCAAGAACAAGATTACCATCATTCTGAGAAGTTTCAAATATTTAGGATCCATATATTGTATTGGAACAAGAATATTTGTAAGAAATTTCAAAGAATCGGAAATAGTTTTCGTTATTCCAGAAACGTTAAAGAATATTTTCAGAATCTGATTTAATAAATTTTAAAATAAAAAATAATTAATTTATGAAATTTACTTTTGAATGAGTATATTTTTTTAAAAAAAATAATTACGAATCTCCCATGAATGATATCATTAGAATGTAAAAGCATCAAAACATTTGCAATTTGTTTTGCGAGATTTAATTTTGTATTCCAATCAATTTTTTGGAAATTGGTTTTCAAATATTGACGAAAAGAACCTTCATTAACATATTCGAGGATAATCATAAAATTGTTGGTATTCTCTATAAAAATAAAAATAATTTTAATTAATTAATATTATATTAATATCTAAATATTAAGCATAATATTTAAATATTTATTTACCTTGCTTAGTGCTGCCATAGAATTTAAGAATACTATTATGAATTTCCAATTTTCGATGTCTTTTAATCTTTTCAATTAAAATAGTGAATAGAAGATATCAACAGCAAATTTAAGTAATAGAAATTTATTAAATAAAATTTTTGAGAGTGACAGTTTTTTGAGAAATTTTTAAAAGTGGCTTTAAAAATATTAGTAGAAATCAATTTTACATTCTGAAATTCAGAGAATTAATAAAATGGGATATTCTCTTTTGAAAAGTATCTACAATAATTTAATTATCCATCCAGGTTTCCTACTCTTTTTCGTTAGTCTTTTCTTGGGACATGATTAATCATTCAAAATTACCGATTTATAATGATTTATTTTTCTTAGATCACCTGCCTAGTGCAACAATTAATATAATTAGTAAACCTTTTGCATTACGCACAGATTATCAAATGAAAAGTAAAAATTTATTTTATTTTTTCTTTGCAACTATTTTCTTTATAAATAACCTTTAAATTTAATGTAATTATTTTCAGAAAAGGAAACCGTTTTATTAAGAAAAGAACGCTTATACATTACATTATTTACTTATTTGATCAGTGCTATAATCTTCATTTGAAATATGGAATCTTTATTTTTAATTATTCGTCATAATATTGGTTTTTAATATTGAGCTGCAAATAAAAATAACTGAGGATTTAATGTTTTTGAAAAATACATCTAGCTAAAAAAAATCAGGTTTATTAATTAAATGATATTTTTTTTGATTATAAAATTATAATTTCTTCTAATAAATCATTGGCATCTGCATCCCCATTTTCCTTTGCTTTATTCAACCAGTAGATAGCATTTATAATATCCATCTTCGTCCCAAATCCTTCATAAAAGCATAATCCAAGCACGTATTGGGCATCAGCAAAATCATTTTCTGCAGCTTTTTTATACCATTCAAATGCTTTCACTTGATCAATATTAATTCCGTGACCATATTTGTAGCAATTTCCTACATTATATTGTGAAAAACTACTTTCTTTTTTGGCTGCATTCAGATACCATTTAAATGCTTCTTTTTCATCTTTATCCACGCCTATGCCATTTCCATAATCATATCCGACATTGCACATTGCATTAATATTTCCAGCACGAGCAGATTTCATACGACATTGAAATCCTTTTTTTTCATCTATTGCTATTCCTATTCCTTTTTCATAACAATAACCAACATTAAATAGTGCTACAATATTTCCTTTTTTTGCTGATTTTAAATATAATTCTAATGATTTTTCTTCACTTTTTTCAAAACCAAACCTATAACAATAGGCCATACAATTTAAAGCTCTATGGGATCCTTCATCTGCAGCTTTGGAATAGATCTGAAAAGCTTTTTTTGTATCCTTTTCAACACCTATACCATGGAAATACATATATGCAAGAGAGATGGTACTAATTTCTTTATTAATATTGCATAGTTTCTTTAAAGATAGAGACTTAGAGGAGGTATCAATCATTTTATTGAAAGCCAAATTAAAGAATTTCAAAGCCATTTGATTATCAGAAATAGTCCCAATGCCATGCTGGTAAAAAAACCCTATTAAGCTTGTAAACAAATAATAAGATGGATGGCGAATCATTTTGTAAAGAATTTTAACTGGATTCTTTTTGTGTTCTCTAATATATCTTTTGAGTATAATTGGTTGTTCCGTTCGGGGCTGGTTTTTGCATTGATCAATGAAAAATTCAACCAGATCGTTAATAAAATTATTAATTTCCGTTGTAATATCAACAAATGGTGGATCAGGTTTAATCTCATCTTGTCTTAATAAAGAAAAATTTTATACTCAATAAATGTTTTAAATTTATATAAAAAACATTAAAAAAAGCAACTTACATATTTAAAATTTCCAATTTAACATCTGTGACATTATAAGGTTGTGATTGAGGAGTTCAAATTCAACGCTTGCATCAGAAATAATTATTTCGGAAAGATTTTTAACAACTTGAAAAATATCTGGTCGTGAAGTTTCATCGTGCTTCCAGCAATCTGTCGAAAATGTAACATTAATAATTTATCATGCAAACTATTTAAATGATTTTAATAGATTATTTAAATTTATACCAGTATATATTTCCTTGTATTTACGAGGTGTTCCAGATATCACTGTTTCCCTTTTCCCCTTTGCAATATTGTTTAGCAGACCTACATCTGACGAGGATTCCATTTCAAAAGGATTATTACCGCTAGAAATTTCCCAAAGAATAATACCTAGACCAAAAATATCTGAACTTTTTTTGCCAGTTATGTTGAAGAGTTCAAAATATTGAGGATCCACGTATTGCATTGGACCAAGAGTATTTGCAAGGAATTTTAAAGAATCGGATATAATTTTTGTTATTCCATAAACATTTAATTTAATGTTCCCATTATGAATAAAAATATTTTCCGAGTTCTAATAAATAATTATAAAAATAATTAAAATTAAAATAAGTCATTCACGAAAAATTGTCAAAATAATTACCAATCTTTTATAAATGATATCATTGGAATGCAAATGCATCAAAATATTCGCAATTTGTTTCGAAAGATTTAATTTTGCATTCCAATCCAATTTTTGGAAATTGGATTTCAAATATTGACGAAGAGAACCATTATTCGCATATTCGAATATAATCATATAATTTTTGGTATTCTCTATAAAAATAAAATCAATAAATTTATGAGTTTATTCTTATTAAGCATAGAAATTTAAATAACCATATATTTACCTTGCTTAGTAATTCCATATAACTTGAGAATGCTATCATGAATTTCTAATTTTCGATGTTTTTTAATCTTTCAATTTGAAATAGCTTTAATTAAAATATCAACAGAAATTCAAATAATGGGATAAATGATTTAATAACTCACTTCATTTATAAGAATATCCAGTGCAACTTCATCATTCAAAGAAACACATTTAAGAGCAACAGTTTTTTGAGAAGTTTTAAAAATGGCTTCACAACCATTTCTACCAATCAATTTTACATTCTCAAATTCGGAATATTGATAAAATGGAATATTTTCTTTTTGAAAAGTATCTTCAATAATCAAATTGTCCATCCAGGTTTCCCATTCTTTTTCGTTTGTCCTTTCTTGGGACATGATTGATTATAATAAATTACAATGAAAGCTAATTTATACTTGCCTGTATAACTTATAGAAATTTAATTGCAGATCGAAATCTGATGCATTGCACAAAAAACAATAATAACATGCAATGTGACCTGAATGATTTTAAATTATCATAATATAGATTTTACCCTATTATTATTCCTTTTTCGGTGAAGTCACGGCACAAAATACTTTCATCCAATTGGTGAGTATTGGTTCAATCACTTGCCAACAATACTCTTTTTTGGAAAGATTTTCATGACCCGAAATGGAAAAAAAAAGGTCAAGAATTTATATACATGGTACATGGTACATGGTACATGATACATGATAAGAAGATTAACCTCCACCCACCACCCACCCAAAGAATAGCGGGTGTTTATATAAGTTCTGAAATTTTTAAAAATAGTAAAAAAAAATTATTTTTTTACTATTAATAAATTTATTTTTATAAAAAATTTAAAAATAGTAAAAAAAAATTATTTTTTTACTATTAATAAATTTATTTTTATAAAAAATTTAAAAATAGTAAAAAAAAATTATTTTTTTACTATTAATAAATTTATTTTTATAAAAAATTTAAAAATAGTAAAAAAAAATTATTTTTTTACTATTAATAAATTTATTTTTATAAAAAATTTAAAAATAGTAAAAAAAAATTATTTTTTTACTATTAATAAATTTATTTTTATAAAAAATTTAAAAATAGTAAAAAAAAATTATTTTTTTACTATTAATAAATTTATTTTTATAAAAAATTTAAAAATAGTAAAAAAAAATTATTTTTTTACTATCACATATTGAAAATAGTAAATAATTAATTTTTTTTACTATTTTTATCACTTAAATTTACTATTTTCAATAAATGATAGTAAAAAAATTATTTTTTTACTATCACTTATTGAAAATAGTAAATAATTAATTTTTTTTACTATTTTTATCGCTTAAAAATAAATATAAGTGATTTTTTATAAAAATAAAAAAATTAAATTTACTATTGCTAATAAGCAATAGTAAAAAAATAAAAATAGTAAAAAAAAATTATTTTTTTACTATCACTTATCTAAAATAGTAAAATAATTAATTTTTTATTATTATTTTTATCACTTAATTTTTATTTTTAGCGATTATCGCAAATGATTTTTGATAATCACTATAAAAATAAAAATAAATTTTTAAATTTTTTTTTATCGCTTAAAAATAAATAAATACAAGCGATTTTTTATTAAAAAAAAATTTATTTTTTATTTTTATAGTGATTATTGAAAATCATTTTTGGTAATCATTATAATAAATAAAAATAAATAAAAAAAATCATTTTTTTTATCATTTATAAAAATTAATATAAGTGATTATTTTATTAAAATTATTATTACTATAAGTGATTATCATCACAATTAATATCTTTTTACCACTTAAAAATAAATAAAAATAATTTTTTTTCATAATAACTATTTTAATATATTTAATTAAATATATATTATTTCTCATGTTTACAAGTTAAATTATTTATATATATATTGATTTTCAATCCTTTTTCAAAAAAAAGGATAAATAAAATGTTGCAATATCTTTTTTAATAAATATTTTATTATTTTTTTTTCAACCTACATAATTATAGTATAGAAATCAAGTCCATTATTTTAATTAAAAAAAAAATTTATTTTTTTATTTTTTTAAATAATTAATAAATTAATATCATTTACTTTTCTATTTTTATTTATTATTACAATTTATTATTATTATTTTATTATTATTTTAGAATGCCAGCAAAATTACAGACTATTTGCTATTTACATAGCTGTAGTAAACGAAATACAAATGAATTTATTTTAAAAGAAATAACTGCAATCTCAAGATTAAATGATATGGATCCTGCTGAAATTATTTATTTATGAATAAAAGTTTTTATTCCACTAAACCAAGAAGTTGAAAACAATATAGAAGACTTTGAGAATGAGCAAGTAATANAGGGTAAATTCATTGCCCATGAAAGCTGGTATTCAGTAAGTTTCTTTTTTGTCTTGTTTTTTTTCTCTTTGATTATTTCTTATTTTTTTTCTTGTCACTTTCTCTTTTACCTTTCTCCTTTTATCTTTCTTTCTTTTATTCTTCTTATTTCTCACTTGTCCTCTTATTCTTTTTTTATTCAATTAAAAAATTAAATAATATAATTAGTTTATGATTTTATATTATTTTAAGGTTACTGCTACTTCAATTAAAGTACTTCATGAAATGAATTTTGATACAATGCCTGCAATTGGAATCAATGCAGTGTTAACTGGAGTTACAACACAAACAGTAAGAAATGAAAATGATTATTCTGTTTTAGATTTTAACATTGATGAGTATTTAGGTGATTTAGAACCAAAAAACTTTTGGCTAGAAGTAAAACATAAAGTCAATAATCGATACCTCATAAATAAAACCAGCTCAATTAATCAAAATTCAAGATCCACAACTGCCATCTTGGTTGGAATAATCAAAAATGTACCTCCAATTAATGATCCAGTAACTAATCTGGAAATATCACCTTTCAAGTTTGTTTTAGACTTAGAAGATATTTCTTTAATTTACAACAATAACTATAACAATCAAACAAACAATAACCAAACTATAAATGCACCTTGGTTAAATCCAAGACAACCAAACTGTGTTGCAAGAGGTGCATCACCTAGAACTACAAGAAGAAGATTAACTAATACTCTTACAACAGCTTTAAATTCTAATCCTCTTTCAAATATGAATGTTTTAAATTCCCAACAAGAACAACCAGAACAATCAGAACAATCCAAACCTCCAACAAAAACAACCAGAAAAACCAGAACAAAATAATTAATATTCTTTAAAAAAAATTTAAATCTTTTAAAATAATTTATTTTTATTATTTTGTTTTAAAAAATTCATGTTTTTTTAAAATATCAAATAATTTTTTTATTTTTTTAAATAATTAATAAATTAATATCATTTACTTTTCTATTTTTATTTATTATTACAATTTATTATTATTATTTTATTATTATTTTAGAATGCCAGCAAAATTACAGACTATTTGCTATTTACATAGCTGTAGTAAACGAAATACAAATGAATTTATTTTAAAAGAAATAACTGCAATCTCAAGATTAAATGATATGGATCCTGCTGAAATTATTTATTTATGAATAAAAGTTTTTATTCCACTAAACCAAGAAGTTGAAAACAATATAGAAGACTTTGAGAATGAGCAAGTAATATTTCTGAAGGGTAAATTCATTGCCCATGAAAGCTGGTATTCAGTAAGTTTCTTTTTTGTCTTGTTTTTTTTCTCTTTGATTATTTCTTATTTTTTTTCTTGTCACTTTCTCTTTTACCTTTCTCCTTTTATCTTTCTTTCTTTTATTCTTCTTATTTCTCACTTGTCCTCTTATTCTTTTTTTATTCAATTAAAAAATTAAATAATATAATTAGTTTATGATTTTATATTATTTTAAGGTTACTGCTACTTCAANACAAAATAATTAATATTCTTTAAAAAAAATTTAAATCTTTTAAAATAATTTATTTTTATTATTTTGTTTTAAAAAATTCATGTTTTTTTAAAATATCAAATAATTTTTTTATTGATTTTTATTAAAAACATTATTATTTATTTTATTTATTAAAAAATAAATATATCAATTTTCTTTATCTTTTTGAGTAAACAAGATATTTTAAATTTTTTAATAATAAATAGTTTTTCTTTTTTCATTTAATTAATTGAATTTTAAATAATTAATATTTTTGAAAATAAAGTTTATATTAATAATAAAAATGGAAAAATGATTTATTTTATAAAAATAATTTCAAATTTAAATTTTTTTAAAAAAAATAAATAAATAAAGGACAAGTGCAAAAAATTTTTTTATTTAAATATAATTTTTTATTTTTTAATTATATTTTTTGATTAAAAAATCTATCCAAAATGAATCCTGTAATTTACTTATTTGATAATGAATATTAAAAATTATTAAATCTATCTGACAATATACAATCAGAAGAATTAAACAATATACAAATAAATCAAGTATAAGATCAAATATTTAATACACAATTAATTCAAATACCATCAATATCATTACCTCTAGGAATATCAAAGGTTAACTGAAATTTCAAGATTAAATCCTCTTGTACTTTCTTAAAATTAATAAAAATAAAAATCTTAACACTCTCCTTGATTTAATTTTTTAAACTAAATTAAAAAAATGTATAACAAATGTGACACTAATTAACATTGTCAATTCCAATCTTATTTATGTGGTGGATACCCAAAAAAAAATAAATGGCTAGTTATTAATCTTAAACTATAATGGAAGTGAGGGTTTCAGAATTAGTATAGCAAATATTTTTTGGTAAATTTGTTGAACTTTCAAGTAGTGCCATTTTTATGTACTGTTCATCGTGATTGTGTCTAATAATATATGTACATATATATAAATCGGTGTAACCCGATTCATTTTAATTTTGAATTGCTAATCATGTCTTCAAAAAGAATATATCCCATTTCGCAGGATCACTGTAAAAACTTTTAAACAAATCAAATTAAACATCATGAATACAAAGTTCCCCCAACCTAAACCTCTTGTTTAAACAATAAATATTAATTGTTTTTTAGAGATCAAGTTAATATTCAAATTAATTTTAATAATTAGCAAAATAAAATTAATTAACGAATTTATTAATTAAATTAGATAAGAGTATGATCAAGAGTTTGAAGTTTTAAGTAACTTTATTTTGAACAATAAATATAATTGTTTCACTTAGGAATCTTGTAGCAATATATATTGTTAAATTTTATTCGAGTTCAAGTAATTGAAAATTAAATTTATTATAATCTAAATTAATCTTCATGAAATAAATGAATTTAAACTATAATGATAAACGAAAAAAAGAGCAAATTTATATATCCTAATTCTCTGTAAATTTAATTATTCATTTTTATATTTTAAATGAAAATTGTTTATTGGAAAAATCAAAAAAAAATTATTTGATAGTTTTTTTGAAAAATGAAATTTAAAATTAAAATCGGGAAGATAATTCTTGTCTTAATAATTATAACAATAATGCAATAAATTTTTTCAGCATTCTAATAATTGAGTAGATTCTAATCAAGCAATCGATTACAATTTGTAATTTAATTTTTATTTAATTTTATTTTTTGTAATTAAATAAATGCATATACATAAATATTTAGTATTTCTAAATTGTAATGACGAACTAAAAATTTAAGATAATAAAATACTACTGACCCGAATTATTGTTTATTCTATGAAGCAACTAAGCATTTCACGGTTATCCTCTAAATTACTTTAACTATTATGTTGATATCAAGCAAATATTCCATAGTCATTTAAATAGTTATTAATATTTAAAGTAAGAAATAATAATATTTTAAAGTAAATGTAACTATTATTTTTAATAAATTAAATTAATAACGATAAAATCAAATATAAAAATTCAAGTTATCAAAGAATTAAAGCTGATTAAACAATATTACTTAATTTTTAGATAATAATTTTATTAATGAAAAAAATTTATTATTCACCGTTGATTTTTAGTACATAATATTTTAATATTTTCAACATTCTTATATCCAGTGTAACAACATACAATACTAAAACGAAATAAATTTTATCAATTCATATATTGAACCCCATATTCTTCTATGACTTTAAGATGTTCATCACTTAATGGAAATTCTGGTACTATCCATGTACATATACATATTGCAACAAAATTTTTATTTCTTCCTCCTCCTTTACAACACCACCCTTCAAAAAATTTTCTTAAACTATCAGCACTAAATATCCATAGATGATCCATTGTAATTTTAATAGTTTCAAGTGATTTTGGTACATTTTCAGCCATTTGGCATAATAATTCATTAGCATCAAATCCTTTTTCACATTCAAATGAAAACCTTCTTAATTCATTAAAATTATTAAATATTGCTAATAACTGATCAGGACACAATTTATGTAAAGTAAATTTGGTAATATTGGAACAATGATTTAAAATTGCTGAAAATATATCAAATGTAATTCTGGAATTTAGATATAGACAAATATTTTTTAAATTTGTATTGGCTGTTTCAAGAATTTTTATAATAAATTCTTGAGGCACCTCACGGTGATTTCTAAAATGAAAACTACTTAATTGAGTAAATGAAGAAGCAAAGAATAAACTATCCGATTTAAGAAATCCATGACAATTTTCAATATATAGTTCTTGAAGTGAAATAAATTGTCCGATTGGCGATAATTTCCACTTGAATGAACGAAAACTTACTGAATCTAAATGAAGACTCTTTAATGTTTCTTTTTGACTAATTATTGCCCATAATAATAAATCAAAAACTGGAAGATTTCAATCTTTAACAGCAATTGATAGATTTTCTAAACGTTTTTGAACACTAATAAGTCTCGTCAGTAATTCCATTTGAGAATCTGAATACAAAGATAAATCCATATTTAAAATATTATTACGAATTAATGATAATGATTCGTATAATAGAGAAATTTGTTTATAATATCTTATTGTCGAATTAAAACTTTCTAATTTCTTAAATACTTGCGGAGCCCCAGATAACTTGAGAATTGAACCAATTAAATCAGTTAAATCAACATAATTAAAATCTGTGCAATAACATTTTTCTGACATTTTAAAAGAATCCAAAAATGTACAACGGTTTATTATTAATTTACATATCTTACGAAATAAAATTCTCCATTTGGTGGGGTGATTTCTTCCTTCTTCTTAAAAATACTAATTGAATACGTGTGAATAAAATAAACTATATTAAATATTCTAAATTTATGAGTGAATGATGGATAATCAAAAGTGGCTTGGGGTGGTGATAATGATAAATCAAATCCATTTTGAATAAGCAAAGTTCTAGCTTGAGTATCTATGCATGATATGTAAGTTCGAATGCATGATGGTCTCAACGCACATTTTAGACTAAAAGGTAATTCCCAAAGTATAGGTATAGTAACTTTGCACCAGATTCGATTAACCAATAATGATGAATATAAATCTTGAGTTGAACGAGAATTATTATTTAAAATTTTAATTAATATTTCTGTGGGAATTTTAGTTGTCATTTTTTTTTGGTCTAAAAAAATAATTGTATATAATATTGTGGCGGTCTGCCCAGAACAAAGAGTAAAGTTATGTCAATCAGTCCCACTAAATCGAACTCTCGTCACACCCCTTTTCATCTGTTCCTGTTAGGTTTCTCTACCTAATTACACAGGTTTCACTGGTTGAAAATTTATAAAACCTACACCTATCAGGTACCAGATAGGTGTAGTATCCGTGCCTAATATCATACACATGTTGGGTACCCGATAAGTGTGAGAAAACATTTTTCATACTTATCGGGTACTCGATATATGTAAAAAAATATTTTTTACACCTATTGGGTACCCAATATGTGTGCGATATTAGGCACAGATACTACACCTATCTGGTACCCAATAGGTGTAGGTTTTATAAATTTTTGACCAGTGTTTGTACTATCCCAGTCAGGCTACAACCTGATTATGCCAGTCAAGTACTACAGATATTCTTTAAGCAACTATACACACTGGCATGATCTGAAGNCAGATTCGATTAACCAATAATGATGAATATAAATCTTGAGTTGAACGAGAATTATTATTTAAAATTTTAATTAATATTTCTGTGGGAATTTTAGTTGTCATTTTTTTTTGGTCTAAAAAAATAATTGTATATAATATTGTGGCGGTCTGCCCAGAACAAAGAGTAAAGTTATGTCAATCAGTCCCACTAAATCGAACTCTCGTCACACCCCTTTTCATCTGTTCCTGTTAGGTTTCTCTACCTAATTACACAGGTTTCACTGGTTGAAAATTTATAAAACCTACACCTATCAGGTACCAGATAGGTGTAGTATCCGTGCCTAATATCATACACATGTTGGGTACCCGATAAGTGTGAGAAAACATTTTTCATACTTATCGGGTACTCGATATATGTAAAAAAATATTTTTTACACCTATTGGGTACCCAATATGTGTGCGATATTAGGCACAGATACTACACCTATCTGGTACCCAATAGGTGTAGGTTTTATAAATTTTTGACCAGTGTTTGTACTATCCCAGTCAGGCTACAACCTGATTATGCCAGTCAAGTACTACAGATATTCTTTAAGCAACTATACACACTGGCATGATCTGAAGGTACACTCCCCTAGCAAAAGTATTTGTGGAATGATAAAATTTGAAAATAATTGCTAAAATTAAAAAGGTAATTGTGAGACAATGAGTGATCTAAAACGTACAAACTTTTTTTATTAGATTCCCCTAAACTAAGGCTATCATATAATATTTTTTGTGATAAAATTGAACATCTGTACATGGAGATATTACGATTCAAATAAAATTGACAAAAAATAATAAATTTATTCTTAGATCTATACCTATACCGCATTCGATGGGTATTAAAGATAGATACCAACTATCTTATATGAAATTGTAGCCAGAAATGATATCTACAACTTTAATTATTGACGTTTTTCTCGGTACCTAATAAAACGTTTGACTTCAATTAGACGTGAATAAAAACGACCGAAATTTAATAAAATTTTAAAAAAATAAAAAAAATTCGAAAATAATTGTGACGATTGTTTATACATGAAAAACTTGATTATTTATTAATGCAACAATAAATGTGCTTTTAAGTTACCTTGAAGCCTGAAATATGAAGCATCTTTTATAAAAATTTCAGCCTTATATATTGAAAATTGAGAGAATAATTCATGATTAAACTTTAGAGTATAATTTTGAAACATCCGATATTCAACTATTAATATTAAACTCAATTCTCAGTTTAAAAATCTGAAATTTTTACAGTAGATGTTTCAAAGCTATGTTTGGTTTGGTTTTATCGGCTGCAAAAAAAAATAACAATATATTTATAATGGATTGCGAAAAAATAAATTAAAAATAATACAATTAATTCGAAGTATTTTTTTCATTGATATTTACCTCGATTATTTTTTATCGCAATGTCATTACAATTATTTTTGGGTCATCCATATTAACCAAAATAAATATTTCTTATATGAGACTAATTATTTTTCCTTAATAATAAATAAACCAAAATGTTATAATTAAATATGAGAAATATAAGAATAAATAATTTTACCCAAAATTAACTTGCCAATATTTCTATTGTTGCATAGTAACACTGGTCGAATGGAAAAAAATAGGACAGTTTTACTATGAATAGGATTCCGATTGATGGCTAAATTTGCTAAGATTTATTAAGTATAGGCAGTCGATTTTTTCTGATTTATAAATAGGAATTTCCGATTTATGAATTTTCACAAATAGGATGTCCGATTTATGCATATTTGCACCATCAATAGGATTCCGATTGATGGCTAAATTTGCTAAGATTTATTAAGTATAGGCAGTCGATTTTTTCTGATTTATAAATAGGAATTTCCGATTTATGAATTTTCACAAATAGGATGTCCGATTTATGCATATTTGCACCATCAATAGGATTCCGATTTTTGTTCATTCGACCAGTGTAATATCTTTCAACCTAGAAAAAAAATTATAATCACCACTGTTTAATCTAAAAATAAATCCATCACTTATAGAAGCATTATTGAAAATAGATTAAATAATTAATTCAGAAATAATACTAATACTCTAAATTGATTTTTCGATAACTCTATTAAATAAATAAATTAAAATATTATTAATTTAGTATAAATGATGATCATTAATAAATCATAAGATAACTTCAGATATTACAAATAGAGAAGATTCGAATAAAAGAAGTTTTGCTTTAAAACTGTTGTGTGAAGAGTTGCCGACCCTTTCAAAAAGACATGTACATAACCCAAATTTATATGTGATAAATCAGTTGAAGAAGATAATATGCATATTTTCACATGCAAACAAAAAGGAGATTTAGATCCAATAAAAGATTTAACTAATAAATTCAAGGAGATCTTAACAAAAAAAATCAAGAAGGAAGAATTTAATATAGACATTAAAATAATTAAGAAAGCTATAAATGAAATTGATATTTTAAATTATTCATATGAAAAGGATTATACATTATCAAAAAACTATTCAGACTTAAGTTTTTTTGATATTATTAAAGGCTTCATACCCAATAATTTAGTTACAAATGTAAAAAAGATTTATAGAAACAAAAAAGTAAAAGCAAATAAAATAATCATAGATGTTTTAGAAGAATTTCAGAAAATAATTATTCAGACATGGAAAGAAAGATGTGATAAAGTTATTGAATGGGAGATAAAGAANAGATATTACAAATAGAGAAGATTCGAATAAAAGAAGTTTTGCTTTAAAACTGTTGTGTGAAGAGTTGCCGACCCTTTCAAAAAGACATGTACATAACCCAAATTTATATGTGATAAATCAGTTGAAGAAGATAATATGCATATTTTCACATGCAAACAAAAAGGAGATTTAGATCCAATAAAAGATTTAACTAATAAATTCAAGGAGATCTTAACAAAAAAAATCAAGAAGGAAGAATTTAATATAGACATTAAAATAATTAAGAAAGCTATAAATGAAATTGATATTTTAAATTATTCATATGAAAAGGATTATACATTATCAAAAAACTATTCAGACTTAAGTTTTTTTGATATTATTAAAGGCTTCATACCCAATATTTTAGTTACAAATGTAAAAAAGATTTATAGAAACAAAAAAGTAAAAGCAAATAAAATAATCATAGATGTTTTAGAAGAATTTCAGAAAATAATTATTCAGACATGGAAAGAAAGATGTGATAAAGTTATTGAATGGGAGATAAAGAATGGCATAACTAATAATGATAAAAGAATAAAACAAATTTGGAATGAAGTGGGGGTGAAAATAAGTGTTGACAAAGTGCCAAATACAAGAAAAGGAAATTTATATACTTCAAAAACAATAGTAGAAAAAGTAAATTTTAAAAGTAAACAAAAGCAAAAAGAAAAGGATTTAGAATTTTTTACAAACGAAACTTTTCTTAATATTTTTACATATAAAGGAAACAATTTATATAAAATAAAAATTTTTTCTGATGGAGACATGGCCATCAGTTCCTAAGCTTAATAACTTAGGCAATGATGGGCCGGATGGTAAATCTAGCATAGCTTATTTTAGTCAGTTTCAATAGATGTATTATAATCTTATGTACAACTTTGTATTATAATTTTATTAAAAAAATTTATTGGGGCATGGCTCCGTTGGAAAAAAAAAAATAAGAAAAATAACCTTGATTTTTAGAAAAATTGAAAAAAGCTCAATTGAAAATAAATATCACAAAAAAAAAATCTTGAACAAAATTTGAATGCATTTAATTATTTAATTATTTATTATCAATACTTATATGCAAATTACAAATCCATTTGTTGTAATCGTTGTTGTTGTTTAACATAGTTAGATGTGTGTGCAAACATTATCTTCATAAATAAATATTTACATTATCATTATTATTGTTATTATTATCGTTATCCCATAATCATCAACTTCTTCTCGCTCTTGATTATTATTCGGATTATTGACAATTTACTAGGTTAATTAAAATGTATCCAACTTATGATTTGTGGGATTCTGAATTGTGCAATTGAAATTTCACCCATTTATTTGTTCATTAATTTTTAATTTTAATTTTAATCTTTATTTTTTTCTTTCTTTCAATTATAGAATTACATCAATTACTATGTGATATTGCTATTATTTTAGAAATAAATTTATCAATTTTTTGTTATATTTTAATAATATATTTCTCTTTTAATTAATATAATTTAATTTATATTGTAAAAATTTAATTTACGTATATTAAATAAATGACGTAATTTTATTAAATAAAAATTATTATATTGGCAAATGAAATAAATTTGCATAAAAATCTTAAATTATACATATTGATATATTGAATAAATAAGTTTATAATGAATGCCAAAGGCATAGCTGAATAATATTGATCAGTAAATTATTTTTTGTGGCGGATAAATTATAAAATTGATCATGTCATTATAGTAATTAATATTGCAATGAAATATAGATTAATTCAACAGTCCGTATAATCCGATGTAATTATTGCCAAAATAATAACAAAGATTCAAAAAATAAATAAATGAAATGTTGAAATATTATTTGGATATTTCATATCATATTGAATTCCGTATTCTTCAAAAATATTAAAATGTTTACTACCTAAATTTGATGGTGGAATAATATCATCCGATATTAATGAATATTTTACACGTAATATCTCGAATTTATTATTTCCTTCTCGTTATTTACATAATTTATGAAATAAATATGTACATTAAATTATATTATGTAATTTTTTATAATTTAATATTTGATTCCTATTAAATAATAAACTATCGAAAATAACTTTAAACTATTTGAATCATAAAAAATTTTTAATTGTCAGCATTATTTGCTTTCATTTTAAAAATAATTTAATTTCCTTTTTACTATTCATATTTCCATTGAATCACAAGTTAAATCATTATTTGTTTTTATAGTTCAGGAAAATCCTTATTTTGTTTTTAACGTGATTAAGATCCTGAGCTAAAGAAAGTTTTCGCAGAAAATAATAAATACAAAAAAAAAAAAGTATTCGATATTTCTGGAAAAGAAGGCTAAAGTTATTCCAGGAGATATTACATTTGTGCTGGAATTAGTGATAATTATAAAAATTCTGAATTCTTTCATTTTCCTTTTCATTATTCAATTTTTTTCACGACTTTTTTTCTTCTTTTTTTTGAACTAAAATTTGACTAATTTAATAATAATCACTATATTAATATATTTAAATTTAATAAATTTAATAAATTTTTAATTTTTTTCGAAATATTTTTCGTATCATTTAATAGAGAATTAAATAAAATTTTGTTGTAAAATAAAAATTATTTTATTCTTTCTTTGCAATTATTTTCTTTAAAAATAATCTATAAATTTAATACTGTTATTTTCAGAATTTTATTAAAAAAAAGACTATCGCTATTTATATTGCTTAAATTATAAATATTCGCAAATTATTTATTAGTTCTAGTTTTAAGTCCAGAAAATGTACAACATCCTAAAGCTTAAAATAATTATTTTATAAAATTCCGTCGAAATTATTTACTTATTTATGATTTAAATAATTTTTACTTTAAAATATATCTTTATCTCATTAAAAATATTCAATTTTCTTTATTGTTTAAATATACGTCGTAATCAATATTGGTATCAAAAATTATGATAACATTGATTGCAAATAAAAATAAAAAGGACTCAATGCATTCGAAAATACATTTATCAAAAAATAAGATTTATTAACTTCTTTACAATAAATCAAAAAATCAATAAATTCATTTGATATTTAATTTTTTAACTGTTACATTAAATTACTGGCTATTTCTTCTAATAATTCATTGGCATCTGGATCCCCATTTTCCTTTGCTTTATTCAACCAGTATATAGCTTTTACAATGTCTCTTTTAGTTCCATAACCTTCATAAAAGCAAAATCCAAGCATGAATTGGCTATTGGCAAAAAAATTTTCTGCAGCTTTTTTATACCATTCAAATGCTTTTACTTGATCCATTTTAATTCCGCCATTTTTATAACAATTTCCTACATTACCTTGTGACATATTATGTTCATTTTCGGCCGCCTTCAAATACCATTTAAATCCTTCTTTTTCATCTTTACCCACGCCTATACCATTTTCATAACAATACCCAACATTGCACATTGAACCAATATTTCCAGCAAGGGCAGATTTTATAAACCATTGAAACCCTTTAGCTTCATCTTTCGTTATTCCCGCTCCATCTTTATAACAAATGCCAACATTAATTTGTGCCACAAGATTTCCTTTTTCTGCAGACTTCAAATATAATTCAAATGCTTTTTCTTCATTTTTTTCAACACCAAGTCCATTACTATAACAAAATGCTAAGGTATTCAAAGCTATGGGGGACCCTTTATCAGCAAGTTTTAAATAAATCTGAATAGCCTTAATTATATTCTTTTCAACACCTAGACCATATAAATACATATTTGCAAGAGCGATAATCCCAATTTCCTTGTTGATATTGTATAGTTTCCTTAAGGATGAAGAATTAGAAGTGGTATCAAATATTTCATTTGCTGCAGCTAAATTAAAAAATTTAAAAGCCATTTGACTATCAATAGCAGTCCCAATACCATACTGGTAAAAAAACCCTATTAAGCTAGTAAACCAATAATTAGATGGATGGCGAATCATTTTATAAAGAATTTCAACTGGATTTTTTTTGTGTTCTCTAATATATTTTTTGATCATAATCGGTAAAACCGTCCGAGACTGTTTTTTGCGTATATCAAAGAAAAATTCAAACANAAGGTATTCAAAGCTATGGGGGACCCTTTATCAGCAAGTTTTAAATAAATCTGAATAGCCTTAATTATATTCTTTTCAACACCTAGACCATATAAATACATATTTGCAAGAGCGATAATCCCAATTTCCTTGTTGATATTGTATAGTTTCCTTAAGGATGAAGAATTAGAAGTGGTATCAAATATTTCATTTGCTGCAGCTAAATTAAAAAATTTAAAAGCCATTTGACTATCAATAGCAGTCCCAATACCATACTGGTAAAAAAACCCTATTAAGCTAGTAAACCAATAATTAGATGGATGGCGAATCATTTTATAAAGAATTTCAACTGGATTTTTTTTGTGTTCTCTAATATATTTTTTGATCATAATCGGTAAAACCGTCCGAGACTGTTTTTTGCGTATATCAAAGAAAAATTCAAACAGATCGGTAATAAAACCAGTAGTGACAAAAGGAGGATCAGGTTCATTTTGCCTTAATAATAAAAAAGAATTTTATTATTACCGAATGATCTGAAGATTTAAAAAGATATTAAAAAAAAATAAAAAAAAAATGCGACTTACATATTCGAATTTTCCAATTTAACATCCGTGACATTATAAGGTTGTGATTGAAGAGTTTCAAATTCAATGCTTGCATCAGAGATAATTATTTCGGAAAGATTTTTAACAACTTGAAAAATATCTGGTCGTGAGTTTCTATCAAGCTTCCAGCAATCTGTCGAGAATATAACATTAATGATTTGTCATATAAACGATATAAATGAATTTAAAGGATTATTTAAATTTATACCGGTATATATTTCCTTGTATTTATGAGGTATTCCAGGTATCGCCGTCTCACTTTTTCCATTTGCAATATCGTTTAACAAATTAACATATGATAAGGACTTCATTTCAAGAACAAGATTACCGTTAGAAATCTCCCAAAGAATAATTCCCAAACCAAAAATATCAGAACTCTTATTTTTTCCAATCGTGCCGAGAAGTTTCAAATATTTAGGATCCATATATTGTATTGGACCAAGAATATTTGTAAGAAATTTCAAAGAATCGGAAATAGTTTTCATTATTCCAAAAACGTTAAATTTAATGATTCCATTATGAACAAGAATATTTTCAGAATTCTAATTTAATAAATTTTAAAATAAAAAATAATTAATTTATGAAATTTACTTTTAAATGAATATATTTTTAAAAAAAAATAATTACGAATCTCCCATGAATGATATCATTAGAATGTAAAAGCATCAAAACATTTGCAATTTGTTTTGCGAGATTTAATTTTGTATTCCAATCAATTTTTTGGAAATTGGTTTTCAAATATTGACGAAAAGAACCTTCATTAACATATTCGAGGATAATCATAAAATTGTTGGTATTCTCTATAAAAATAAAAATAATTTTAATTAAATGAGTGATCAATAATATATCGATATCTAAATATTAAGCACAATATTTAAATATTTTTACCTCGCTTAGTGATGCCATATGATTTAAGAATACTATTATGAATTTCTAATTTTCGATGTCTTTTAATCTTTTTCAATTTAAAATAGTGTAAATAGAAAATATAAACAGCAAATTCAAGTTATGAATGAATAAATTAATTTAACTTACTTCATTTATTAAATTATCTAATGTAAATTTATCATTATCATTTAAATAAAAATTTTTGAGAGCGACAGTTTTTTGAGAAATTTTAAAAGTGGCTTTAAAAATATTAGCAGTGATCAATTTTACATCCTGAAATTCAGATAATTGATAAAATGGGATATTTTCTTTTTGAAAAGTATCAGCAATAATTGAATTATCCATAATTAACAATTCAAAATTGAGTTACGCCGATTTATATATCTGTACTCGGTCACACACACACATTTCGTACTCCCTAAATAAATTAATTAATTAAAATTATTTAGTTTAATATAAAATACAGTCAAGTTTATTTATCGATATATCCGAAATATTAATTGTAAATTAATTAAACCATGTTTTTAATATTATATTATTATAAAGTTATGACTAATATTATATCAAATATTTTTAAATAAGCGAAGTTTATATCGAGAAAGTAGTATAAGACTTTGGAAGATATATATATTTAATTATACAGTATATTCTGACACGCTAGAAATATTATTATATTTTAGAATAATCTCTATTATGATAAACTAAACTTTTCTTCTATTCTTTGATATCCTATTATACTTTGATTAGTGTGCTACGTGATACGCAAATGTGCGGAAGTAATAATTTTTACTTAATTAAGAGAGATCACCGTGAGAACACAAAATAATAAATCTCCGGATTTGTATAAAAAATGGCATAAAATTGTTCTTCAGTGTAACAATGATGCATAAGCATTTAAATAAAAACCTGATTTTGTATCTCAAAGAAATTTAAATTCTAAAATAAAGTTATTTTTTATAAAAAAAAAAAATGGCATTTAAATTTTTAGAAAAGTTGTCTCAAGACTTTTCAGAACTTCTTAATGATAAAGAAGAATACAATGTTATTATTGAAGTTGGTCAAGAAAAAAATAAAAAAACCTTCACCGCACACTCGACTATCTTACGTTATCGTTCATCTTACTTTAATAAAGAATTAACAAATACAATTCTCAGTGATGATAATAATAAAATCATTACCAAGACAAATTTTTCTGCTCAAATATTCGAAATTATTCTCAAGTAAGCCTTTATATAATTTAATTATTATACATTAATAATAGTTTTTTTGCACGATATATATTATGAAATAAATAATTTGAATAATTTTATACAGATATATCTATGGCGGAATTATTGATACTGAAAATATGGATACTAGAACTATTTACGATTTGATGATTCTTGCTAACGAGCTGGAGTTTGAGGAATTATCCGAGAAATTAGAAAATCATCTTATTGAATCCAAAGCTCCTTGGTTAAGAAGTCATTTCACCTTAGTTTATTCAATTTTCAAATATAAAAAATTTAAAAATTTAGAAAAATTCTGTAATAATATTATTGTAAAACATCCGATTATTGTTTTTGAATCCGCAGAATTCACTTCTCTTCACGAATCTGTTTTAGTGTCAATTTTAAAGCGTGATGACTTACAGATGAAAGAATCTGAAATTTGGGATTATATAATTAAGTGGGGAACTGTACAGAATCCCACCTTACCCGAGAAATTAGAAGAATGGTCTGACGAAAACTTTATGACTTTAAAAGCAACTCTACAAAAATGTTTACCACTTATTCGTTATTTTCACATTTCAAATTTAGATTTTATGTTTAAAATTAAGCCATATAAGAAAATTCTTGATAAACAGTTATGGAATGATTTGAAACAACATTTTATACTTCCAGATCACCCAGTAGAATCCATTATTCTTCCACCAAGATTGGTTTTAAAACAAGAATTACCAGAAAGAGTAAATGAATCATTTTCAACTATAATCAATGAAAAACATGCATCGATGCTTTCATCATGGATTAAAAATCAACAAACAGGCTATTATTTAACAAATACTCCATATGAATTTCAATTAATTCTTCGAGGAAGTAAAGACGGATTTGCTCCAAGAACATTTTGGGATATTTGCGACGGGCATCATAATACAATTGTGGTCACTAAAGTTGAAGGAACGGATGAAATTATTGGTGGATTTAATCCCTTAGCTTGGGATAAAACAAAAAAGAGGTGGATGAAAACAAATAAGAGTTTTATATTTTCATTTAAAGATGGTAATATCCAAAATTCGATTCTCAGTAGAGTTAAAAAAGAATTTGGGGCTTTATGGTATGCTTTAGATAAAGATAAATATGGTCCACATTTTGGAGAGGTGGAATTCATGATGAAATCAGATGTATCTGATTTTACTTACGATAAGAAAAATCGGTGTTGTCTTTCCAATTTTTATGAAAAATCTATTAGAACAACTGAAGATGAATTTTGTATTATAGATTATGAAGTATTTAAAGTTGTTAGAAAATCTATCTAAAGTTTTTTACTTATGATTCTTTATTGAATAAAATAATTCTGTAATGATTTAACAAGACAGTGGCTCATAAGTTAAATTATTTAGATACATCAAGTTTATTTAATCATAATTGATTATTTGTGAGATTGCCAAATCCGCTAATTTGCACCTAGAAATTTTTGCTATAGGATTCTCAATCTTACTATTTTTTAAATGCGATTGTCATGCAAAGCATCATATTACTCCGTGAGTTATAATATTAGTGAGATTAAACCAATAATTAATCGAATAATGAAAATAAAAAAAGTAAAGGTATAAAATTGAAGAAAATTTATGAAAGTTGATATTTTTATTGAATTAAATAATAATATTGAATAAAGAATATGTAAAAATAAAACTAACTTCTCTAACAAAATTTAATTTTATAAATATAAAATGAATTTTAACAAATATAATTAAAGAAATAAGATTACAGGTTTTTTTTGTATCTTCGCTAAATAAAAAATTTAGAGTTTCCAAATTGAGATTTTTTAGTATTTTGACAAGCGTAATGAAAATATCTATATTTTGTCCCAAACTATTTTTTTAAAATTATAACTTAGGTTGTACATAAATTATTGTAGAAATTAATTTCACATACATTTAAAAAAACTATTTTTGTTTGGTGTAATGGTGATAATTATTGTAAAATTAATTTCATTAGAATAAATTTTCAAAATATTATAAAAAAAAAATTGTTTTCGGGATACATCCATCTATCCCAAGAGAGAAATCAGATAATAAAAATAAATATCTTATTGATAGATTCTAATGATAAGATTTTTATTACTTTTTATTTTTTTTTAATACAGGTGTTACAAAAAAATATAGTTTTATAATAGAATCCAATTAATTAATTAATAATGCTAATCTCGGAAGGAAATAAAAGAAACAAAAAAAAAATCAAATGTTATTTGAAATATTATTATTCCACATCAAATTGAATTCCATACTCTTCAATAACTTTAAAATGTTCATCACCCATTTTATAAATAGTGATAATCGTGATGTCGTTCCGTTAGTTTTATAGGTTTTATATGTAATCCCCTAAATTTTTTATTTCCCCTCCCTTTTTATAACACGACCCTTCGAAAATTTTTCTTAAAATATCAGCACTAAATAACCTTTGATTATCATAGTCCATTTTAATTTTAATAGTTTCAAGCGATTCTGGCACATTCTTGGACATTTGACATAATTCATTAGCATCTAATCCTATCTTATTTAAATTATTAATAAATATTGCTATTAAAGATAATTCGGTAATCTTATTTAAAATTTCTGAAAAGGTTTCAAATGAAATTATGGGATATAATTCTAAACAGATATTTTTTAAATTTGCATTGGCCATTTTGAGAATTTTTTTTTAATAAATTCTTGATTAAATCCATCAAGTGTATGACTTGTATAAAAATAATGAAAACTATTTAATTGAATAAATGATGAAGCCAAGAATAAACAATCTGAATTAGATAATCCATAACAATTTTCAATATAAAGAATATAAAGTTTTATCTCGCTTCACCCCACGTGCTAAATGCATGGGTGATTATTTATCACCTAACGTCACACCCTAAATATCAATTTTATGAAATTATATTCGTCACCGAATATTCATCACCTCGTAAAAGCAACATGTGAAAATTTCGGATCACCCGCAAATTTATGGACCAATCAAATTCAAAAATTTATAGATTCTTTAATTGAGAGGATGAACAGAAATATAAATCCATATTTAAAATAGTATCACAAATCAATGTTAATGATTGATATAATGGACAAATCCTTCCATTATCGCTTCTTATTTCAAAGTAAAACTTTCTAATTTCTAAAATAGAGAAATAATAATGAAACATTTTGAAATTTCTTTTTAGAAATGTCCGTTAATTCAAAACATTCAAAAATTTTCATCGATTTATTATCAATTTACATATCTTGCTAAATAATATTCTCAATTCGGTAGGGTGGTTACAATGAATGTATTAATGGTGATTTTTTTCTTATTATTTTTTTTGTTATCGATAATATTTGGAAGCAAAATAAAATAAATTATTAATAATTGATTGATAGTCGAATGATGGATAATCAAAAGTGACTTGAGGTGGTGATGATGATAAATTAAATCCTTTTTGAATGGGTTAAGTTCTAGTTTTAGTATCCATACACGATATAAGTTCGAATACATAATGCTTTCTTTCTCAACTTCTTATCCTTTGTACAATGTTCTTACCCAAGGTTAATTCCAAAAGTATAGGTATAGTAACTTTACGCCTGATTCGCTTAAATAGTAATGAACATAAATCTCGTTATGGTTGAACATTATTTAAAATTTTAATCAATATTTCTGTGAAAATTTTATTTACCATTCTTTTTATATCGAAGAAAAAAATAGAAATTTAAGAATTAAAAAAAAAATAATGCCAGTATCATATTTATACATAAAATTCATGCTCGACAACAAAAATATTTATTTTTTAATAACAACATGACTCTGTTGGAAAAAAAAGTCTAGGATAGGAAGCATAGATGCAGTTAATTTTAATATGTAATTTACTTAATATTTTAATAAATTTATTTAAAATTATTTCGCTTTGATTAAGATATCACGAAATCTAAAAAAAATAAACATAAAGGGTCCGAAATATCAATAAATAAAAAGTAATCCTAGTATTTGCTCTACGAAATAAAATAAAAAATGAATTACATTTTTTTTTTCGTTATTTTTTATGGTATTTTTTTGTATAATCAACAAGTATTATTTAATCAAGTGTGTCATCTATTTTATTATAAATAAGTAGTGTATTGCATATTTCTTGGTATGATTAAATTTCATATAATGATTATATTATATTATTGTATTTTCTTGTTAATCTTAAAAAAAATTTTATCGAAAATTGTTAGCAAACCAATTTTTAAATAATTGCGGCATGCTGTTTATTTTGTTTTTCGTTGATTAATAAATAAATACGGTGCATATTAATCGCATGAAAAAAAATGAACATTTTATTTATTTATTGCATAAATGAGTGATTAGTTAATTAAATTAAAAAAAATGCATTAAAATTGTTAGCGATCCAATTTCTATATGCCGCATTTATTCATTAACCGCGCGAAAAAAAAAATAAACGTTCTATTTATTTATTGCATAAATAAATTATTGGCTAATTAAATTAATTTAAATTAAAATTATTATTATCTAAAAAAATTTATTGAAAATTGTTACCGAAAATATAAATGATTTATTTTTAAATTAAAATTATTTCTTGAAAAATTAAAAAAAATATATAACAAGTAATCTTGTTATAAAATAAAATAATTTTACCTATTGTTGATTGAACTAGCCAAACTATTATTATTGGATTGAATGGTAAATTGTGGGAACTAAAAGATTTTTGAATATCTAATGGATGTAAGGACACCAAACCACAATTAAAAAAATAAAACAAAAATCATAAAATTAAGTTGTGAAATCTTTTATAAATTGACATTTCGTATTTATAGTTTGTCAATTATATCCTCAGATTTTGTGCATCTCGCTATAAATAAAATCACCATATATGGTAATTTTAATTAGCCGATTTAGCCTATTCTTAAAAAATCAGCTGACTTATAGCCGGCTAATACGGCAAATTTTTAAAATAAAAATGATCATAAGATCTCAACATATGACTAAAATTGGCTGAAAAAAACACACATGTGAAAGGTTAATAATTATAAATAAATGTAAAAATTTATTAGGCATTCGTGCAAATGACTATTTTTTCAAATTTTGGTAATATAAACAACCTTTTCATCCTGTTAAGAGTTGAAAATTAGATCATCTGATAATGTGTCTTAGTTTTGAAAATTATGGTGTGGCGTTAAAGTGAATAAGACTAATTTTTTTAAAGTAAGAATTTTAATTCTTTAATTAAGAAGTGGCTATTATCTGGCTGTGTTTGTGAAAAATTGAATAATTCTAGATAACCTTGTTTTTTTTTTATTTAAGTGACCATTGTTCTTAATTTTTTCTTCCATTTTTATTCCTATTTTTATTTTAATTTTTACTTTTATTTATATATTTTTTGTTTCGAATATATTTAATAGTTTTAGATACATTTGTATTTAATTTAAATTTATATATACATAATAAAATGTTATTTTTAGTAGAATTTAATATTAATTTTAATATCAAATATACTTAATAGTTTTAAATTTATATTTTGAGATTTGTATCAAATTATAAATTTATATGTCAATATGTATAAATAAAATAAATAAAATATTATTTTTAGTAGAATATAAATATATACTGTATATATAAAATAAATGGTGTATGATTGTTTATGTAGCATTGCTTTTTATTTTCAAAAAAAGATATCCGAATTTTTGTTGTACAAATGCATGCAAAACTAAATTTATTTGATAATGTGATCGTTGGCAATATTTTTTTTAGATTTTAAAGAAACGAAGAAGTTATGGAAAGAAATGAAAGGAATGAAGAAATAAAAGATACTGGAAAAACAGAAGAAATGGAAGTTAAAGAAATAGAAGAAATGAAAGGAACAAGAAAAACGGAAGAAATGAAAGATATTGGAGAAACAAAAGAATTGGAAGAATCGGAAAATTTGGAAGAGTAGGCATATTGTTATAATAAGCTTATTTTGCAACTATAATTTATTACCTATAATAATTTGGATATATAAAATTATATTCCTAATCAATTATAAACTAATCAATACAATATAAATTATATTACAGTTTGTAAGTATTTAGATTCATAATTATTGAAATCAATGTTTCAATTTAATTAATTTAATTCAATATCATATAACAATTCTCTAATCAATTATTATCAACTAATAGTTAGTGAGTATTTAGATTCATAATTATTGAAATCAATGTTTCAATTTAATTAATTTAATTCAATATTATATAACAATTCTCTAATCAATTATCATAAACTAATCAATATAAATAGTCCGTGAGTATTTAGATTCATAATTATTGAAATCAATATTTCAATTTAATTAATTTAATTCAATATTATGTAACAATTCTCTAATCAATTATCATAAACTAATCAATATAAATTATATTACAGCGAGTAAGTATTTAGATTCATAATTATTGAAACCAATGTTTCAATTTAATTAATTTAATTCAATATCATATAACAATTATCTAATCAATTATCATAAATTAATAGTTAGTGAGTATTTAGATTCATAATTATTGAAACCAATGTTTCAATTTAATTAATTTAATTCAATATCATATAACAATTCTCTAATCAATTACCATAAACTAATCAATATAAATTATATTACAGTGAGTGAGTGTTTAGATTCATAATAATTGAAATCAATATTTCAATTTAATTAATTTAATTCAATATTATATAACAATTCTCTAATCAATTATCATAAACTAATCAATATAAATTATATTACAGCGAGTGAGTATTTAGATTCATAATTATTGAAATCAATATTGCAATTTAATTAATTTAATTCAATATCATGTAACAATTCTCTAATCAATTATCATAAAGTAATAGTTAGTGAGTATTTAGATTCATAATTATCGAAATCAATGTTTCAATTTATATAATATAACAATTCTCAAATCAATTATCATACTATAAATTATATTATAGCAAGTGAGTATTTAGATTCATAATTATTGAAACCAATGTTTCAATTTAATTAATTCAATTCAATATCATATAACAATTCTCTAGTCAATTATCATAAACTAATCAATATAAATGGTCGGTGAGTATTTAGATTCATAATTATTGAAACCAATGTTTCAATTTAATTAATTCAATTCAATATCATATAACAATTCTCTAGTCAATTATCATAAACTAATCAATATAAATGGTCGGTGAGTATTTAGATTCATAATTATTGAAACCAATGTTTCAATTTAATTAATTCAATTCAATATCATATAACAATTCTCTAGTCAATTATCATAAACTAATCAATATAAATGGTCGGTGAGTATTTAGATTCATAATTATTGAAACCAATGTTTCAATTTAATTAATTCAATTCAATATCATATAACAATTCTCTAGTCAATTATCATAAACTAATCAATATAAATGGTCGGTGAGTATTTAGATTCATAATTATTGAAACCAATGTTTCAATTTAATTAATTCAATTCAATATCATATAACAATTCTCTAGTCAATTATCATAAACTAATCAATATAAATGGTCGGTGAGTATTTAGATTCATAATTATTGAAACCAATGTTTCAATTTAATTAATTCAATTCAATATCATATAACAATTCTCTAGTCAATTATCATAAACTAATCAATATAAATGGTCGGTGAGTATTTAGATTCATAATTATTGAAACCAATGTTTCAATTTAATTAATTCAATTCAATATCATATAACAATTCTCTAGTCAATTATCATAAACTAATCAATATAAATGGTCGGTGAGTATTTAGATTCATAATTATTGAAACCAATGTTTCAATTTAATTAATTCAATTCAATATCATATAACAATTCTCTAGTCAATTATCATAAACTAATCAATATAAATGGTCGGTGAGTATTTAGATTCATAATTATTGAAACCAATGTTTCAATTTAATTAATTCAATTCAATATCATATAACAATTCTCTAGTCAATTATCATAAACTAATCAATATAAATGGTCGGTGAGTATTTAGATTCATAATTATTGAAACCAATGTTTCAATTTAATTAATTCAATTCAATATCATATAACAATTCTCTAGTCAATTATCATAAACTAATCAATATAAATGGTCGGTGAGTATTTAGATTCATAATTATTGAAACCAATGTTTCAATTTAATTAATTCAATTCAATATCATATAACAATTCTCTAGTCAATTATCATAAACTAATCAATATAAATGGTCGGTGAGTATTTAGATTCATAATTATTGAAACCAATGTTTCAATTTAATTAATTCAATTCAATATCATATAACAATTCTCTAGTCAATTATCATAAACTAATCAATATAAATGGTCGGTGAGTATTTAGATTCATAATTATTGAAACCAATGTTTCAATTTAATTAATTCAATTCAATATCATATAACAATTCTCTAGTCAATTATCATAAACTAATCAATATAAATGGTCGGTGAGTATTTAGATTCATAATTATTGAAACCAATGTTTCAATTTAATTAATTCAATTCAATATCATATAACAATTCTCTAGTCAATTATCATAAACTAATCAATATAAATGGTCGGTGAGTATTTAGATTCATAATTATTGAAACCAATGTTTCAATTTAATTAATTCAATTCAATATCATATAACAATTCTCTAGTCAATTATCATAAACTAATCAATATAAATGGTCGGTGAGTATTTAGATTCATAATTATTGAAACCAATGTTTCAATTTAATTAATTCAATTCAATATCATATAACAATTCTCTAGTCAATTATCATAAACTAATCAATATAAATGGTCGGTGAGTATTTAGATTCATAATTATTGAAACCAATGTTTCAATTTAATTAATTCAATTCAATATCATATAACAATTCTCTAGTCAATTATCATAAACTAATCAATATAAATGGTCGGTGAGTATTTAGATTCATAATTATTGAAACCAATGTTTCAATTTAATTAATTCAATTCAATATCATATAACAATTCTCTAGTCAATTATCATAAACTAATCAATATAAATGGTCGGTGAGTATTTAGATTCATAATTATTGAAACCAATGTTTCAATTTAATTAATTCAATTCAATATCATATAACAATTCTCTAGTCAATTATCATAAACTAATCAATATAAATGGTCGGTGAGTATTTAGATTCATAATTATTGAAACCAATGTTTCAATTTAATTAATTCAATTCAATATCATATAACAATTCTCTAGTCAATTATCATAAACTAATCAATATAAATGGTCGGTGAGTATTTAGATTCATAATTATTGAAACCAATGTTTCAATTTAATTAATTCAATTCAATATCATATAACAATTCTCTAATCAATTATCATAAACTAATCAATATAAATAGTGGGTGAGTATTTAGATTCATAATTATTGAAATCAATGTTTCAATTTAATTAATTTAATTCAATATTATGTAACAATTCTCTAATCAATTATCAATATAAATAGTCCGTGAGTATTTAGATTCATAATTTAATTAATTTAATTCAATATCATATAAAAATTCTTTAATCAATTATCATAAACTAATCAATATAAATTATATTACAGCGAGTGAGTATTTAGATTCATAATTATTGCAATCAATTTTTCAATTTAATTAATTTAATTCAACATCAAATAATAATTCTTTAATTAATTATCAATAATATTTTTAGAAATGCTAAACGATTTCAAAATGAATTTGGTAAATGGACAAGTGAAGATAGAGAAATTGATGAATTTATTCAACAAATACAACTAAATGCAAATAATTATCAAGAAATTATTGAATGGATTCCATTTGGAAGACTTGAAAATGTAACATACCTTGCTAAAGGGGGTTTTGGCCTAGTATATAAAGCAGATTGGCTTGATGGATTTATAAATTATTATTCTTATAAAAAAAAAATGGTATAAATTTGGTAAACAAGTTGTTTGGTATAGGCATGGTAAACAAAATGTTTGCTTGAAAAGTCTTAGTAATCTCACAGATAAAACTGATTTCTTGCAAGAGGTAAATATTTCATATTACCATACTAACTATATATTTCAAATATAAATTAAATATAAATTAAATATATTTTATTTATGCTAATAAACATTTTAGATTAAAAATCAACTTAAATTTCGAGGTAGAAATGCAATTTCTATATATGGTATCACTAAAAATCCAACAAAAAATGAATATATGATGGTTATGGATTATGCAAAATATGGTAGTCTTCGAAACTTGTTGAATAACAAGTTTGAAAACTTAACTTGGAAAAAAAAATACAATATTTTATCAACTATTGTAAATGGACTTATAAATATTCATGAAATGGGTTTAATGCATAAAGATTTCCATTCTGGTAATATAGTTAATCAAGATTTAACATTAAGTTATATTACTGATTTTGGACTGTGCAAACCAATTACAGAAAATGATCCAGAAAATATTTATGGTGTAATTCCATACATGGCACCTGAAACATTGAGTAGAGGAGAATACACTCAAGCTTCTGACATTTATTCTTTTGGTATGGTTATGTTAGAAGTTCTAACTAGTTATCAACCATATTATAATATTCCACATGATGCAACTCTTGCAAAGGATATTTGTGAAGGGCTTAAACCTGAAATTAAGTGTGAAATTCCTCAATTTCTCAAAGAAATAATGGAAAAATGTTGGAATTTTGAACCTCTCAATCGTCCAACTGCTAAAGAATTGAAATCTCAACTTGAATCTTATGATGATTATGATAATATTGAAATAAAAGAACAAGTAAACAAACAAATTAATGTAGCAAATAAATTAAACAAGAATTTTATTCAATATAATCCAAATATAAAACATCTCGAAGCAATATATACAAGTAGACATTTGCCTTTTGTAAAATCGAAAACATTTGAATTACATAGTAAGTACATATATTTTTTTAGCAATAATAATAATTTTTTATAAAATANGTGAGTATTTAGATTCATAATTATTGAAATCAATGTTTCAATTTAATTAATTTAATTTAACAATTCTCTAATCAATTATCATAAACTAATAGTTAGTGAGTATTTAGATTCATAATTATCGAAATCAATGTTTCAATTTATATAATATAACAATTCTCAAATCAATTATCATAATATAAATTATATTATAGCAAGTGAGTATTTAGATTCATAATTATTGAAATCAATGTTTCAATTTAATTAATTTAATTCAATATCACATAACAATTCTCTAATCAATTATCATAAACTAATAGTTAGTGAGTATTTAGATTCATAATTATCGAAATCAATGTTTCAATTTAATTAATTTAATTCAATATCATATAACAATTCTCTAATCAATTATCATAAACTAATCAATATAAATTATATTACAGTTTGTGAGTATTTAGATTCATAATTATCGAAATCAATGTTTCAATTTAATTAATTTAATTAATTTAATTCAATATCATATAACAATTCTCAAATCAATTATCATAAACTGATCAATTACCATAAACTAATCAATATAAATAGTTCGTAAGTATTTAGATTCATAATCATTGAAATCAATGTTTCAATTTAATTAATTTAATTCAATATTATGTAATCAATTATCAATATAAATAGTCCGTGAGTATTTGGATTCATAATTATTGAAATCAATGTTTCAATTTAATTAATTTAATTCAGTATTATGTAACAATTCTCTAATCAATTATCATAAACTAATCAATATAAATTATATTACAGCGAGTGAGTATTTAGATTCATAATTATTGAAATCAATGTTTCAATTTAATAAATAAAGGCGAGATCTCACTTTTCGATCAAAAAAAAAAAAGAAATCAATGTTTCAATTTAATTAATTTAATTCAATATCATATAACAATTCTCTAATCAATTATCATAAACTAATCAATATAAATTATATTACAGCGAGTGAGTATTTAGATTCATAATTAAATTAATTTAATTCAATATCATATAACAATTCTCTAATCAATTATCATAAAATAATAGCATGTGAGTATTTAGATTCATAATTATTGAAATCAATGTTTCAATTTAATTAATTTAATTCAATAT
>PQFF01000368.1:21863-37155 GCA_003547095.1 Diversispora epigaea
TTCTAAGTAAACTTTATGAGTTTAAAAGATATCAAGTTGAAATTTTAATCAAAGATTCTTTATTATATTCTTTATTAAATTAAAAAAAAATATTTAAAATTTATAAGTAAATTAAAAAAGATCTTGAGCTTAAAGTTTATATTAAATTATTATTAAAAAAATTTTTTTTTACTATAATACAGCAATTCAGGGGAAATTTTCTATGTTTGATATAGCAATGATTGATAATTATTTTCAATCGTAAATTTTAATAATCAAACCTATTTCACCCGGTTTTAAAAGTTTCAACCGGGTTACCCGTGGTATCTAGGTGAAACCAGATTATATAAACCCGGTTCTAAGCCCTATATCCAATAGGTACCTGATATGTGTACTATACATGTTGTTAAAACTATTGAATTGAGTCAGATGCAATTAAAATTAGAAAAATTGGAATTAAGTCAAGACAAATTTTGACTTTTATTAGTAATTGATACAATTAGTTGAGTTAGACGTAATTAAAAATTGAAATTTTAAGAGTTGAGTCAAGGCCAAATTAGTTTTGATGACATATCGAATACCTGTTAGGTGTACGATATAATATATTGGATACCTGATAGAGACTATTGGTAACATATCGGGGACTTATCCAATACTTGAAATTAAGCATCAATTAGGTACCTGATAGGTGTATAATAGGTACCTAATTTTTAATATTTCAATTTGTGTTATAAATTTTTTCTGTAAAAATAAATTCAAATATCCAAATGATACCTTTATTATTAGATTAAGGTTTAGATTTTTTATTGTTAGATAAGTTAATTACAAAGATAAGATAGGTATAATATAAGGGTATGATAATGAAATATAAGAGTATATAATAATAATAATAACAAATATAGTTGATAAATAACAGAAATGGATAGAATTTTTTATTACTTTGAAAAATATATATATATATATAATAAGGTAAGATTTTAAAAAGGTGAGAGATAATTTTTTTATTAATTTTTAATATTGGCAAATGTAGGGTTTAACCTTTTGAAGATAATTAGAGATTAGATTAAGTCTTTGTTTAATCTTATTAATTATTTGTAGTAATTATTTGTATTAAGCTTATTATGATGTAAATTTGAATAAAGATAAGATCTTGTGAATTAAAAAAAAAAAAAAGAATTTAGTCAATACAATTTAATTAGCCTTTAAACAGAATTTAGCTAATACAAAATCAATTAGTCAAAGGTGTAATTATTGAATCAGCTTTGATATCAATTAAGTTTTTCACTTTTAATAATATATATTACTTGTAACTTTACTTAATAAGAAAATTGAGAATTTTTTTTATTTTATGAATCAATTCTATTTTATAAGAAGAATTTAATTTTTTGGTTTCAATTAAATTTTATTACTAGATCAATTTTAATTTAAGATTTTATAGAATCTTATTATAGAGGTTCTATATTTATAAATAAAAAAAGATTTTACTTGTTTTTTTTAAAAAAAAAATATATTAAAGAAATTTTCTAGACTCAATTGGTTAAATTATATCTGGTTAAATTCCTAGTTAGAGCTTGGAACCGTGTTCCAATTATATATGTTTCCAAAATTGATTTTGAATTTTTGAGGTATTTCGACTTTTGAGATTTATACAGAATCTATTCTATATATAGAAGTAAAAAAAGTATTCAGTTATATGTATCTTTAATTAAAGAATTTATCTGGGTGATCAAAAAATTTCAGGTTTTAAATAAAATAATTTCGTCTTCTATGAAAAATTATTTCGACTTTTTTCCCCAAAATTGCAATTTCGGGGTTTCAAAATAATTTTGCATGCAAGTATAGTTCCAATAAGTCATCCGGATATCCAAATGATCCTAAAATCGGATATCCGGATGAACCCGAATGATTTCTTAAAAATTTTTTTCATCTGATTTCATCTGGTTTCATCTGGTTTGGGGTATAAACCAGGTGAAATAGGTTTGATCATCAAAATTTACGATTGAAAATAATTATCGATCGTTGTTACATATAAAACTTTTTAATCTATAAGTAAATATTAAAAACTGTAATAAGCAAACTTAAAGATGAGAATGATATGCATGTTCAGTAGAAAGAACAAACTTATATCATTAAAATTAAGAGAATAATTAGTAGTTAAAGTTTAAATGAATAAAAAAATCTGTTCAAACTTTAATTGCTAATTATTCTCTTAATTTTAATGATATAAGTTTGTCCTTTCTACTGAACATGCACATCATTCTCATCTTTAAGTTTGCTTATTACAGTTTTTAATATTTACTTATAGATTAAAAAGTTTTATATGTAGCAACGATCGATAATTATTTTTGATCGTAAATTTTGATGATTAAACTTATTTCACCTGGTTTTGAAAGTTTCAACTGGGTCACCCGTGGTATCTAGGTGAAACCGGATTATATAAACCCGGTTCTAAGCCCTATTTCTAGTTCAATTGATATTGCACCTATTATATATGTCATCAAAACTATTGAATTGAGTCAGGTGCAATTAAAATTAAAAAAAAAATTGAAGTTGAGTCAATTAAAAATTGAAATTTAAGAGTTGAATCAAGGCCAAATTATTGAAATTCCAAAAATTGGAATTGAATTTGCAATTGACATAATTTATTTGACAGATTAAGGCTTTTTACTTTTGACATGTATAACATAGACAATTAAATAGCACCTACTACTCTTAGTAGATACTCTTATCTGAATTTGCTGTCATAAATTCAAGTTTTACACTTTGTTACGCTTCAGTACAATGTGCTTTCGAAACTTCAGGTTTTCCTCTAAAAGATTTAAAACAGTTGAGTGGTGTCTAATACCTATTGATTCTTTAATAAATGACCTCAAACTTTTGTCCTCGTTTAGTAACTTATTTTTTATAAGTTGGATTTACATGATTGTCAATTTACAGGATATTGAATCATTAAACACATGATTCTTTCAGTCATTAAGCGACCTGAATAAGTTTCCTCGCAAAAGCATTATTTGGGCCCATTCATTATACCTAATATTTGATAGAGATCATTATTTGGCTATATTTCTGATACTTTATTAAAATCTATTAACGCTTCATTATAATTTTCTTAACTTTATCATCCCGATTTCTTCTCGTTATTTTCCAGTTTCGTGCTTCTTTTAATTAAATCGGAAAGTTTATCGATTCTTTTGCCACTTTTCTTGCAAGTAAAGTTATTGCGCGGATTCACTCTTTCGAAGTTAATTGCATATAAAATAATAAAAATTATAATTTTTAAATTTGAAAAGAATAAATTTTTATTTATATCAATATTAAAAAAAAACATAAAATTCAATAACTTTTAATAGTAAAAATATTTTTTATTAAAAAAAAGTGCCAAAAGAAACGTACATTTTTATGTGTTACATAATGATTGATTGTTGTGCAGCCGCTTACCGAGTTCATTTTTAACTCATCTATTTTAAATTGGGAAATTAATGAATTTTATTGATTTTATTCAAATGTTGCAAATTCTAATTATTCCGTTAAAAAAATTTTTATTTTATAAATTACGGCAATATAAATAAATTACGGTCATTACGGCATTATGACATTACGGAATTAGCCAAAATGCCGTAACCCGTTGTTAATTCCTGAATTTCAAGTATCAACTAAGCATACAGGTCATCAACTTCTTCGCCAAATTCGGTACCAGTAACCTCCATAGCACTTCCGCCAGTTGGTGCAGATGAACCTCCAATACCACCTTCAGGGAATTTGAAATTGGGTCCGAATCCACGAGATGATTGTAAATTTTGAGCAAACAATTCATATTTGCGAATATCATTGTCGGATACAGAGCGACGAGCGAATTTCATAGCCTCTTCGAAGTGAGCTCTGTTTTAAACAAAAAACATGTTATATATAAAGCAACAAAGAAATAAATAAACTTATAAATCTCAATTATTATAGTACCGTGTGATTTCTGGAACTGGGTCTTCTAGATCCATATCATCTTCCGTACTAATATCTTCACCAGCTTCTTCTTTTTCTTTGAGTTCTCGTTCTCGTAGTGTTTCCTTGTCAATACTTTCTCTGATAGCTAATTTACAGGCACGTTGGCAAATTTCCGTCAAATCAGCACCGGAAAAACCATGTGTTGCCTTGGATAAAAATGTTAAGTCAACATCAGCTGCAACAGGCGATTTTCGCAAGGTAGCTTTCAGAATTGAAAGTCTCGAAGCCTCGTCAGGAAGGGGAATGTATATCAATTGGTCGAGACGACCCGGACGAAGTAAAGCGGGATCAATTTGATCGGGACGATTTGTAGCACCAATAACGAATACATTCTTCTTTACATTCATACCATCCATCTCAGTAAGGATTTGATTAAGTACACGATCGCCAGCACCACCACCATCACCAAGTGAATTACCACGCGCCTTTGCGATTGAATCCAATTCATCAAAGAACATTACACATGGAGCTGCAGCTCGTGCTTTATCGAAAACATCCCGTACATTTGCCTCTGATTCACCAAACCACATTGTTAATAGCTCAGGACCCTGTGGAATTTTTAAATCATTATTAATGATACGATAAAATTTAATATTTACTTCCGAAAGACTGAATAATTCTGTATAAGACTGCGAAGATTATAACTCACCTTAATACTGATAAAATTAGCTTGACATTCATTGGCAATAGCCTTGGCCAATAAAGTTTTACCGCACCCGGGTGGACCATAGAATAATACACCTTTTGAGGGAGACATACCGAATTTCAAGAATTTTTCGGGATGCTCTACTGGGTATTGCACTGTTTCTTTCAATTCTTGTTTTACTTTCTCGAGCCCTCCAATGTCACCCCATGTAACGGTTGGTACTTCGACAACTGTTTCTCTTAAAGCAGATGGATTTGATACACCCAAAGCATACTATAAAATGAAAAATAAAAAGAATTTAAGAAATGCGAAATCAAAAAAAAAATATATATATGTATAAATATACAGGTTTTTGAAAATATGTACTCTGAAATTGTCCATGGTAACAGCCAGTGAATCTAAGACCTCAGCATCAATAGTTTCGTCTTCCAAATCAATAAGATCCATTTTCTCACGAATTTGTTGCATAGCAGCTTCAGAGCAAAGTGATGCTATATCAGATCCAACATAGCCATGAGTTTCGGAAGCAATCTACCCGAAGAAAGATATTTAGTGATTATTCCTCCCCAAAAAAAAATTGAAAAAAAAATAGCATACTTGTTCTAAATCGACGTCATCATCCAATTTCATGTTCTTAGTATGAATACGAATAATTTCTAGACGACCAGTAGGGTCGGGAATGCCGATATCAATTTCTCGATCGAACCGACCAAAACGTCTTAAAGCGGGATCAATACTATTGGGACGATTTGTCGCGGCCATTACAACTACATTCGATCGTGCTTTCATACCGTCCATTAGAGTAAGAAGTTGAGAAACAACTCGACGCTCTACTTCACCATTTGTCTATAATGTAATAATGTAAAAATTTATTATTTAATGCTAAAAATTTTCGATTCATATTATCACGAAAAAGATAATCTCGAAACTCACTTTTTCACGCTTTGGAGCAATGGCATCAATTTCATCAATAAAAATGATGGCGGGACTATTCTTTTCCGCCTCTTCAAATGCTTTTCTCAAATTACTTTCAGATTCACCAGCCATCTTTGACATTATTTCGGGACCGTTAATCAAGAAGAAGAACGCCCCAGTTTCATTGGCCACGGCACGTGCAATTAAGGTTTTACCGGTACCGGGAGGACCATACATAAGAATTCCACGCGGTGGTTTGATACCGATTGACTTGAAGAGCTGAGGGTGTCGAAGTGGAAGTTCGACAAGTTCACGAATTTGAGCCATTTGTTTACGACATCCACCAATATCATCGTAACCAACATCATTTAGGTTAGCCTCTTCGTCTTCGCGTTTGATGGGTTCACCTTCACAATGTATAACTGTATCTTGTGCAACCTAAAATTCAACAAAATTCCGGTTTAAATCGATCCAGGTCAGTGATATAAAATATATACTTACTACGCAAATGATGATTACAATGATAACTTCAAATTTATACTTACGATACAATACTCTGGTGGATCCGTTTCTACAACTTTAAATTCAACAGCCCTCATACCACCTCTGACCAAGAACAAATCACCCTTTCGTACAGGTCGATATGCTTCTAGGAAGTATGGCTTTAGGTACACTTCAAATAGATTACCTGTTACACCTTCGACTGTATCATCTATTGGCAACACGTGAATTCGCTTTCCATATTTGATTTCAGTACATGGATGAATTGCTACCACGTCACCCAGACGAACGCGAAGGTTATTTCGTACAACTTAATAATTTAAAAAATAAATAAATAATTTTAAAGAAAGATTAGTTTAATAATTTGCGAAAGGTAAACTAGTAAAACCAATTTCATTCATTTAATTTATATATATATATAGATTATTAACTTTATTTGACATTTTTTATACCTTTATTAATTTTCACTTTTGTGTCATCACACGTATCATCGGCCAATACAATTAATACTGTATCACGTCTTTTTTTCCCTTTTATCAACACAGTGTCTCCACGGAAAAGTTGTAATTTTTCCATGGTAGCTGTGGAAAGAGACATTACAGAATTATCATCGTTTGTTGCATCATCAACAATTAATTTATTGGGAGCAGGTTTCTTGCGAAGTATTGCTGTTGCGGGATCATTATTTGGATTAGAATTTGGTGGGTTGTTATCACTTTCAAAATATAAAATAAAACCAATATTTCCATAAATTGAGAAGGAATAAAAATGAGTAAAAAAAAAAAAAATTGAAAATCCCAAATAAAAAAAATTTCAGAGATCAAAAGATTATCGTTCCCGAGTGATGAAAAAAAAAGATATAGTTAATAAAAGATTTCAAATTGAGAGTAACAGGTAATAGGAGTTTGAATGAACTAGATACATACACTAGTTTTCCCTTTCCTTCTGACATTTTTTAAATTTATATTTCTCTTTAACCTTTAATTAAGGCTTTGTTTTTTTTTAAAAAAAAAGTGGACAGAAAAAAATGGCAAATTAGTCTAAACCAAAGCTATATGAAGAAAAAGTCAATAACAAGTGTATTTGTGTATAAAAATAAACCTACACGGCAAATGTAAAAACTAAAGACCGTACGGATATTTCAAGAATGTTGAAGAACAATATATCAATAATCAAGGCGCTTACGCAACCGCTGATGAACGCGATCACGTTGTTTCACCATAAAGTAAATGAATGAACATAAGGTTTATTGATCACCTCTTCACAGGTTAATACGAAAGTTAACGCGTTACAGTTTTATCATTTTTGATAGAATCTGAACACAAAAGAACTGGAAGAATGATCCTATCAAGTACTTATTAAGGATTTGATTGAATATTTATTATGAACTTCAATCTGACAAATGTTATCATCTCTTAAATTTTATTCTTTTGATGAGGAATTATTTTATTCAAAGATTGTTATTATTTGATATCTTTTTAAATTTTTATGTATAGAATAAAATAAATATCAATATTTATTATCTCTAGAACAATTTCAATATTATTACTTTTACTTTTATTAAGTTTTATTTTATTTTATTGAAGTTTTGTCAAAAATAAAAGCAAGTCCAATTCTCAAAAATTACGAAATAATTTGTACAAAATTATACGAAATTGAACAAACAAACAACACAACAAACAGCCAGATAAATGTATTTTAATATATATTTAATAGTATTAATAATCATTTGGATAAATCAGGTAAAAAAAAAATAAATCTTTTATTAAAACTTTACTGAAAACCAAAGAAAATATTTAAGAAATAAAAGAAAATACTCTAATCTGAAGTATTAGAATCGATAAGCCAAAGATAATTATTTAATGGATAAAAGAAAAAATATCTTCCCTCAATTTAACAAGTGATCAGTAAAAAAAATATTATGGTTTGAAAACCACTGTAGCTTTTAGGCAAGCAATGTGTCTTCCATCAGGTGTGTAAGCATTGGCATCAACAATATATTTTCCCTGAGAAATTAAGAAAATTAAGAAAATTGAGAAAATTAAGAAAATTAAGAAAATTAGGAAAATTAAGAAAATTAAAAAAATTGAAAAAAATCGAGAAGATAAAATTGTCATAAAATTGTCATAAAATTGTATTTCTTTTGATCGATTATTGTTGTACTTACTGGAGGAATTTCTTTTGGTAATTCAACTGTTTGTTGTAAATATTGATCACCTTGTTCAAGTGGACACTGTTTACCGACTTTTTCGATTTCATCACAAAGGTCAAGTTGCTTGTGTAGAAGTTTGACCAATCCATACTTGACAACTATATCGACAAAGCTTCCCTTAACTACAGTTTCTTTCAAATAACCTGCAGCGTCGATATAAACTTCTTTACCCTTGAGAGGAGGATCCGGTTTTATGTCTATATATTTGATTTTCAGTATATCATCATCTTTCCCACAATTTGAAATTGTCTCATAATTTGGTCTTGCGGGGAAAGTTTTAGCTAAAATTTTATCTGATATTTCATAGTAAGGTTCATTCAAATTTAAATCTGCATATACGAATAAAGAAAGAAAGACTACAAGACAGATAAGGTTTTTTATCAACATCGTAATGAAAAAAGATTATAAAAATCAAAAAAATTTTGTTTGGGAAAAAGAGAATCGTTTTATTACAAACTAAAAGGAATTATTGAGTATTTATAGATATTCATTGTGTTGGGGATTTTTAATATCTCATCCTTAGGTGCAACACAGCTGATCCTGAAGTTTGCGTATCACATTGTTTAATTAGCTTTTACTTTTTTTTTTTCTTTTCTTGTAATCATTTTTATTATAGTTTCACCCTTGTACTCCCTTGTAACGTCATTTTAATCGAATTTGGGAAGTTCATTCGATAATCATTACACATTAATATCTAAATAGTTATAAATAGTTATAAATATTATATAAATATTTTAAATATGTATTATATAAATATTATAAATATTATAAATATATATAATATGATAAATAAATAATATAATTGGATAATATTTTTTTTGAACATGAATGAAAATGATGACACCTCAAAACTATTCATTCACGAAAAACGTAAAATTAAAGCAACGAGTCATTCTTGGATATCCTGATACAAATTATTCTGGAATATGTGTAGTATCAGGGGTAGAAGAAAGTTGTATTATTGATAATGATACTTGTATATTTGAAGATAATAATGATAATAATACTTCTAACGAAGAATTAATAAAGAATGATATTACATTAAAAATCACGAATACTGAACATGTTAAGCATTTTTTTTTCTTTTCTCTTCTTTTCTTTCCCTTAATAAATAATTTTATATAATTGAATTGGTAGAATTATCATCTCATTAATTTTAATTTTTAATTTTAATTTTATTATTAATTTTTTAGGCCAGTTTTATAGCAATTGAAGAATTACCACCAATCACTAAACAAACTTATTTTGTAAATTCGTTAGTCTCATTATTCTGCGAAAATAAAGTATCAGAAGTATTCATTGTGGCTTCGATAAATTTTCCAGAGAAAGATAATTTTGTTTATTTAGGTTGTTTACCAAAAATTGATGAGATGAAAATTAATAATTGTTGGTATCTTTATTATTAAATACAAATATTATATATATATCTCTCTCTATATTTTTATATATATTTTTATATATATTTTTTATTAATAATTAATAATTAATAATTAATAATTATTATTTTTACAAAATTTCAAAGCAAAATTAAAAAGATTATCACCAACTCTGAAGCTGCAAGATCATTTCTTTAATACACTTATTACATTGTTGAAAGTGGAATATATTGCTACAAAATGTTTGTTGTATCCTGGAAAATATACTAGAAAAAGATCTCCTGAAGAAAATACTTATGAGGTAATTATTGTATTTTTTTATTTTATTTTATTTTATTTTATTTTATTTTTTATTTTATTTTTATTTTACTAAAAATCTAATTTTTTTTTTTTATTTTAATTTTTTTATTTGTAACATTTATATAAAAAGATTGGAATATTAAAAAATTTGGTTGAAGTATTAGAAGAATTTTTGGATGCAAAAATTTCAATGACTAAAGTATTGAAAACAAGAGAAAATCAATTATATAAGATAGAAGATTTAAAAGAAAATAATTCAGATAGTATGATTTATATGTAAAAACAAATAAATAAAATGGTTTTATTTTTTTTTTAATTTAAAAAATAAAATTATTTTATTTATTTTTGAAAATTGTAAATAATTTGTCATTAATATGTTTTCCAGAAGTGGGAATCAAATTTAACAATAAATATCAAGCAAAAACAAGTTTTGCAAATGTCAATCAATTTTAAACATGAACTTTACCTGAATTGATATTTTAAAAATAAATACAAAATAATTTATAATGCTTCCAATTTTTTTATTTTCTCTTTAATTTTATCAATTTCTTTTTTTAACTTGGCATGGTTTTCTTTATTGATAAAACAAAAAAAAAATTAAGATATTATTTGTAATTGGAAAAAAAAGAAAAGAATAATTATTAATTTAAACAAAATATATAAATACTTCACTTTTTTTATCATCTTTAATTAACTGTTTATTATTTTCCATGAAAAATATATTGGTGTCTGATTTTTGGTAATAGATTGTCTAATAAATAAATATAAATATATTATAAATTTAATAAACATAAAATATAGATATAATAAATATTTCAACTCCAATGATAAATGTAAAAACTTACTGCATTTGGTTTTAAACTTAATAATTCAGAAATCAATACATCAGTTTCTTGAAACTATTAATAAAAATATAATTATAATATATATAATTTAATCAGAGAATTTAAATGCATCATCATTTTTAAGATAATTTAATGGTATGGTAACCTTTTTTTCTAGTTGAGAAAGTTTAAATTTTAAAATTTGAATATCTACAGCATTTTGTTTATTTTGTTTAGACATTTTAGAAAACTTTTTCTATTCAGAAATTGAAACATTTTTTTATTTTTTTATGTGGTATGGCGTATTGTGGCTTCTGCGGATTCTGTGGCTTATCTGATGATAAATAAAATTTTAATATAAAAAGGACCACCATCCGCACTTTAACTTTTTAACCTTAAAGATGTCTCAAACTTTGAGAAGTAATTATTTATTGATTTGCTTTACTATTAATTAATTATTCTTAATTATTCTTAATTATTTTTCCTTCTTACATTTTTTTCCTTTCTTTTTTTTTTTCTTTCATTTAAGAACCTCCACCAACTATATCTTTCAGTTCAACGTCAACAAAGAAAAATATATTTATTCCGCCTGTTAGAGATGAATCGAACGAATTATCAAAAATGTCAGTAAAAGAGTTGGAACAAAGACTCGAAAAAAATACAAAATTTCTTGAAAATGAGTAAGCTTTTGATCTGACTTTATACTTTTTTAATAAAGAATATTTTAAAGAATGCTGATCACATTTCTCTCACCTCTCCCTCACCTCTCCCTAACACCTCTCCCTAACACCTCTCCCTAACACCTCTCCCTCTCCTTTCTAGGGAATTAATTTCCAAATTGCCAGATAAAGGGAAAAGGGTTATCGAACGCAATAAACAAATTATACAAATCATTGAAAGGAGAAAATCATCATCAATATCAAAACCGATAAAGAAATTGAATGCTCAATTTGAAAAGATGACGATTGAAAAGGATGACGAAATGAATTATAACAACAACGATAACAACAACAACAACAAAAACAACAACAACAACAACAACAACAATAATAATAATAATAGCAACAATAATTATAACAATAACAATAATCATAACAGAAACAACAATAACGATAATAATGGGAAAAACTCGAAACATGAAAAATATAAAAGACCAACTCGTATTAATATTATATCAATGGAAGAAAGTATTCAATTACAAAAAAGACAAAAGGGAATAGAAGAAGTATGTTAATTTTATATATTTTAAAAAATATTTCTTTAATAATAATAAATAATAATAATTCTAATTTTATAATTTATTAGGAACTTCGATTGAAATCTTTGACTGATCAATTTAGTAAAATTTCTGTTGAAAATAACTCGGAAGAATGGAAAAAGTGAGTCATCATGTGATAAAGCATTAATATTTTATACGGATATCTATCTATTTATCTTGTTAATTCACTTAATATCTTGCTAAATTGTCTCTTTTGTTGATGCAGTATTCGTTATTTTAGAAATGAATTTTCTGACAATGATTCGTCATTCACAGAAGATTCTGATGACGAATTGAGTGAAATTCATGTTTTTGAACCTCAATCGATCACAAAGATTTAGGAAATATCATACATACATATATATATATATATATATATAGTAAGTGTATATTAAATATATAATGAATGTATTGGAGATATATAAAATCTTTTAATTAATTTATTCCAGATGTCTTTCTATAATTTTAATAACATTTAAAAATTCCCTTTTCATATGTGCATTTGTATTTGTAAATATATTTGTTAAATAATTTTTTTTGGCACTTTTCTTCATAAACGCATGTCTTATTTTTACACTTTTTTTTTTTAAAAAAAAAAATGTATGAGAAATTTAATAAAGTAAACGTGAATTTTGATTATAAACTTAAAATATCGTGTAAAACAAAACCTTCCCACATACGACACAAACCAGATATTGGAAAGATAGTCGATCCTGCTTATCCAATCACATTGAATGAATCATAAAGTTTATTATACTATATTTTATACTATATTATTATATAACTGTCATTTTTATATCATTTTTGGAAAAAATGGAAGAACCAGAAGATATTCTTGAAGATATTATTGAAGAACCTGAAAAAGAAATTAATGATATTTTGACATTTTTTAAGAAAAAAAGGTTTTGATAATCTATTTTATGTAAAATTCAAAAGTAATCATATTTATCATTTATCATATCCGTTATCGAATAACTGATCAAAAAAAAAAAAATGAAGAAAAAGTGGTAAAATACCATTGAAACGTGGCGGATTAAAAGATAATCAAGAAATCGAATCGGATCAACAAGAATTTTTTGAGGAATCATTATTAACGTTGAAAGATGCTCTAAGTGAAGAAAGAAGTACATCAAGGTTTAATACTTTTTTCTATTAAGAATAGTTCTATTTTTTTTTTTAAAAAAAGCGTAAAGATTATAAGTTTACCAATGTGGTCTGCCCCATTTATGATAAGTCGGAAAATATGCAAAGGAATATGGTACAAATCTCCTATTAACAAAATCAAAATTATCACTGCTCGCGGAAATCATCTTCATAATATGGGTCATTCGATTAATGGACAGATCTGGTTATATCCAGAAGAAGCATTATTTTTATTGGAACGTGGAATGTTGACAATTGAATTTAAAGATGTTCCAGTGTCAATTCAACAAGCTTATATGTTGATGATGACTGGAGATGAATTTATAACACTTGAGAAGTATCAGGTTTGTGTTATATTGTGTTAAAGAAAAGTGATTTGATTCTTTATCACAATATTTTGAATTTATCAATATATTTTATATTCTTTATATTTTTTTTTGGTTTAAGGTATATACATATCTAAAAAGAATTGGATTTACTGTTATGAGACCACCATCACAATCACAATCACTATCATCAACGAATTCTTTATCAAGTTCTCCACCAGATAAAAAAAATGATTCGCCTTCTTCACATGGTATTTATAAGAAAATATTATTTTTTTTTTCATCTTTTCTAAAAAAATAACACTATTTCACCTTTATTATTATTATTATTATTATTAGAATCCAATAACCAAGAAAATCAAGCCATAATAAAGAACTATTTCTCATGGCGTTTAAGTAGTTTCAAATTCTGGTTACTAAAACCTTTCACCTACATTTCGCGTTATTACCTCTTTTCCAAACCTCCTTGTTCTTCACGTCTGCAGATCAACCCTATCGTTGAGCCTGAATCATGTGATACTTACGGTTTGTCACTTTGTGACGCGTCTATTCATGTTTATTCATTCATATTGATTCATATTAATACATATATATATATTTTTATATTTATTTATTTTCTTTTATGAAAGAACAAGTATTCAAAAAATTACAAATTATCCAAAGATCTAAAGATGCTGATATAGGATTGACGGCTAATGAACTGAAATTCGAAGAAGATAATCAAGAAGATTATAAAATAGATTTTTATGTACATAGGCAATCCCAAGATAAAAAATTTAAGAAAAAATCACCTGGTGAACCTTTATTCCGTGTTGTCGTTGCCAGGTTACTTAAGAAAATTTTAACATCACTAAGTTCGATTTTCATTTTTTTAGATTTTCATATTTATTTATTTAATTTTTTTTTTGTCACACTTTTAATGTTCTTAATATAGTGCCATGGTACAAAAACCACCCTCAATAAAAACTTTAGAAAAATTATTTAAAGATAACGGGTTTAATTTATCCGCTAAGAATAATAGTATATTGTTCTCCATTGTTGATGGGGAAAATGTTGTATTCCTGGAATTTAAAGATATCATTTTTGGTGATATTAAAGTCGATTTAGTGAGAAATAATTAAAAAAATATATAAAATTGTATTTATTGAAAAAAAAAATTACATGGGTCAAAGGCTCTACAGAAATGCAAGTATTAAAATGGTGATTCAAAAACCCTAAAATTAGTTAGTAGCGTTTCAGATACTGGGGGTATCACATGTGTCTTTACTTGATTCCCAAAACCACGTTTCCTATTATTATCCTTGATATAGCTTATGTCGCCCAACTTAAGTAAAGCTTAGAATTAGTCTTTAAGTCTCTTTAGTTTTAAATGTTAGACGAATCTTTCAATTTAGGAAATACGCGTGATATGAGATTTATGCTTGTGTAACGGACATAATTTCTATAAAAATGATTAAAATGATTTTTTTTCTCCCTTTGATGGATTCAACTGATCCAACTAATTTAACTGATTCAACTGATTCAACTGATTCTGGTCAACGAATATACGAAGTACCAGAATATCAAGGCCCTCTTACGCGTTTAGGATTAATTACTAATAAAAGATTAAGTCCAGGTTATAAACCTATGCCAGGGCCTCACCGATGTTATTCTCATTACAAAGACATTGGTAATGGTCTTTTATCTGATCCACTTGAATTCATAAAACCTTTTTCCATTTTTTGGAGATGTATAAAAAGTGAAAAAGGGTTGGTATTTTATAATCTTTTTTTTTTTTCATAAATTTCGTTGTAAAAATAAAAAAAAAAAAAAA
>PQFF01000368.1:37290-150584 GCA_003547095.1 Diversispora epigaea
AAAAAAAAAAAAAAAAAAAAACTATTCATTTTTTTTTAAAAAAAAAAAAAAAAATTATTAAGAAATGAACCACCACGTTGGAGACCTGTGAAAGAAGAATTATTAAATGAAAATAATTAATTGAACCACAGACAAAGGTCAATTATATTTTCAGTGAAAATTTAATCGTTTATGGATTGTATAAGAGAAAATTTTTTTGTATGATGATAAATTAGTAAAATAAATACGTAAGGCGTAATCAAATGAATTTTTTTAAAAAAAGGTTAGAACATTAATTTTCTTTGGGGTGATCTCTAGTACTTATATTTTTCAATCCTTTTGATGAAATAGCTTCGGTTGTAATGCATCTTGTAACAAAGTTCTCTATCCATATCAGTTCTTTTTCTAGTTCTAAATTAATCGAATGCAATGAAAAAGAAATATATGAATTACTAAAATTAAGTTTTGCGTGCATGCAGATTACAGAAAGGGGTAATTGTTAGCGAAGGATTCCGATTATTTAATGAAGTTCTTTTAGTTCTTTGTACTTGCTTTGAAGGATTGGCACGTGCGAACAGTGTAAATTTATGCAATTGTTCTTTTTTTTCTTTAATATTAAAAAAAATTACAAAAAAAATTGGATTGTTATTCATCATTGTATGTTGATGTGTTGATGTGTGGCTGGAGTAAAGTTAAACTAACTTAATTTGGAATAATTGTGGTCACTTAAAATGTAGGATATCATTGAGTAAATGTTTCATATTTGTTATATTTTGTTTATTTTCAAATATATCAGGTGAACTGCCGGAATTTTAATTTGTGTTTCTCAACGTTTACCAATTGGTGGGTTCAAGTAACAAACCTCCTAATTTTGTACTCGATTAAATAAAATTAATAAAGATTTTTTTTTGATTCTTTCCTTTAATTACCTTTATCGAATAATTATCATCCTTTCCTTTCTTTGGACAGTAACAAAATAAAAAACGGCTTTATAGAGAAAATTTTCTCTCCTTTAAACAATTAAGAATAAAAGAAACAATAAAAAACTTTTTATCGTTTTCTCACTCTGTGTGTTACCCACCAGTTTACTTTTATCGTTTAAGTTGCTAAGCCATCTCCATAGTCTACACCCCAACCTCTTATAAACTATATATAGTAGGTGTATAGTAAGGTTATTTCTCTTATCACTTTCGAACGATAAAAACTTGGCTGTGTTTTCCAAGCCAAATTATTCTTTATCCCTTTCGTACGGCTTGGGCTATACTCCAAGTTTCAAAATTCCCAAACTTTTCTTTTCATTTTATGTGGTAATTTACCATTTCTATATATACGTACACGTTTTTAACGATTATTAGGTTTTTACCTACCTAAAATAATATATGACTACGACTTCCGCACCAAGCGAACACGGGGATCCTTTCTTTCGTAATACAAGGAATAGGATCGCGTCGTTATCGAATAAAAATCGTGAGGTAGTTATTATCATGTATATTTCGAGTTAAATTACAAGAATATATTTTTAATTTTAAATATTGGTTATCTTTTATTTTTCTTTATTTTCATTTTTATTATTTATTTAAAAATAATTAAAATAATAATCAAAATAATTAAATTATTTTAATTTTAAATCATTTAAATTAAAATAATTAAAATAATTAAAATAATTAAAATAATTTAAAATCATTTAGTCACCATTTAAAATAATTAAAATAATTAAAATCATTATTACTTTTCTTTTCTTTTCTTTTCTGCATTTAATTTATTATTATTATTATTATTATTATTATTTATTTCCTATTATAGATTCTTGACCAAATAAGCAAACTTCAAGAATCGCAATCGCAAACTTTATCAGTAATAAATAGTAAATTGGAAAACATTCCACCTTCAAATGAACCCGAACATATCAATAAAATAGTTAATAATTTAAAGTCTAGCAAAAGGCTTAACAATGGATTCTCACGAACTGAATCAACAAATAACGAAAAAACTTTTGAAGTAGATGAAGTTGATGTCAATGATAATGATATAAATGAGAAAAAAAAGATTGATGATTCACTTTCATCCCTAAGGAGATCAAAACTCGCTGCTATGAATAATAATAACAATAGTAATAAAGATTTATCAAAAAAAATTACATCTACTAACAGTGCTGAAGAATTAGATTTAAAATATCTTTTAGAAGAAAATGATTCTGATTCAGAAAATACGGGCGAAATATCTGATGGTTTAGAAGATAAAGATTTTGATCATGATGATTTATCTTTAAAACGACGTAGTTTTAAAGGTCATCCCTCACTTTCTATAAATACTTCGAATATCAAATCGCCCAGTCGTTTAATTACACCAGATTCATCAGATTCTGAATTTGATATGTCAACTGCACATATGCCCCTAGCACCTACATTAGGTAATAGGAATCCCTTACGTGCTGCTAATCGGTACGGTTCGGCGAATGAAATTTCGGTGGATAGAAGGGGTCGTTCCGCTAGTATAACTTTCAATCCGATGGTTGAAACTGTTGAAGATGATTCTGATGTCGCTGATCATGTTGAAGTTAACGAAAAATCTTCTGAAAATGAAAGTAGAACGCGGAGCAAACAGATAATTGGACGAAGGCGTACCCAAAAATATTTAGATGAATATGATGTAGATGTCGATCTTAAAAAAGCTAACAGAATAAATCGAGTGAATCGTCGATCACAAACAGATGATTCTTATCCTAGTGTAGATATACAAGATGATAGCAGCATAATATCTAGTGAATCTATGACCGAGTCATTAAGACCACGTATTCTAAAGCATGGTGCAACTCTCGAAAATGGTAATTATTATAGTTGTAAATATTTTCATTTATTTTTAATTTTATAATTTATAATTTTAATAGAATATTTAAATCTTATATTATAAAATTTTAAAGGTTCCACATCTGAAAGAAAGCAACGAAAAAACAAAATTATTTCCGTTTCCCCGTCTGCAACATCACCTGGCAGTTCACTTGAGGGTGCAAGTTTAACGAACCCAAGTGCATCACAACCATTAACGGCGGTCGCTCAACATCACAAACATTTACAAAATGCTTTTGAATCTTTTGAAAAACTATTCACATTCTTAGGCGGACCTGTGGATGATGCATCACCACCTCCATCACGTTCGATGGCCATGGTTGTATCATCAGCACTTACGCTTAATACAAAAATGCGCAATCTTGTAGGAAATGACAACCCACCCTCGGAACGATCATTGAAAGCCTTGTTAAAGACAAGTGATGAACAAATCCGAAGTTTGACTGAATGCATATTAGCGTTAAGTCCACTTGCACCGAAAAAAACTTCAAAAAGAATGTCGACAGAAATTAATGGACGAGGACACGCTCAATATTCTGGTGATCCAACTCTGTTGCAAATGCCAACTCCTGCACATTCAGTACGTTCCATGTCCCCTATACCGAGAATGTCATCTATCCCATCTGAACTTCAAGAATCACAAAATTGTGCCGAACATATTGATGGGTCAACACAAAGAACATCACCAATCCCACAGTCCGATCAACCATCACCAACTTATTATAATCAAACGCAAAGACCTCGTTCGAATCGTATTTCTCGACCTCCTTCACCTGGTATATCACCAGAAAATATGTTAGATCAACAATATATGCAACAGCCTGCGTCACGTACTTTAGACTATCGAGAAATACGCAATCGAAGAGTTTCGGGTGGTGCATATAATAGTTCGTATTCTGGGATACTTCCAACCACATCTCCCTCACCTCCTCCACTTCCTCATTATGATTCTTCCGCTTCAAATGGACGAATGTATTATGACCGTAACGAACTTCCACGTACGCAAAGGTACAACCACCAACCCTTTAACAATACCTTGCCATCTTCTACCTTAATCACACCCCACCAACGAACAACATCACGTCCTACGTCATATATACGTACGGAAGAATCATATCCAATGAATCCCGTTCGAAATTCTTCTCTATATCGTACTGCATCTGGGAGGTCTTATACTCCACGTTTTGTTGGTGATGAGTTTTCTAATAATTCTAGACAACAACCAAGGATGTATGAATTCACCCGTAGAGCAGATCCATTATCACCAATTGAAAGACGTCAGACTCCTGCATCCGAAGTGGATCGAAGAAATGGATATGATCAAAATGTGTACGGTGAAAACGTACATGAAAGAGATTATATCCCAAGAGGAAACGATCCCAACAGTAACTTCAATAATAGTAATAATAATAATAATAATAATAATAATAATAATTATAGGCAAAGATTAATGCAACAAGAACATAATCAAGAAGTTCAAAATGATAGTGGCGAGGTCAACGAAGAAAATCGAAGTGAAGAAGATTGCGAAAATAATAATATTTGTAATGATATTGGACGAGTTGGCCAAGATAATAATCAAATCAATAATATAAGTGATGATAATATGAAGGATACATAGGATAATTCTATATTTTTAAGGCTTGCAAAATTTTGCATTTTATTTCCAAAATCAATTAATTGTTTATTTTTTTTTTTTACGTGACACTTTTCTTATAAATATTTATTGCAATCCTTTTTTATTTATGAATTCTTCGTTGTAGATATTTTTGTCTTTAATTTTTTACACTTTCATTTGAGTATATTTAATTTTGATAAAACAAAAACAACAACATTAAAGTTTTATCTATGCACATTTTCTTTCTTTATATTGTATTCTTATTTTTTAGAATTATTTTTTTATTAAAATATCATTTCTAATCTATTTTTATTTTTTTTGGTTTATATTTTATACACATGTGAATATAATTTCAATTTCACATCAAAAAAAAAAAAATTTGTTATTTTTTTTTTTTAATATTTTCTATATAAAAAATTACAATCATTTTAATAATTCATTCGCATCATTTTTTTCACGATATCATTTCTGTTAACATAAAAAAAATTCTTTTAAATTTAATAGTAATTTTTTTTTTTAAAAAAAAAGTAATAAAATTGTTACAAATGAATGAATGAAGGTAATGTTTGCGACATGAAAATTTAATTTTAATGATGAAAGAGATCTTGTGACAAAGTATATTTTTTCTTTGCGAAGCATACTAATTCATTTAAAACTATATTAATTGTAAAAAACAAATAAATTAATTTGTAAACCCAACATACATGACTCAAGCATAGATTGAACTAGATACAATTCTAAAACTTAAAGGATTTTACATAATAATTATTATACANCAATCCTTTTTTATTTATGAATTCTTCGTTGTAGATATTTTTGTCTTTAATTTTTTACACTTTCATTTGAGTATATTTAATTTTGATAAAACAAAAACAACAACATTAAAGTTTTATCTATGCACATTTTCTTTCTTTATATTGTATTCTTATTTTTTAGAATTATTTTTTTATTAAAATATCATTTCTAATCTATTTTTATTTTTTTTGGTTTATATTTTATACACATGTGAATATAATTTCAATTTCACATCAAAAAAAAAAAAATTTGTTATTTTTTTTTTTTAATATTTTCTATATAAAAAATTACAATCATTTTAATAATTCATTCGCATCATTTTTTTCACGATATCATTTCTGTTAACATAAAAAAAATTCTTTTAAATTTAATAGTAATTTTTTTTTTTAAAAAAAAAGTAATAAAATTGTTACAAATGAATGAATGAAGGTAATGTTTGCGACATGAAAATTTAATTTTAATGATGAAAGAGATCTTGTGACAAAGTATATTTTTTCTTTGCGAAGCATACTAATTCATTTAAAACTATATTAATTGTAAAAAACAAATAAATTAATTTGTAAACCCAACATACATGACTCAAGCATAGATTGAACTAGATACAATTCTAAAACTTAAAGGATTTTACATAATAATTATTATACACAAATTATTACATTTAACAAAAAAATTTCGCTATAAAAATACATTTTTTGTATAAATTAGGTACAATATCAATTGCTATTGGAAGAATTAGAATCAATTGGTTTCCGGAGTAAAATAAAGAACATCGGAGTAAAGATATCCCGTTCTCCAGCTTCCACCAAGGCTTCAGCAGTGTTGTTAAGGAATTCTGCTACATCAGATGAACCCGGCGCAACAATACGAAGGCATTCAAGACCATACACCAATTTAGAGGTTGTCCTTTAAATAAAAAATGCATTTTAGTTTATTTTAGTTATCAAGAAAAAAAGAAAATCTCTTAATTCTTTCTTTGTATAAATACCATCTGCCAAAACGAGTCATTCTAAACCCTTTCAAAGAAAAATTTCCTTTCAATGTGTTATACCAAGGTTCGTGACAATCAGATACGATCGCCATATCCTCATATTCAAGTATCTCAAAACCAACGCTCTTGGCTGCCTCAAGTGCTTGTTTATATGAGCTCAAAGAAGGAATAGAATTACCCTCCTAAATTAATTAAGTGTGAAAACTCAATATATTATTGTTCACCATAAAATTTAACATTTAACATTTACAGTCAACTTTTTATAAATGCACTTCTATAAATGCACTTCTTCCCTAAATGTATACCATGAATCAGTTCCTAAATACGCGATTATGGTGATAAAAAAAATTGATTGCAATGATTTAAAAATTTATCACGTACCTCAATTCCATGAATGATGCGTTTATGATCTGGATTGTTTTCATCATAATTTTGCGTGGTGACCCATTCATAAGTGGCAAAAAGGCCTCCTGGTTTAAGAGAACGAAATACTTCACTATAAACTGTTTCAAGTTTTGGAGAATGAACTGTAGCTTCGACCGCGTAAATAGAGTCAAATTTGCTATCGAATTCGCGTGGCATGTCTGTAAAGTCTCCCTATTTAATTAATTATACATAGTTATGTTCAATTATTCGGTTAAATTAAGAAAATTAAGAAAATTATTTAAATTCATTTTGGAAATTTACTTTAACAAAGTCAGTTTTGTCCTCCAAGCCTAATTTTTTGGAAAAGATTTTGCATCTTTCGACTTGATAACTATTATTATTAATACCGGTGACGTGAGCACCTGACATTCTCACGATTTCCCGAAGAGGGCCTCCGACCCCACAACCAACATCCTAAGAAAAATCGATAATAATTAGATATTTTTATACTAAGACAAAGATGCATTGTGATAGATCATGCTAAACTTACAAGTATTTTCTGTTTTTCATTTAAACTTAATTTTAAAGCCAAGTATTGCTCGTGACGTTTAATGGATTGTTCAAATGTATCTCCTTTATAGGCACGAGCAAAATGAAAAGATTCACCCCACCCTATATTATTATTTAATATTATTATCAAAAAATCTTATTATTCTTGTTCGTTAAATGATAATGATTATCATCGAATAAAATTCTATTATACTTTCCATATTCATAAAAATCGGTGACAATGTCATAGAACGCGTTCGTCATTATTTGGGCATTATTACGTCTTTTTGTAATGTTTTCTCCTTCATTTGATAAATCTTTTTTATCGTCCTTCCACATACCAGTATAGGTATCAACAATTTTTCTATTCAACTGACTATCTTTTCGATGAATTTTACTAATGAACCCATTCTCTTCATATAAAACTTCACCATGGTGCGATTTAAAGTCATCCATATAATCAGTTTCTAGGGTAGACACGATAAAAATTCAATGAAAATGAAATTTGAAAACGTTTCCTCCGAGAAGAAGTGAAAGAAAAGTTTCATTTAAAAAAAAAATTTCAAAAGCTTAATGAGTAGGAAATCATGTACCACAATAGAAACATTAAATTTTAAATTTGTACTCTGTGACATATAAATATAGTGAAAAATTTAATGTCGATTTTACTTAGAATTGACTATAATCCTTCAAGTAAACGCGCCACGAAAATCAAAGAACATTTTTACATTGAAATCAAATGGGAATCAAATGTTAATTTCATATTATGATCTTTTCTATCCTAGGTAGTTTTTTTTCTTTCCTATATTCTTTCCGACACGTTAGTCTACAGAAAAAAATCAAAAAAGTTGTATCACGATGTACGATAAGCAACAATAGATACAGATAAGATTGACATCGGCTACCATTCAAATTTCGTTTTCTAAATTTTAAATTATGATAACAAATGATATCATCATTTCGATGAATTGATCTTTACCTAAAAAAGAATCCTTTAAAAATGGGAGTTAAAAAAAAAAAATACTAATTAACATTTTCACATTTTCAATAACCAAATTTTAATTTTTTTAAAAACATGCATAAAGTAAATAATTTTATTTTAGCTATGAAATTTAATTGGCCACAGATAATCAGGATCGGTGTAACACCAGAGATATAAAATTGTTCATACCTTTATATTGCTCTCGTGTTCTTCTTATTACTTGTCAGGCTCATTTCAATATACGGTATTTTCTTAGCAAAAGTATAAACGCCAAGTGCGCGTACTCTCATTTTGAGGGTTGCGTTGTTGTTCTTGGGAACGTTGTAAACAGTGTCTTCCGTTTGAATTTTGCTTAACTCCAGTAATATTTGCTGAGTCAGAAGTGGCATTGTCACCATTACATAATTGTCAGGCGGCGTTATTGTAAAATAATTTAAAGATTGATAGATATCAAAAAAAATTTGATAGTGGTGTGGGAAAGTGAAAATTTTAAACTTTTCACATGGATTGCAGTACGAAATATTTTACAGTTGTGTTTTTTAAAAATTTTTTTTAAAATAAAAAAATAAATGATTTTTTATTTATGATAATGAATTTTATGCGCCTCGTTTTGTAACGAGATTTGGAACTTGTAATATAACACGTGTCATTGTACAAAAAAAAATAATATAAACATTCTATATTTGAATAAGCCGAAAATCAACTTTTTATCTTTATCATGACACCTTCTGTAGATGAAAAAGAGACTTTAGAGATAGGTTTGATAGGTTTGGGGGATATGGGGTTGGCATATGCCAAAAGAATGGTAAAAGCGGGGTGGAAAAGGTTTAAATAATATCTTCTATATTTTGTTTGAAAGTATGCATTTGTTGAAATGCATTGAATGGTTTTAAACATTGGTTTTTTTTTACTGAATTTAGGGTGAACGTTTGTGACTTACCCTCACGCTATGAACAATTAAAAGAACAATTAAAAGGTTCGATTAAATTAATAAAATTATCTTTATAACATAATTAAGAATATTTTATTTCTTTGAAAAAATTTATCCTTAAAAATTCATTTAGATACTGGTTTAAATGTTCTTTATGATGGATATGCTATATCAAGACGAAGTGATTTTATTATTTATTCAGTTGAAGCCGAAAATATTGATAAAGTGGTTGGACAATATGGACCTTGTAAGTTAAAAAGAAAAAGAAAAAGAAAAGAAAGCGAAAGAATAATTTGTTCATTATAAATTATAATCCTATTAGCCACTAAACTAGGCGCAATTGTAGCTGGTCAGGTTTGTAAATATTTAAAATTTTATAATTTTATGATAGAATCTTATAAATCAATCAAAATCGATCATTACTTGAAAATTAGACATCAGTGAAAGAACCCGAAATAAAGGCTTTCGAGAAACATCTTCCCCAAGATGTTCATATAGTTTCATGTCACTCTTTACATGGACCTACTGTGGATCCTCGAGGGCAACCATTAGTAAATTTTTTATTCATTTTTGATATTTACACGTGTGATAATTAATTATTTGATATCCATCAAAACGAAATAATATATATCTATTAAAAGGTCATGATTAAACACCGAGCTTCCCAAGAGAAATTCGGAATTGCTATGCGTGTTTTATCTTGTTTAGAATCTCAAGTTGTGCAATTATCATATCAAGAACACGACCGCATCACTGCTGATACTCAAGCTGTTACTCATGTAGCATTCTTAAGGTATGAGAAATGGAATTATTGTTTTATTTAAGATTTTTATTATTTATTTCAAATAATTCAATAAATAATTTTTATATATTATATATAATTCGCGTGATTTAGCATGGGTACAGCATGGAAAACTCAGAAACAATTTCCTGTAAATACTTTTTTTTAGTCTTTTAATAAAAAAAAAATAATGAAAATTATCAAAATTAAAATTATTGTCATTTCAGTGGGAAACCCCACAATACGTTGGTGGAATAGAAAATGTCAAAGTTCATATGGCATTACGAATTTATTCGAACAAATGGCACGTTTATGCTGGTAAGGGATTTCAAATATCAGAATCTTCTTATAATTTGTATACTATAATTACTATAATCCTTTATATTAATTTTATTAATTATAGGTTTGGCAATTATGAATCCAAATGCCAAATCACAAGTTAAACAATATGCACAGTCAGTTTCTGATTTATTTAAGTTAATGATTCAAGAAAAGAAAGAAGAATTTACCAATCGAGTAAAAACGGTAACAGTATAGGTTTCTTCCTTTTAAAAAAAAATTAAAGAGAGAAAATATATTTATTTTAAATTAAATTAAAGGCAGGTGAATTTGTTTTTGGTAAATCTAACGGTTCATCGCGAGAACCAATATTACTATCAGATTCTTTACTGGATCAATTCTCCTTATCAATTGTGCCAAAATCGAAAAGAAAACCAAATTCTCACTTGTCCTTATTAGCAATGGTTAGTGACACACATGAGAATTTTCAAAATATAGTAACAAACATATTAATAATTGGTTTTCAATTGTCAAAGGTGGATTGTTGGTATAATTCTGGGATTAATCCATATGAACATATGGTTTGTCAAACACCTTTATTCCGACTTTGGACGTACGTACGTTTTTTATTTCAAAAAAGTCTTTCCATCCTAATCACCTGATAAATCATGCTAAATTATTGTTATTATATCTATTGCGACTTTAAAAGAGGGATCACGGAATACCTATTTTGTAACGCTGATATGTTAAATGAAGCCATTAATTCAGCATTATTTGATAAAGATATTCGAGCTGATGACATGGAATTTTATAGTGCATCTAAAGGATGGGCAGAATGTATTGAGATAGGTAATACGGTGGCTTATCAAAAAAGATTTGAAGATACAACAAAATTCTTCGAATCCAGGTAAAGTGATAATTGTTTAAGGTTTGAATCATTCTTTATATTTTTTAGTGTTATTCATTAATTAATGTTCATTCATTTATATTCATTAATTAATAATCATTTATTTATATTCATTTGTATTAGGTTTGAAGAAAGTAATAAGATTGGAAGTGCTATGATAAAAACTCTTATAAATAAGACGCACAAGTAGATTTAAAATAGATCTTGTAAATTATTTATAAATAAAAAATGCATATCCTGGGATTACTGTCCTATTGTTTTTCCTCATATTTTGGCGGAGTCACGTTGGTATCACGGGCTGAATGGTGAACAAGCCCGGCCGAGCCTCTTAAGGCTTGGCTCGAGTCCCCAAAATTTGGGCTCAAAAGTAAGTTTGCAAGCCTTATGGCTTCGGATGGCAACAACTCGATGAATATCGATGCTACGATTTAACTACCATAGTAAAGCCTGAAATGAGGCTTTTGAATGGAAACATCTTTATAGAAAATCGCTCCTTGTTACGCTTTAAATATGTAGATATGACGCTTTGCGTACCATGATTATTTTTTTCAGGCGCCTATCATGTTTTTATAAAAAAGATTGTTTAAGCGAATATTCTATGTGAATTATGCATTCTCTGACATGACAAAAATATGGTCTTGTATTAGTGAATTACTTTTACTTGATAAACCCGTTGAAGCAAGGACAGTTGCATTTCAATTCATGATCTCTTGTATTAGGGGTCAACATACAACTGCAATAAAATTATATTCCTTTTTATTAATCATAAACTTAGGTCTGCTGTTACAGGAACGGTACCAACGGGTAGCTGACTTTCTAGGTCTGAATGTAATACAGACTAAAGACACTTCTTATTATTGCTCACTTAACCATTTAAGTTGGCAACGCAAATTATATTGAGACCAATCCCTTGAAGACTGTGTGTAATTTGAAGAGGAATGTTGACGTATCTATCTAACACAAGATTTTGTATCATATAATATTGATGTCTACATTTAAAAAATTGATATGGGTTTATAGGAGAAATTTCAACTGCAGGAATAATTTCGCCCTAAAACGCAGACCACGTCACTAGAAGAGAGCTTAATTTAGGGCTTGGTTATCATTGCACTTGAAGGTAAAGTGTAAATAGGTGAGAAATAGACTGCTGGTCGGAAAGTACGTGATGTAGTTCGAGAAAACCCGAGGGGAGGGTAATAAAATTTTTTGATTTTGATGTTATCAATTTTGGCAAAACTTTATTAATGCTTCTAGGCCGTGCGTGAAGTGAGATATAAAAGTTTTTTTTTGGTATTTTAGGTAGCAAATAAGTGAAAAAATCAAATATCTTTTTATAAATTTTTTATCATAGAGATATTTGAATTTTCTCAGTGGTTTATTTTTTTCGAAAATGAATACAGAAATGCGTAAAATTAATCAGAAGGATTCAAAAAAGAATAAGATTTGAAAATACATTAAAATAAATTACAATTATTACATTTATATCAATCTCTATTGCTTATAGTGATAAGTAGTTGGTATTTTTTATTTTTTGCTAGTTTCAATTTAATAAAATCATTTATGACTGTTGAGAATTAATTGAATGCATTATCGATTGTCTCTTAACACATGATTTATTGACCTTTCGAGCCACAAAATCACAAAGCAAAAATAGTTCATACAACTTCTGATACAGTATACAACTTGAATTGCTTTCTGACTCAACTCGATTCCTATCCTCAACTTCTAATGGCCAGAAAAAATATAATGATTCATGAAGGGCACACTTTCATTTTGTCAAAATCCATGATAGTTCAACAAGATCACATTGAAGTGAATCCATATACTTCCTCATTGCTAACATGGAGTAATTTTCGAACCTTTTCAATTTCAAAATACCAATGGGTTATTTCCTTATTCATCTTTTGGACTTTGCGCAAGCAGTCACGGTGGGATCACAGAAACCAATGTCAATTTATTTCGACAAGGAAATTACTCTTTTGAACGAACAGTAAATTTCGATTTGTAGATTTATCATCTAAAATAATTACTCTTAATTCTTTCATTAAAAAGTTAACCCAATTTTCTTTAAATAATTATGGTAAAATTCTTACTAGTGGTCTCGGATGGTCCTTAGTTTGAAAATCTATAAAATTATTCTAAAAGGGCAAAAGCTCATTCTGTATTGCCAGCCTTCTTCATAATCATCCAGGCAAGAATAATGTCACTTGGTAGATGTTTTAGTTTCTGAAGTTCTGCATTTAGTTATTGTTATATTGGAGCAATCTTCATTTGCGGGATATTTTTTACAAGTGGCAAGACAATTATGGAAGCAGAGTACGTAGACATCACGAGATCAAAGATGAGGTTACACAATCGAGACATGCTGATCTGAAAAATTTGAAAATTAAATTAATACAATTGAATTTGGTATCAAATAGTATATCATTAGCACACCATTAAAAAGGATAATATACCTTGAAAGAAAATAAGCGCATTCTACTGTATGCATTGTTTTTTTTTTGAAATATTCAGATCGTGCATATATATATATATACATCTTATTTTTTATTTATTTATTAAAAAAAACCCGAGTTGAAACCGAGTTAAAAAATAAGTTAAAATAAGTAAAAAACCACATTTTTTTTAAAGTTTAAGCATAAATATATATGTATAAAGTTTATAAAGTATATAAAGTACATAAAGTATAAATTAAGGATTAACTTAATTAACTCGAGAGAATTTTCTGTTATAAACAAAATAAAAAAAACATATTATATATTAAATATGTATATAATTTTGAATAAAGTTCATTTTACCGAATTTATGTAATATAACAAATATGACAAAAAAAAGATTAAATTCTAACAACCATTTTTATTAAGATAATTTTAATAGAATTCATTTTTCCTTTTGTGAAAAAAAAATAAATAAAACTTTTAGTTAACATATTTTGTGATCAGCATAACTATGCAAACATTAAAAATCATTAAAGTTTAAATTAATTACTTTATTAATAATTAATTAATTAACAGTTTTAATTATACTATTTATAATATTTAAACTTTTAGCAATGCTGTATACATTATACATAAACTCGCATGTTTCGCATACATTATGATGAATGCAAAGCGTAAAATTCCTCATGTCATCGCGATGAAGAAAAAAATAAATTATGCGATCACACGTGATATAACATGATATAAAACGCGATATATATCTGTAATTTAATTGACTAATAAGAATGAACCTGGAGATGATTGTAATAATAAAATACAATAAAATGTAATAAAATGAATTAAAATGAATTAAAATATTTTAGTAATGTTTAAATAATGAAACAAAATTCATTATAATTATTTTTTACTTCTTTTATTACTATTATTATTATAAAGATAATAGATAATATTAAGGATAAACAGCGCACGCGCATAATACATAACACAAAATATACAAAATGCACAATATTAAAAGAAGAAAACGTTTTTTTTCTTAGTTATAACAATTTTTTATTTTTTTTATATGCTTATTTTTTTGTTTTTTTATTATTTTTTAATGTAAAAATTGTATATTAAAAAATAAACTGTTGGAATTAAATGAATTATTAAGAAATCCAAAATCATATATATTACAAAAAAAACCTTTTCTTTACAAAAATATAAAAATAATGAAGCATGTATATATATATATATATACATACTCGGGAAATCTTATTTTTTAAAAAATTAATCTATAAATTTTTTTTTTTTGATATTTATTTTTTTCAAAAAAAAAAAGTTGTGAAAGAAGAAATAAAACAAAATCTATATAGTGGATGGGAAAATGGATTGGAAAATAAAAGGTGGATGAATATTATAATTAACAATAGTAATAATAATTATGATAATACTTTTAATTTTTTGGTTGGAAAAAATAGACCGAAAAAGTCTTGACTATTAATGAAGAGCCATACATATGTGTATATATTATATGTATGTGTGTGTATATACTAAAGTCTATTATTATTATTATTATTCAAAGTATATAAAATATATATACAAAAGGNAATGTAAAAATTGTATATTAAAAAATAAACTGTTGGAATTAAATGAATTATTAAGAAATCCAAAATCATATATATTACAAAAAAAACCTTTTCTTTACAAAAATATAAAAATAATGAAGCATGTATATATATATATATATACATACTCGGGAAATCTTATTTTTTAAAAAATTAATCTATAAATTTTTTTTTTTTGATATTTATTTTTTTCAAAAAAAAAAAGTTGTGAAAGAAGAAATAAAACAAAATCTATATAGTGGATGGGAAAATGGATTGGAAAATAAAAGGTGGATGAATATTATAATTAACAATAGTAATAATAATTATGATAATACTTTTAATTTTTTGGTTGGAAAAAATAGACCGAAAAAGTCTTGACTATTAATGAAGAGCCATACATATGTGTATATATTATATGTATGTGTGTGTATATACTAAAGTCTATTATTATTATTATTATTCAAAGTATATAAAATATATATACAAAAGGGGGGGGGGAATCGTTGAAATTTATTCATTTACATAAAACAAAAAACGAAATTAAACGTTTAATTAAAAAAAATCTATATATTTGATGAAGGTGTATGATGCGATGATGGGAGTATCTCACTCTCTAATATATTAAAGTCTATATAAATGTGTTGTGTGTTTTTTGGGAGGGAGTGGATGAGTGTCTGTATATAAATTATTATCACATGAAGAGAAATAAATCTCAAATCTATTTTAAAAGAAATCTATATATGCACGGTGATATATTTTTTGTTAGTTTTTTTTTTGAAAAAAGGAAAATAATAAAAGAGTCAAAAAAATGTAAGGGTAAAGTACGAATGTGTTTAAAAGAAATTAGTTGAATAATTTTCTTTTCGAGGAAATGAAGAAAATGGAAGAGACTAAATATTAAATACTTTACATATATCGGTATCAAAAAAAGGTTGGAAGAAACAAAAAAAAATGGAGGAACGAATTTATATTACGAAAAAAGGGAATATTCTAATTATTATTAACAAATCGAAAAAATAAGTTAAAATGATAGTTAGCAAATGAAATATGAAAATAATATTAACTGTGTATATACTAAAGATAAAAGGTATATATATATATATATATACGTAATATACATAGAGTATATATAAAAAGTATAAAGCACAATCGTAAAGAATAAAAAGTATATAGCGCAATCGTAAATAAAACATGAAGGAAAATCATTATTGCGAAGTGTGAAAAACGCGACAATTTTTTGTTTTTTAAAATTCCTCGTTTCCAGAAAAAATATTATCATCATTATTATCCTCGAAATGGAAATCTAATTCCAAATCTGCTCGATGCTCCGCCTCAAAATTTTTCACTTCGTCATAATCGACCCAAAGATCATATTTTAATAATCCCAAAAAACTTCTTTCCATAGTATTTACATCTNTACTTTACATATATCGGTATCAAAAAAAGGTTGGAAGAAACAAAAAAAAATGGAGGAACGAATTTATATTACGAAAAAAGGGAATATTCTAATTATTATTAACAAATCGAAAAAATAAGTTAAAATGATAGTTAGCAAATGAAATATGAAAATAATATTAACTGTGTATATACTAAAGATAAAAGGTATATATATATATATATATACGTAATATACATAGAGTATATATAAAAAGTATAAAGCACAATCGTAAAGAATAAAAAGTATATAGCGCAATCGTAAATAAAACATGAAGGAAAATCATTATTGCGAAGTGTGAAAAACGCGACAATTTTTTGTTTTTTAAAATTCCTCGTTTCCAGAAAAAATATTATCATCATTATTATCCTCGAAATGGAAATCTAATTCCAAATCTGCTCGATGCTCCGCCTCAAAATTTTTCACTTCGTCATAATCGACCCAAAGATCATATTTTAATAATCCCAAAAAACTTCTTTCCATAGTATTTACATCTTTTACGGTATATAGGCCATCAGTAATATCGGCAATAGTCTTATTTTGTAACGAATGATCACTTAAATATTTCGAAGCCACTAAAATCGTGGATAAAAATATTTTATAAGGAGTATCAAAATCACCTCGAGCTTGAGGTGGTAAAGTTTTCTTTAATCTGTGAACATATATTAACCCTACTATCATGGTCATTTTTGATATTCGAGATTTGTTAGTAATGTCTTTGATAAAATGAAGAAGATTCGGTAATGAAGCATTCTTTAAAGATCGTTGTGAACATTGAAGTACCGAATCACATGATCCCGCAGTAAAGGCTGTATATGTGAATATATATGGATAGATAATGGAAAACAGGTTAGTTTATTTATTTATTGATAAATGCGTATCAATTATATAACATATAGTGATTGGTTCAAATTGTTTAATATGAAAATAATGGAAATAATGGGAAAAAAAGATATTGTATATTGATATCGAAGATTATTGTATACTAGAATATTTCGTAGATTGGGTATAAACATATAAATTTTTCAAATATATAAATATTTAGTACTTACACATTAGGGCATCTTTACCACCCAAAACGTTATCTCCGTTACCGTTGCGTATTACACTACAAGACATTTTTTTCTTTTTCAAGTCCGAGAAATTTTTGAGAAATTTTGTGGCTTTGATTCAGCGAGTTATTCACCAGTTATAAAAAGAAACACACTAGTGGGTTTAGTTAAGTGATTTCGAAAAAAAAGAGATGAGGAAGATAATAATTTGTTAGGAACGTAAAAAATGATAAAAATGGTAAAAATGTAGAAAATGCGCAAATGTGCAAAATGTGCAAAATGTACGATTTACAAAAAGCAATAATTAATAATAATAGTAGTAGAGGTAATGGCGTACAATAAAATGAGTAAATGGATAAGATGGTTTTAGAATAGGAAGAAGAATGTTGAAGATTTTTGTTAGAAGAAGGTGAAGAAGGTGAAGAAGGAGGAGATGTCGAAGAAATTATAAAGTAAATTTAACAATGTGTATACATTAATTTGAAGGATAAAATTAGCAAATAATGATAATAATAGAATAATAGAATAATAGAATAATAGGATAATAAAATAAGGAATAAGAAATATTGATTAACTTTAATAATAAAACAAATAAATTGATCGAACAAAATGATCAGATTTATTTGTTGTTTCTCATGAGGAAGTTAAACGAATGATATTTGTGTATATATATATATGTCTATATTTATATGTGTATATATATATAAGCGAAAAAGATACGATAAATGTAAAAGTAGTAGTATGACAAATGTAAAGTATGAAAAGTGTGATAAATTTGATGAGAACAGAATAATAAAAAATAATGTAAAGAGAAAGAGGAGCAGAAAGATTTTATTTATTTAATTTATTTCGTGATTCAAGCACGAAATTGCTTGCCTTCGCCAAAATGTCAGTAATGTTCCATTGTTTAAATATGTTTTAGAATGGACAATTATAGATTTATAGATTTTATATAAAATTTATTATTATTATTTTACACAAATTATTTTTAATTTATGAGACTTTTTTTGAAGAACAAAAAAGAATGAAGTAATAAAAACAGAAGTAATAAAAACGGAAGTGATATAATAATAGCTGACAAAGAAAAAATGTAATAAAAAAAATTTAAATCAAACGAAAAATTTTCCGTTGAAATACGCGATAATTTAAATAGTTTAAAATAAAATAAAATAAAATGTAATGAATATTTATAAAGTAGATATAAAAAAACGAAAGCCAAAACCAAAACAGAGTGATATATATACGACTTCATTATATATTAACACAGTAAAGTAAAATAAATAAATAAAATAAATAAATAAAGTAAATAAATAGAAATTCTAAATAAATAATATAAATAAAAAAATTTGAAGTTAATTATAAGTTAGTTAGTATAAAATAAAAAGTATATTTGATCTTTTATTTTAATGACCAAAACAATCAATTACTTTAATCACCGAAATCACAATAATTTCTAAAATACTTTAATCATACTTTATTGTGTATAAGAAATTTATCATCGTTATGACATTATGATATTTAGAAATCGAGAGAAAAGATAATAAGAGAAATATAATTATAAGAAGGAGAGAATAATTATAAAATAATAAAATAAAATAAAAAATAATAATAATAATAATAATAATAATAATAATAATAATGATGATGATGATGATAATAATAATAATTAATAATAATAGTAATATAAATAATAATAATAATAATATAATAAATAATAATAATGATAATAATTTCCGATTGGAATTTATAAAAAGGAAAAAAAGTAAGTGCATGATGTTTTGCATCAAATGGCAGCCGCAAAATAAATACAGAACAGATAAGAAAGAGATAAGAGAATTAAAGAAATCATATAATTTTTAATTTCTTTCTTTTTCTTGCCAGTAATAAAAAAAACAAAATAAATAACATAATACCCCACATAAATTTCGTTAAGTCAAGTCGTTTTATTCTCCCCATTTACGTATTATTAATTATTGTTATCCATTAATATTTTTATTCATTATTTTTATTATTTAATTATTTTAAATTACTTATTATTGGAATTATATTATCCGGTATTATTATCGGTTATTTACTTTTAATTCCAAGAAAATACAAGAAAATAATAATACATAAATAATCAGTAGAGTGACGATCAAATAACAACGTTTTGATGCACATGAAAAAAATTTTTTTTGGCTTTTTCATATGACGAAATTATTATTATTTTAATTATTTTTTATTCTTAATTTATTTTTTTAATTATTTTAGATTGATTGATAAAATTGAAACGATATTTCACGTCAGATGACTAGAATACTATAAACAGCAAGTATTTTAATGTAAGCTCAGTAGTTTCTCCGCGTCGTCGTTAACATGAGGGTTTTTTTTTTTTAATGTTAAATTTGCATTTCCTTTTGTTGTAGTTGTTGTTGCTGCTGCTGTATATAACAATATATAACAATAACAATCATAATTATCATTCTTATTAGCATAATCATTATCATTACAATCGTCATCTTTATTATTTTATCATAACCATCTTTTATTATTATTAACATTATTATAATTGTGTACCGTATTGGTTAACGCGAAATACTAAATAATTTTTTTTTTAACAATTAAAATTATAAAGAATTATAATAAAATAAAATAATTATAATAAATAATTCTAATTGTAATATTTACATAATATACCGTTTGTTGTTGTATGAATTGATGAGAAAAAGAAAAGGAATATTTTTAGAAAAAAGAATTCGAATTTATTGCTTTAGNTTTTAATTCCAAGAAAATACAAGAAAATAATAATACATAAATAATCAGTAGAGTGACGATCAAATAACAACGTTTTGATGCACATGAAAAAAATTTTTTTTGGCTTTTTCATATGACGAAATTATTATTATTTTAATTATTTTTTATTCTTAATTTATTTTTTTAATTATTTTAGATTGATTGATAAAATTGAAACGATATTTCACGTCAGATGACTAGAATACTATAAACAGCAAGTATTTTAATGTAAGCTCAGTAGTTTCTCCGCGTCGTCGTTAACATGAGGGTTTTTTTTTTTTAATGTTAAATTTGCATTTCCTTTTGTTGTAGTTGTTGTTTCTGCTGCTGTATATAACAATATATAACAATAACAATCATAATTATCATTCTTATTAGCATAATCATTATCATTACAATCGTCATCTTTATTATTTTATCATAACCATCTTTTATTATTATTAACATTATTATAATTGTGTACCGTATTGGTTAACGCGAAATACTAAATAATTTTTTTTTTAACAATTAAAATTATAAAGAATTATAATAAAATAAAATAATTATAATAAATAATTCTAATTGTAATATTTACATAATATACCGTTTGTTGTTGTATGAATTGATGAGAAAAAGAAAAGGAATATTTTTAGAAAAAAGAATTCGAATTTATTGCTTTAGTAGGTAATATGATTGATCATATGAAATAATTATAAAATAATTAAATAATAATTTAATTGAAATAATGATTTGTGACAAATATGGTTAATAGAAAATAAAGTATAACAAAATATAACAATTAGAATATAAATAGAAAATAAATAGAAAATAAATAAATTATAAATAGGGTAATTAACAAATAGTCATTAAATCAAATATAATGTAATAATAAATAAATATGTATATATAAAAACAGAATATGATAATAAAAATAAAGTTTAGAAACAATGATATGACGACTTAATGAGATTTATTTATTTGGTAAAGTTCTAATTTTTTTAATATTACATTTTTTCAGTTCCTAAAAGGTGACCATGAAAGGTTTTTATCTCCTTAATCTTCGTTATATATAAAAATACTTGTAAATCTCGTTTTATCACTTGTCACTTGTTTAAATGCTTTGTCTTAATATTTTTTTGATCTTATCTCGGTTTAAATTTCGATTCAATTCCTAATAAAGAAAAATTACATAATAAAAAGTATGAGTATTACATAATTCTTAATTGAATATATTTTAAATTGTATGAATATTATTACATAATTCTTATGAATTTTACTGTCTCATTTCCTATTTGTCTATTTGTGTCATCACCATTTTCATTTCTATTTTGATATCTATTCTCATATTTATTCTAACATCTATTTTTTTATTCATTTTGTCAATAAATTCTGTTACCTGTTCCATTTGTCCGTTTGTCCATTCTACCTGTTCTCGCTTGTCTACTTTTTTTCATTCTGTACATTCTGTTATCCATTTTGTCTCATCTGTTTATTTTGTTTATTGTTTCATCCAGTCATAAGATACATGTAATATATACCCAAGACCCGATTTACCAGTATTCAATGTACTCAGCATTACTTAGCATAATTCTTAACAATAATTAACTGATAAATAATAACAAATAATCAATAAATAAATATCCATCCATTAACAATGAAACGTTTAATAAAACGTTTCAAATAAAACTTTTATAAAATGTTAAAATAAAATGTTTCAATAAATGAACGTATAGATAAAATGTAAATAAAATGTAAATAAAATTTATATACAATGTATAAAATACAATGTATAAAAAAAAAAAATGTACGAATAAAAACGTGCGTATGAATAAATTGAAATTCATTATCATTATCACTATTTAATAAAAATGTATCACAAAATTGAAAATACTATAACAAATAATTAAAAATTACCAAATATGTTAAATTATAATACTAAGTATGATGTCTGGATAAATTCATAATGTAAATGTATGTATGTAATGAAATGTTGAATTTTCCTAAAATGAAGGAATAAAGGTGATAAAATAAAATAAAGGTTATAATTGAGACATTAAGATAAAGATGTAAGATTCATTAAAGATTCATAAAGATTCATTAAGTCCATTAAAGATTCACAAAGATTCATTAATTTTTATAAAATATTCAAGATTTATTAAGCTTATAAAGATTTATTAAGTTTATAAAGAAAAATATCTCGAAAGGAAATATTTGATTTAATTTTAAAATTTTCTTGTTGATTTACTGGTCAAATTAATACTTGACATCTATGCAACTGCAATGTCTCTATTATATTACATGTATTCTCTTATTGATATATGATATAAAACGCCAAGAAAAATTAATACTTCGTTATTATTATTTTAATGATTCTATTAATACTCTTTATTAATGATTTCAATACTCTTTATTAATGCTTCTATTAGTACTTTTATTATTAATACTTTTATTAATACTTTTATTATTAATACTTTTTTATTAAATAATGATAGTAAGTATAATATTAGTAAGTATAATATATCGTAGCATAATATTGTTATTTAAGCATAAATATATTTTAAATATAGTAAAATATTGTAAAGTATAATATGGTATAATATGGTATTATGATAGTATAATAGTATGATAATTTTTTGATAATAATAAAAATGTGTATTATATGTGTGGGGTAAAAAAAAGGACTAGAACTTACTTGATCCTTTTTTGGTTCTCATGTAACAAACACATTTTATTTATTTTGTTCATTTTTGTCCATTATTTTTTTTCTGCCCATTTTATTGTCTGCTGTTATCTAATTTGTATATTTCTAACCAATTAAGGATATTGTTTTTTAATCAATGAAAAATAATGAAAAAAAATGAAAAATAATGAAAAAAAAATGATGGAAAATGATAAAAATGATAGATAAAGTAAAAATCTAGATTTTTTTTTTTTATTACAAAGAATCAAAGATTCTGTTCAAATATCTAATATTCAAATATATATGTACGATCTAATTAGCTCAAACTTTGTGTGCTGTGCGTGTCCGTCGTATGTGTTGTGTGTTGTTATTGTGGAGTTTTTTTAGGTACACATAGACATGCAAGTTCACTATCGTAAAACATGTGAATTAACCATTATGTATTATTAATCCACACAAAGATTTTAAGAGATTTTTGAACCATTCCAACAACACCACAGAGATTGTTGATTATGATTATTTCCATTCTTAGGTAATAAAAAAAAATGAAAGAAAAATAAAATGTCAGTACATTACATCTTTCTCANATGTAACAAACACATTTTATTTATTTTGTTCATTTTTGTCCATTATTTTTTTTCTGCCCATTTTATTGTCTGCTGTTATCTAATTTGTATATTTCTAACCAATTAAGGATATTGTTTTTTAATCAATGAAAAATAATGAAAAAAAATGAAAAATAATGAAAAAAAAATGATGGAAAATGATAAAAATGATAGATAAAGTAAAAATCTAGATTTTTTTTTTTTATTACAAAGAATCAAAGATTCTGTTCAAATATCTAATATTCAAATATATATGTACGATCTAATTAGCTCAAACTTTGTGTGCTGTGCGTGTCCGTCGTATGTGTTGTGTGTTGTTATTGTGGAGTTTTTTTAGGTACACATAGACATGCAAGTTCACTATCGTAAAACATGTGAATTAACCATTATGTATTATTAATCCACACAAAGATTTTAAGAGATTTTTGAACCATTCCAACAACACCACAGAGATTGTTGATTATGATTATTTCCATTCTTAGGTAATAAAAAAAAATGAAAGAAAAATAAAATGTCAGTACATTACATCTTTCTCATGACATTTGTTGACATTAATGACATGTCTTTTTTATCTTATATGGAACATAGCTTGCATAAACTGCAGGTGATAAAATTAAACAAAGTTGACAATTTTTAATAAATTTCAGGGGAAATTTCGAAGGCACGTAATTTTGTATAATACATAAAATAAAAAAATTGCTGCACACAGAATAAAAATACAGCACTCACACAATAAAAATACCGCACTCACACAATAAAAATACCGCACTGCACACACACACACACACACACACAATAAAAATACTATATATACAACAATGAATAATATTTTGGTAAATCAATCCTAAAATTACAAACTCAATAGGAACTTGGATTTATAAGTTTTCTCAGGTCTCAAATATTATTACTATTATTAATCAAATCTAATTATTATTCTAATTATTTTTTTAATTTTCTTCTTAATTATCCTCCTATTTATCTTTCTAATTTGTATCTTCTATCAAGTTCTTTTTGTAATTTTTTGTTCTATTAAATTATTAAATTATTAAATTATTAATTATTTAATTACTATTAAAATTAGATGCTTTAATATCTGATATCGTATCGTTAACATTATAATTATAATAATTATTATTTAAGTAAATAAATTTGGTTTTCAAAATCATGGTTATTTTGATTTTATTTTTTATTTTTGAAATTGAAATATTTAATAAATTACTTTATTAATTGGAAAATAAACAGCTACAATTTATTCATTGAATAAGTTATTCTGTTTCTCAAAGTTTTTTTATTTTAATATTTTTTGATTTGTAAATTAAATCAAATATTATAGATTAATTATTTGTAAGATTAATTATTTGTAATTAATTATTTGTAATTAATTATAATTAATTTATGAATTTGTTAAATATGATTTTATTGTTATTTGAAAAATTATAAAAATTGAAGTAGTAAGGGGAAAATCAAAGTTAGTGTAAATAATTACTTTATCTACATACATAAACTTTTAAACTCATTTCTTTTACTTACCTTAACATATTTAAAATATTTTAAAATCACTTACCTGACCTTTAGAAATTTTCTTTTGTAGTAAAGATAAGAGAGAAATACTTTTTTTTACCATTCTTTAGAAGTTAAACAAAGAATGAAGCAAAAAAAAATACACTCAACCTTTATATCTACCTTCTTTAAAAACTTTAGAATTTCATCTTGTAGAGACAAAAAATAAAGCAACGTGCTTATTGTTTATTAAAGAAAAAAAATATGATGATAAATTTTATCTTGGAAGGTAAATAAAACAAATTTTAAAGTTTTTTAAATGATTTACATTGCGTGCGTGATGATAAATTATTGGTTGATTAACAAAAAAGATTATGATAAACAGATATTTTTTTTTTTAATCTCTACATTTATCTTTTTTTTTTCTTTCAATATGCGTTCCCTACCAAATAATCAAATATCTACTTTAACTTCAATATCATTATCATTATTCCGTAATCATAATTTATCATATTATAGTAATAATGTAAATAGAATTCCACTACAATTTTTTCTATATTCTACAACACCACCAACTACATCAAACACACCAAGTACCACTACTTTTCAAACTGCAGTTATTGAAGAAAAACCTTTTCCAAATAAATTAAATAAATTAAATAAAACACCAGACTTAACAAATACCCAATTAGTTTTTGAAGGTCCAAGTTATAGAGTTGTTAGACTTTTAAAATTTGTTTCTGTTTCTGCTCTCGGGGTTTGTTTATTAAAAAAAATATTATTTACTATTTAATTATCATAATTCCCATAATTCTCATATAAATTTATGCCTAATTTTTATATCTCATATGATTAATTTAAATTTGATTTAATAAGCTTAATATGTAATTAAATTATTGATCAAATCAATTAATTAATAAATAGTTCGCGATGACTATCTCTCCCATAGCAATGTTGAATTTGAATGAACCATCTCGTAAGATAATGCTTAATTCCAAATTTAAAAATAATCTATATGATATATCATAATCTCCTATCTATTTATTTATTTATTTATTTATTAATATTTAAATATTAATAGTTCAAGAAGCTGGTGTTAATGCAACCATTTTGATATTAGGCAGGTTCTTTGATTCTTATGAAAATTTCATTATAATAAAATTCATTTTTAATTGTTGAATAATTGACTTTTAAATTAAATCTTAATTTTATTTATATATATATATATATTTTTTAAAAAAAAAGCTCTTTTGGGAAGTACAACAACAACAGCTTGTATACATTACTTTTTTTCTTCATATGTAACAAAACTTTACCTTCATCAACCACTTCCAATTTCTAAAGAATTAACTCCCACTTCCATTAATCCTTATACAAAAATCACCATGGAAACTCATTCACTTTTTGCTAAACCTAGATTCACCACTTTACAATTAAAAGATTTGACCCCAGCAATTAGTAAGAGAGCTCTTACTTGGAAAGTAAAGAAAGATTATTTAAAAAATTGTATAATAGCAGGAATTAATTTACCCAAACAGAGGAGATTTTGGTTAGATATTGAAAGTGCAAAGACTGATGTTGAGATAGCAAAAAAGATGATTGAAATAGTTAAGAAAGATAATAGATTGACTAGGTTATTTTAATTTATTTAAATAATAATAATAACAATAATAAAATATCTAAATTACAAATTATCTGTACCAATTAATTATTTCACCATCTAACAAAATGAGTAGGACACTGTACATTAAAAATAAATAGAAAATTATTTATTTATTTTTCATTTATGTTCATAAATTATATAAGAAATTATACAAAAAAAAAAAATACTTACTTCATATCCAAAAGGATTTTTGTTCTATTTAATATATAAATAATTATTAATTATTAATATGACAAATAAATTAAATAATTATTTTATCAATATGACAATTAATTAAAAAAAAAAATTACCAAATATTTTTGATGATATTCTTCAGCATCATACCATTCACCAGCTTGAATAATTTCAGTAACTATTTTTGATCCCGAGTATAATTCACGTTCATTTTTTAATTTTTCCTGAACTTTTTGAGTCACCTTTTCAGCAATTTCTTTTTGTTGAGTTGAATAATAAAATATTGCCGATCGATATTGGGATCCTTTATCTGGTCCTTGTTGATTAGAAGTAGTGGGATCATGAATTTTGTAAAAGAATTCTACCAATGTTTCATATGATACTTTGTTAGGATCAAATTGTATTTGTAAAGCTTCTGCATGTTCTGTTTTTCCCGAACACACCTATTTGTAAATTAATTAGTAAATTAATTAATAAGTAAATTATTAAAATTATTATTATTTGTTAAGAAATATAAATTTATATTTACTTCTTTATATGTTGGATTATTGGTTTTGCCACCAATATATCCAACTTTTGTATTTATATCAAATTGTTTAAAATGTTTTTGAAAAATATGTTCTACTCCCCTTACAATTTTTTTTTTTTTTTTTGAAATAATTAAATTACTAGAAAATAGAAAATAGAAAAAAAAATAAGGAATAAAAAAATATAAAATCCTACCAAAAACATCCAGCAGCAAGAGTGGCTTTTTCGATGTTTGATGCTATGACCGAATTTGTTAAATGATTACCATTTCTACTGCTAACTCCTGAAGAAGATATTAGAATTGATTTTAGATTAAGAACACGATTTAAAGTGATGAATGACATTTTCCACTTTTTTTTTTTTAAATTTTCATTTTATTTATTGTATGACAAATCTTTTTATCTAATCTGATTGTCAGCTGACTAATTATCAAGTTTTTAGAACATTTTGAGATGGGCCACAAAAAAGATATTACATCTCCCTTCCTTGTGACCTAAAAGGAAGGATTAAACTTTATTTGTTTACCCTCTCGCCTCCCTTGAAAATTATTATTATTGNATGTTTCATATGATACTTTGTTAGGATCAAATTGTATTTGTAAAGCTTCTGCATGTTCTGTTTTTCCCGAACACACCTATTTGTAAATTAATTAGTAAATTAATTAATAAGTAAATTATTAAAATTATTATTATTTGTTAAGAAATATAAATTTATATTTACTTCTTTATATGTTGGATTATTGGTTTTGCCACCAATATATCCAACTTTTGTATTTATATCAAATTGTTTAAAATGTTTTTGAAAAATATGTTCTACTCCCCTTACAATTTTTTTTTTTTTTTTTGAAATAATTAAATTACTAGAAAATAGAAAATAGAAAAAAAAATAAGGAATAAAAAAATATAAAATCCTACCAAAAACATCCAGCAGCAAGAGTGGCTTTTTCGATGTTTGATGCTATGACCGAATTTGTTAAATGATTACCATTTCTACTGCTAACTCCTGAAGAAGATATTAGAATTGATTTTAGATTAAGAACACGATTTAAAGTGATGAATGACATTTTCCACTTTTTTTTTTTTAAATTTTCATTTTATTTATTGTATGACAAATCTTTTTATCTAATCTGATTGTCAGCTGACTAATTATCAAGTTTTTAGAACATTTTGAGATGGGCCACAAAAAAGATATTACATCTCCCTTCCTTGTGACCTAAAAGGAAGGATTAAACTTTATTTGTTTACCCTCTCGCCTCCCTTGAAAATTATTATTATTGCAATTATGGTGATGTTTTTAAATTTCTATACAACAATGACGAATTCTCGATTACGATTCAAAAATAATAATAAAAAAACACCTCTCCAAAAATTCTAAGATTTAAGAAGAAATATATATGAATATCACCTTTTACACATCAGATGCTTTTTATAGATCTGAATAAAAATAAGATATAATAAGAATTATTGTAAAAGTATCTGGAAATTCACTAATCAGCAGCAGTTGTTATCTTCTCGAATATGAAATTTACAAAGGAATAAATATTCTTAACATATTATTAATAATGTGAACTTAATGTGATATCACTTTAATGTGTTTGTTTATACCGATCTTTTGTAATCTCTACAATCCTAAAGTTTTATTATATGAAATTATTTTGTTTGTTAATATTTATAATCATATGAAATTGTTAATTGTTAATAATAATAATAATAATAATAAAGTTTTGACGACATACCCATCCAAAATGTTCTCTACTAGCACATCTAAAGCAACTTTTTCGAGTAATACGTGCATTTCTGGGAGGACTTCTTAATTTATATTTTCTCCATGTATTCTAAAAAATTATTAATTATTTAATATTAAAATTGCATCAAAGCAATGAAGGAAATGAAACGTAAACGTACTTGATCATTATCTGGATACTTAATACTAGAACAAACACTTTCTTCGTGAGCACGAGAACCACAATTCTGGCACGTATTTTGTTTATATCTTGATTCCTATTTATAAAAAAAAAAGAATTCTCCATGAATTCAAAAAAAATAAAATAAAATAAAATAAATAAATAAATAAAAGTCAAAAACTAGTGTTAAACAAACCCTAGAGAATCTATCCGAAATTTTGAAAAGTTTTGAAGATGTTTCTTGGCTCGATGAAGATTCGGATAATTCATCGTCAGTCATAAGTTTTAGTGAGGATGTCGTATCAAATGTTTTAAAATCAATGGGACTAATTATATGTGTTTCTAATGGAGTTGTTACCATTTTCAAATTATTATTCATAGAAATTGGTTTAGATAATACAGATGGTGGTGATGGTGATGGTGATATGCTTTTATTTTCAATTTTAGATTTATCTTTTGCAACTTTTTCTTCCTCTATAATCTCTCCTAATTCTATTTCATCAGAAGAATATTTTTGATCAACAACAAATACTTTATTTGTTGAATCTATTGAAGTTGATTTCCTTCGTGAAATAAAGTATTTGGACTCTTCTTTGAACGATCCATTAGTAGCGAGGGTCTCGGTATTAGTAGAAGCATTTGACTTAACTTCATCTTCACTATCAGATGATATTAATATATATTCGATTTTCTTTTTTTCATTATCATTATCAAGTTTAGTTTTTTCTTCTTTTCTCTTTTCCTCCTTTGTATCAAGATCTTCATTCGTTATCGTTGGTTTATTAGAATCTTTTTTTTGATTTTCTGTGGTACTCTTTTCAATAATAAACTTTGGCTTTTCACTTGTGTAAAATATTTGACTATAAATGATTGACGGGTCCTTGATAAAATCTTCTTCACTAAATTTAAACTTTAAATTTAATAACTTAATGAAAAATATTAAAGAAAATATAAAAATTAAAGAAATGTTATTTACTATACCTATCTGAAGATGAATTTTGTTCTTTATACATCTCGTCTTCATAACGCTGAAGATCTTCATAAGTTTCATCTTCCATGATTCTTTTAGTTTAAATTTAAATTTATTTAGGTAAAAGTCACTTAGCTTGTTGATCTTTGAAAATGTTTCCCAATTTATTAATTTGTGCTAATTTTACAAATTCGACAATTCCGCAATAGTTGCGGACTTTTTCATGATTTTTGATGGAATTAGCTTAGAGAAAAGTTTTATCAATATAAATTTTGGAATGAAATTAAAATATAAACTTTAGACAGCAATTTTGAGTGATTGAATTATTTTATCCTAAAGTATTATTTAAATTTATATACTTGCATTTTTTATTTTGATATTGAAATAATTAGAGACTTATAAATAGAAATTCTGATTTTTGTCTTTTTCATAAGATATCCAATTTGTGGATTGTTCATTGGACCAGTAGTACATTGTCCCAAATTATTTTTCAAAATGCCAAATGTCAAATCCCAAATATTATATAATCCCAAATACTATATAATCTCAAATTCCAAGCAATTTGGGCAACATGTATGGTACATTGTATCTTGTATCAACTATAAATTACACATTATATAGATTGTTACTTTAATAACAGTTATCATAAGAATTAGTAGTAATAATTCAAGATAAACCTTGTCTATACTTGCTCATATTTTTTATCTTCTAATTTTATTAATTAATTTTTATAAATCAATAATTCTAAACTTAATTAAACAATTGAAAGTTTTGCTAAAAACAAAAATCTTTCTGTATTTCACCTTTTAATTTAATCCATTTAATCCTAAACTATTATACTATACATGTCATCAAATATTGAATTGAGTTAAACAATTAAAATATGAAAAATTGAAATTGAGTTATCCCTTAAACTGTAAACAATTCCAGGTAAATTTGTCTACAATTATTTTCTTAATTATCTTACATATAGAATTTTATGAAAATTTAAGTTTGTGCAATGAAAATTTTTTTCATGAATAGCTAATTATTAAGAGTGTCCTTATCCTAGACCCCCCGGTTCATGATATTATCCTAGACCCAAGAATTTTCAAATTTTATTGGTCAATAGTTTAACAGATAAAATCAGAAATATTTCACATGCGAAGTTCACATGATGAAAGTGGGTGTGATGAATATTAGGTGACAAATATAGTTTCCACATGTAAAAAAATTCTAAGTCCCTAGGATATTTAATAAAAATCGATATTCGAAAGGTGTGACACATAGTGATAAATAAACCTACCCTTGATAAACTCTAACCCTATCCCATGCATTAAGGTAATATTATGTGAAAACATCAGTGATGGACTATGACCTAAGTCATACAAAAATTTTCAAAATGACCTTGATCATATGTTTATGACTGATGGTCATATGTCACTTGGTCATAATTATATGACTTCTACTCATATGACCGATATGACCATTAGTCATATGTTAGTAGTCATAAGTCATATGACTTTTATATATAATAATTGACTAGATTTTAGATTTCGCGTTTGTTTTTAATTAAAATGGCTCCGCATAATTTTCGTGTATATTTTACTTTAATAAAAAATCCCAATAACCCTACAAATGCACTTGCAGTTTGTAACTTTTGTATAAGAAAATATGGTGGCTTAGGAACAACTCAAGTTAAACCTGATTGTTATACTTCAAATCGTGCACGTTTATGTCGTAACCATTTGGCAAAGTGTTCTAATTTTCATGAATATAATACACCCGAAGAAGTGCAAAAAATTTTAAACTTATCAGTACCAGAGGATAAAAAAAAGCGTAAAGATTTAAATGAAAATAATGATGGTATGTTATGTATAAGATAATTTTAATTTAATTAATTTATTATTTTCAATGATATTATAATTATTTTTTCTTAATAGATAATATTGAAATTAATGAAATTAAACGACAAAAACTTTCTACACAAACTAGTATTAGCAATTTTGTATATCACCCAATATCAAAAAATGATTATTTACTCTTTGAACAATTGTTACTTCGTATGATAATATCAAATAATTTACCATTTACATTTGTAGAAAATAAGGAAACGATTGCTATTTTTGAATTTATTTCGCCTGGAATTTAGCTACCAAAACGTAAAGCTATATCAGGAAAAATTTTACAAAAGAGTTCTCAAACATTTCAAGAAAGTATTATTAAACTTGCAAAACAAGATCAAGATGGTGTAACAGCAACATTTGATGGCTGGTCAAACGTAAAGCAAGAACATATATGGGGAGTTGTATTTATTACTACATTGGGACGACCATTAATTTGGGGCGCATATAATATAAGTTCTGAAAGATCTAAGACTGAAAATGTTATTGAACATATTGAAAAATTAATACATGAAACTAATAAAGAACATATCAATATTAAAGCATTTATTTCTGATTTTGCAGGAGAATACTCCGCTGCTCGGTATATTTTTGATTTATTATTTAATAAAATTGTATAAATTTTATTTATTATTATTAATTTATTTTTTTTAGGCGCCAATTATGAAGGAAATATCCTTCTAAAATTTTTTTGCCCTGTATGGCACATCAAATGAATTTGATTTTTGGAGAAATATTTAAAGAAAATATTTTGTATCAAAGAATTTCCAAAGAAACAATACGAATTGTTAGTTTTTTTCACAGTTCAATTTTTTTACTGGAAATCTTAGAGATGAACAAATGCGAATATATAATAAAACTATTGCATTGATTACACCTGGAGATACTAGATGGAATTCATATTATTTTTGTTTTCATTCTATTTTGAAATCTAAATCAGCACTTAAGGTTAAGTATTTATATTTGTATATAATTTATACTTTAATAATTAAATTAATATTTTTTTTTATTATTAAATAGTTTCTTTTAGCAAAATTTAATGATAATCGTTCAAATGTAACAAGAAACAATGGTATTTCTAGTATGTCAGCAGATAGAAAAACAGTTGATCGAAACAATAATAAAAAACTTCCTGATGATATTACAGATATGATTAATGATCAAGAATTTTGGATTATATTATCTGAATTACAAAATTTATTATATCCTTTATGTGGGTTCCTTAATAAATTGCAAAAGGATACTGCTCATCTTCATGAAGTATTACATTGTTTTGCATATACAATAAAAATTTTAGATAATCATCAAAATCTAGAATTTGGTACAAAAATGGTAAAAAGAATAGAAACTCGTTGGAATCAATGGGAACAACCTTTATTAATTCTTTCATTTGCACTTCATCCATTACATAAACTTAGAAAATTTCGCTCAACAACTTTGAATCTTACTTGGACTCATATCGGACAATGGCTTAAATATTATTATGAAGCATGGTTTGGTTCTAAATCTATATCAATTTTAGCTGAATTAATTAAATACAAAAGAGGAGAAGATCCATATGATATGGATTCTTTTAAACAATTTAACAGAAATCTAGTAGATTTTTGGGAATCTACAAATGGTATAGGTCTTGAATTGGCACATGTTGCAATTAGAATACACAGAATCTGCATTAATTCTGCATCAGTTGAACGTTTATGGTCAAGTATGGGTTATTTTCACACTAATAGACGAAATCGGCTAAAGGTATTTTTATTTTTAAATTATATTACATTGTTTATTTAAATTATATAAAATAAATTAATTATTTTTGTTTTTATACAATAAATAATATGAAAAAGTATTGGCAATGAGCCAAATTCGAAGTGAAATTTTATATACTCGGAAAGTAAATGAAGCTAGAGAATGTGATTATGAAATGCAACGTCTGCATATAGCTACACCAATCATCTCTGATGGTGAAGAATCAAATGAAGATCTTGAATTAAATTGTGTAGATAATGAACTAGATAATAGAGAAATACAAGTTAGTGATGATGAAGACGAAGTTGACATTAGAAATGAAATTAACAATGAAGAAGATGAAATTGATATGTGGAATGAAACTAACAATGATGAAGAATTAAATTCTGAAGAACAAAGATTGACTCAATTAATTGAAGAATGGATAGAATTAGGGAACCAGGAGAATAAATTTGATGATGAAAATGATCAAATATTTTTATCAACGGAATGGAATAGTGATTTTAATTTAGGAGGTAGAGAAATACATCCAGCTGATGATGATACAGCAAAATGGAATTTAAATTCTTTATTTGAACCATCTTTAGAATCTCCAGCATTTTTAGGATCGGATGAAATATTTACTAATGCATACTAATGATAAAAATTGAATTAAAATATTATTTTTATAATATTAAAGTTTAATGACAATAATTTTTAGCAATAATAATTATTTAGCGATAATAATAATTTAGTAATAATAATAATCTAATAATAATAATAATAATAATAATAATCCAATAATAATAGTTATTTTTTTAATAAATTTTTCAACGAAATTATATTAAAGTTTAATATAGCGATAAAGTTTAATATAGCGATAATAATAATTTAGTAATAATAATAATCTATATACATGTCGTCAAAAGTAAAAAGCCATTGACTCAACTATTGAAATTTAGTTGCGTCTATGTAATTGCGTCAAAATAATTGCGTCAATTGCGTCAATTGCGTCAATTTTTTATATGACTCAATTTCAAATTTTCAAATTTTAATTGCGTCTGACTCAATTCAATAGTTTTGACGACATGTATAATAATCTAATAATAATAATAATTATTTTAATAAATTTTTTCGACGAAATTATATCTATAAAATACTGCAATCTGATTGGTCAAAAAATATGACCGAGGTCATAAAAGTTTATACTTTATGAATGACCAAATGACCTATGTCAGGTCATAGAGGTCATAGAGGTCATATCGGGTCATAGGCCAACACTGGAAAACATAGGATAAAATTCTGAACCTCGAAGTCTAGGTTAAGATTATCTAATTATTAATATGTAGCATATGATCAAACTTCAAACTTTCAAAATATAATATAAAATCTTATGATATTAATGTTTGAAAATTGACTATTTTTTAATAAAGTGTTGATTTTATAAAAATTTACTTTTTATTTTTAAATACTTTTTTGAAAATTAATTAGAGTTAGTTAAAGTAATAATAGAAAATGTAGAATTAATTATGAGAAAATATTACCATTTTCAAGATTATAAAATAAGATTTAAACTTCAAATAAGCACTGGTCGAATAGAAAAAAATAGGACAGTTTTATCATGAATAGGATTCCAATTAATAACTAAATTTGCTAAGATTTATTAAGTATAGACAGTCGATTTTTTTCGATTTATACATAGGAATTTCTAATTTATGAATTTTCATAAATAGGATGTCTGATTTATGTATATTTGCGTCATCAATAGGATTCTGATTTTTGTTCATTCGACCAGTAAAAAGTAAAAAAAATAATAATTTTTTTTAAAATTTATAAAATTTGTTTTTATTAATTAACTATACATATTATCAAAATTATTGAATTGAGTCAGATGCAATTAAAATTAAGAAAAAATTAAAGTTGAGTCAAGATAAATTTAAATTTTTATCAATAATTAATACAATTACAGTCTGACCTCTCTATAGTCACCTCCTATATAGTCACACATCGAATATAGTCACACCTTTTATAAAACCAACACCTATTAATGCTATGTAAAAAAACCTTTATAATTGTCACATCTCTATACAGTCACAGTTTTTTGTATCTTGAAGGTGTGACTATAGAGAGGTCAGACTGTAATTGAATTAAATATAATTAAAAATTGAGTTAAATCAAAATCAAATTAGTTTTGATAGTATGTTGTTAACATAGTTTTTGTCTTTAGTATTTATTATTAAATTATATTTTCTTATCTGTATTATCTTATTATTATATCTTATTTTTATTATAGTTATTGTATTATTGTAAATCAATTTAGTCATATATTACGAATTATCAGTTGTTACCTAAATTAGTATATCTAGATTAATAATTTATTGTTAATCAGTAATACGATGGCATAAGTGATGACAAGAGCCATGGCATAAATGGTGGCATGCATGATGACACGCATGATGGCATACTTGATGGCATACGTGACAACATAGATGATGGCAAGAATTATTAGTTATAAATAAGCTAAGTTTTTCTTTAATCTTAGTCTTCAGTTAGATACAAATCAATATAAATTTCAATACACTTTAGTATAAACCTATTAAATGTATTTAGCTCGTAGTGAGTAATAAATTGATAATAAAGTCTTGGTGACATTGAATATTATAATTTATATACTTTGATATTATTATTCTTGGTGAATAATAACTCTTTTCATTTGTTGAAAATCTCATAGTTAAAGAATTGGTTTCTTTATTAATTGTCTTTGTGACGATAGAGATTTGTTCTCTATAACCCCTTTTAAAAACTTACCCTTGCCTCTTTCGAATAAAACCACATAATTAAATCCTTCATAGTTGTATTTATTTACAAACTCTTCAATTATAGCATATTACATATAACTGCTGTGTGATCTTTTATATATAGTTTTTCCCTGCTTTAGTTGTNTAGATGATGGCAAGAATTATTAGTTATAAATAAGCTAAGTTTTTCTTTAATCTTAGTCTTCAGTTAGATACAAATCAATATAAATTTCAATACACTTTAGTATAAACCTATTAAATGTATTTAGCTCGTAGTGAGTAATAAATTGATAATAAAGTCTTGGTGACATTGAATATTATAATTTATATACTTTGATATTATTATTCTTGGTGAATAATAACTCTTTTCATTTGTTGAAAACCTATAGTTAAAGAATTAGTTTTTTTATAAATTGTCTTTGTGACTTTGTCTTTGTAATAATAGAGATTTGTTCTCTATAACCCCTTTAAAACCTCACCCTTGCCTCTTTTGAATAAAATCACATATTTAAATCCTTCATTATTGTATTTATTTACAAACCTTTCAACTATAGCATATTACATATAATTGTTGTGTGATCTTTTATATATAGTTTTTCCCTGCTTTAGTTGTTGTTCCCTATTTTCTTTTAAAGGTATAAATAGGCCAACAATGTATATAATTAATCTTAAAAAATTATTAAATAATTTTAAAACTAAGAGTGAATCACATCTAAAATAAAATTTAATCCTTATAAGAAGTCACGATACTTAAAAGATAATTAAAATATATTTTATTATTATATTTTAAATATATTTTAATAATAAATTTTTTAAAACTTCTTAAAATATATTTAAAATATACTTATATATATTTACTATTATATGTTTTGAGTATATTTTAAGTATATTTTAAAAAATTTTTAAAAAATTTTAAATATATTTTAAAAAATTTTAAATATATTTTAAATATAATAATTTAAAAATTTTTAAATATATTTTAAATATTGTAACTTTTTATAAAGTTTCACAAAAATATTTAAATCCATAGATTGTGTCTGAATTATACATGTCGTCAAAACTAATTTCACCTTGACTCAACTCTTTAAATTTCAATTTTTAATTGCGTCTGACTTAACTAATTGCGTCAATCACTAATAAAAATCAAAATTTGCTTTGACTCAACTCCAATTTTTCTCAATTTTAATTGTGTCTGACTCAATTCAATAGTTTTGACGACATGTATAGTCTGAATTGTACTGTACAGATTTAATTTTTTTTTTTTTATTCCAGCGAGGCCTCACCTCAAATTTTATTAATTAGAAAAACAAAAAGTGTCTTATACATAAGATACATAACTTATTCTAATGACTATTAGTTAAAGATGAGACTCAGACTAATCTGAAGGAACATGCCTGTAACCTACTGCCACTGTACAGATTTAAATTAGATTTTAAGGTTTTGAATTACAGATTGATTTGAATTTAAAAATAATGAAATTTAATAAATCTAGATATTATTTTTTTTAGATTTGAATCAATTTGTAATCCAAAGATTCTATAAAAATGAGAAGAAAAAATAAGATAAAAAAATTCTAAAAAAAGAAAAAAGAAAAAACGAGATAAAAAAATTCTAGAAGAAAAAGTGAGATAAAAAATTTTTTATTTATCAAAAAATATTTGAATATTTTTTAATAGATTCAAATATTTTTTTAATAGATTCAAATATTTTTTAATGAATTCAAATATTTTTTAATGAATTCAAATATTTTTTAATGGATTTAAATATTCAAATCAAATTTAAATTGATTTAAATACAATTAAAATTAAATTCAAATTTTAAAAAATTAGATTCATATATAACAAATTTAAATTTAAATTAAGAATTAGGATATCAGATCAGATCTAAATATTGATAAAATCTGTAACTTCTTATAAAATATTACTTTAAAATTAATTAAATAATAAATTTTTAAATTTTTACAATAATTTTTTAAAATTTTAAAATTTAAACTATTATTATTTAGTTAATTTTAAAGTAATAGATATGAAAATTTTACAAAAGATTTAATTTATTCTTAACTTTGAAATTATTTAATATTTAATTAATAAATAAAAAATTTATATATATAGAAATAATCAGTAAAATTTTAAAAATGAAATTTTATAAATTTAAATTCTAAAAATAATTATTTGATTATTGTTATATATATAAGTATTATCTATAAGTATTATCTATGATTATTTATACAAAATGATAAAATAATTAATCAATATTTAAAAAAAAATTATTAAAGAATTTACATTACATTTTATAAATTTTAATTATATTATAATTTAAGGAATATAAAAATTTAATGTAATTAATATAATTGATATAATTGATATAATTAAAAATATTTGTTGTAATTATTTACAAAAGTTATAACTAGTTATAACTAATTATACTATAAGAAAAATTTAATTATACCACATGTTATAATTAATTATAATACTTTTTTAAATTATAGTAAATATTAAATACAATTGATACAATTGATACAATTATATAATTAAATTTTAATAATTGAGTCAAAAACTTTTTACTTTCAACAACATATATATATTATATATTATATAAATTTATATTATTATAAAACTTTAACAATAAAATATAAAATCAAATTTTATTATTTTTTAATAATATTAAATATATAATTATTTATATTTTGTAAATTATTTAATGAATATATCAGCATTTTCACAAATAAAGTATTCTATTGATTGTGATTGAAAAGTTACGGTATGTCTTGATGGATGATATGTAAATATATTAGCTTCTAAAATTTCATTGGACTTTTCATTATTAAAAAATTTTTTAAACTCATAAATATCAATTTCTTTACAATTTTGCAAAACTTTAATAAGTCGTTTTCCTGTTTCATGATTTGATTGATTTTGAAGAAGTTTTGCAGAATCAAATTTTTTTTTAACTTCAGTTAATACTTGTTGTTTAATAACTATAAAAATAGAATTAAATAATTAATTCAAAATATAATTATACAAATTTATTTCAAAATAATAAAACTAATTTTTACCTTCAAAAGGTTGTCCAGCAATAAAATTATCTGCTACAATTTTTAATTCTATAATACGTCCACCAACTAAATTATATAGTTTTTTTGCTTCTATAAAATTAATCTTACGTTTATTAATCAAATATTCCATTGATTCATTTTCATTAAAATCACCAATTTCAATTATTGGTTTGTTTACACTTTTCCAAGCAGGATAAGCTAAAAATAAAAATTATTATATATAAATAATAATATTTTTTTTCAAGAATATAAAATAATATTATACTTACATTTCATTCTTTCAGATATTGAACCTTCACAGACAAATATGGCAATATATGTTTCATTATCAGCATTATCTTTTGCATTATTTTGAATTATATCAAAAATTTCTGGTTTTTTAAGTAATCGATTAATATTGTCATAAATAATAACAGGTAATTTATTATAATTCTTTTTATATATTTCAGAAGCATTTTGAAAAAGTTCCATAACTCTTTTCCATTGATAAAGGGAAATAGCAGTTTCATGATTAACCATACCCATTCCAGAAAAAATTTTTCGCATTAATTTTATTGTAAAAGAAATATCTTCAAAAAATAACAAATTAATAGCCTTTCCAAAAGCTTTTCCTAAGTTATCAAGATCAGTAGGAATATCAACATAAATAACACCTTTTCCAATATTTGTTGCTTCCATTTTAATTGATGTTGTTTTTCCAGTTCCATATTCTCCACAAATAACATGATAAAATGAATTATATACTTTTGGTTGAAAAATTTTCATAAAAATTTCTGAAATTTGAGATCGAGAAACAAACTTATCCTTTGGTATTTTTGCATTAGGCTGAGTACCATTTTTTAGAATCCAATAGACACGATACTCACTAATTCCATTTATAATAAAAGCAAAAAGCAAGTCCATTAATATACCTAATCCTAAAATATTACTCCAGTTATTTTGTATTACAATTAAGATATTTTTCAGCATAGAAGTAATAGATAAAATATGAGATGAAAATTCAAGATTTTTTAATTTTTTTGAAATATTAATAAACTTTTTTTGTATTGGTACTTTAAATAATTTCTTTTCAGAAATTTTAAAACCTTTCAATATTGCAGTTTTAGCTTTATGTTCAATTTTAATATTTTTTACATTTGTAAAATTTCTTGAAAATGATAACTTTAATTTTGAGTTTCTTAATATAAAATTTGATGATTGAAAGTATCGTGTTTGATAGTTAACAAAATGAGATGAAAAAATATTTTTATAAAAATTCTGATTGATTTTAAAGAAAGACATTTGTAAAAATGTGTGATTTACATAATTTAGATTTTAGATCATTTATATTACAAAAATTTTTTTAATAATATACATTTATATTTGTTAACAAAATTTTATTTTATAAAAATTATTATTATTAATGATATATTGTAAAGAAATTCTAGTGTAAATATAATATATAAAAAAAATATTATTATTATTATTTCATTGTTTTTATTTTTACCTTTTGGAAGAAGAAAAAAAGATTGATTTTGATAGATTTATTAGTAATATTCAATTTTTAACCAATAAAATCAGATTTAGTTAATAAATATCAGTAATTTTTAAGTAAAACCTATTTGAAAGTTTGGCAAAAGTAAAATAAACTAAAAGATAATTAAGGTAGCCAAGAAAGTCAAAATAATTAAGGCGGTCGAAAATAATTATGGCAGCCAAAATTATTTTCGGCATTTTCGGATTTTTAAAAGGTATTATATCGGCATTTCGGCATGCCGTAATGCCGTAATTCTGGCATACGCGTGATCAAAATCAATTCAAATTCGATATCAGATATCAGACATGTTATTTCTTTTTAAAAAATGGTTCGTTATTTAATTATCTTTAAATTTTTCTATTTAGTTAATTTAGTTAATGTATTAAAATAATGTAAATAAAATTTAACACGCATACATGAATTTACTTCTAAGACCGAAAAACTCGAATTACCTTCTGCTGCTATTATGTTCTTTACCTATTATTTAGTAAGTGAAATTCACTGTTTTCGGTTTTTTAATAACTTTAATTTTTAAAATTTATAAAATTTGAACTTTCTAGGTTCAAACTCGCCCTGTTATGACTGATGATATCGTAGTGGATCATTTAGAAAAACTACAACGAGTGCAGGTTTATTATTCTTGTTGTTTTTTTTTTGATAAAAATTTTTTAGAATATACTTATTAACATTCATATATCATTATTTCAATATATTTTTTAGAATTCATTTGACCATGTATTTTATGTGGAATTATGGTTAACAGCTTTAACTGGATTGGCAGAGGCCAATTTGACAGGACATACCCTTTTATGGAAGAGTTTCGTATTGGTTAAAGTAATTAATTAATTTATTTTTATATTTATTTATTTTTATATTTATTTATTTGAGGTTAATAAATTTAAATTTTATTTGAATTAAATTATTTAGCTTCCGACATTAATTGAAAAATTAGAAGAAAGAAAATTTGCAAAATTTAGTCATGATGAAATGGAAATGTTGTCATATGAATCATTAAAGGTATTTTGTTATAATAATATATTTAGTTATTTAATATGCGCATTCTTAGATATTTTTTATGCTCTAGAATAGTTGTCATGAATGCGTAATAAATCAATTATTTGGGTTTCGTGGACTATTCAGTGCCTGTAACCAACATGTAGAAACAATAGATGATATGTTCCAGTATGATTTTTTTTTAATTATAATTTATTTATCAAAGAAATAATATATATATATATTTTTAATAATTATTTATTATTCTTTTATTAAGAGCTCCAGAAGATATTTCTGTTGACATATTAAAAGTATGTCTGAAAAAAAATTTGGTTAGACGTGAATTTGTTTCAAGATTATTGGAAGACCGATCTACAGAACTTGAGTGGGGCGGGTTGGATCCTATGGTTTATAAATGTTTAACTTTGACTATTTGTTTGTAATTTTTTATAATAAATGGATATGTATTTTCTAATACTAAATTATAAATGATTTGTTATAGGAAGCCGATATATTTACAGGAAATATTTTAGATGATCCAAGTAGTCATATGGTAGATCATTTGGTTTCTACTGCTACTACAAGTTTTTTACATCAAGAATCAAGGGTAGCAACAATATTAAGGGTACAATTGCCAATTTTTATATTTTAAAGAGCTTTTATTTAATTTACTTTATTTAATTAATTCATTTTATTTAATTAATTCAGTTTATTTAATTAATTCATTTTATTTATTTGATTCACTTTTTTTTATTTATTTAATTCACTTTATTTATTATTTATTTAATTCACTTTATTTATTTAATTCACATTTTTTTTATTTAATTCACATTTTTTCTTTATTTAGCTAGTGACAACATGGAGTGCAAGTGGCGAATTAAAACCATTAGCAATTCTATGTCACTCTATTAATGAAATTCCTTCGCTTCTTGATATAATTCATTTATATCGACATCCATTTGAATTCTTGGGACCATTGGAACAATTATGTAATAAATGGGAAAAGTCAATAGATAACACTAGTCTTGGTAAATGAGAAATAATTTTCATTCTATAAATTATTATTTTTATATATATTTAATTTATTCCACTATTTTCATTTTAGAATCATATGTTCAAGGTTATGAAAATTTTGGTATAATATTTTTATTATTGTATAATATTGTACATCGTTATGAGGTAATAATAAGTAACTTAATTTATGTATTAAGGGGTTTTCTTTTTCTTTTTGGGAATTATGAATAATAATTGATTATTAATTATTATCTTTTTTTTTTGGTAGCTTCATAAAAATTTAAAAGATATATTACAGGATGAAAAGGGATTTTGTCACACATGGATCACTCAATCATCAGTTGCTTATGAACCTGAAATGTTAAATACTGAAAATTTTACACTAGTAGAAGAATGGGTCAATGCATTATCAACAATTCAGGATATTCCAGAGAATCTTATAAAGTATTTGCAATATATATTATTCAGTTTAAAAATCACAAAAATTTCATAATTTAATTTATCTGATTCAATTAGGGTTACCAATCCTCGAATGTTAATTGAATTAGCTCCAACAATATTTAAGAAAGCACTTGCAGAAGTTGAGAAGAGTTCTAAAGATTTTGAAAATATTGGTGTTGTTACTTTAGAAACTTTATTACAGAATTTTGAAATTTTCCTGAAACCTTATTTGTCATATGCATTAATTGGAGTTATTCAGTGGTTATGTGATGATATTTGTTTTAAAGGGTATTTTTTTTATTTATGTTTTTATTATTTAAATTATTAAATTATTTTGTAATTTTCTGTAATTATTTTGATCTATTCATTCAATATTTGTAGACCAAATTCTTTATCATCAAAAGTTCTTAACTATTTGATGTTAAACAATGATTTCCCTTTACCAATTATGAGATTGGTTGGTACAAAAGTATTATCAATCTTGAACTATACATCAAATAATAATTTATCACCACAAGAACCAATAGAAGCAGTTGAAGTAGTTGAAGTAGTTGAAGGGAGTTCCAATCTTAAAACTAAAATTACTGAAGTTGTACCTGAACCAGGTAAACCTCATCTTTTTTTATTGAACATAATACAAATACATTATTATATTAATACATTATATTAATACATTATATTAATACATTATATTAATACATTGTTAATTCATTTTATTTCTAGTATCAAAACATTCTTCTGAGACATTATATTCTCAATTTAAATTACTGTTTATGTCTATCACCTTTGGTGAATGTCAAAGAAAGTCTAGATTTATTAATATTGATGAAGAATATGAGGATGAATTTCGTCAGTATAATTTGGCCTCTGATTTATCATGGCAAAGTGCACATCATTTAGATATTGACTTATTTAGAACATGTCTTGAAATCCATGGTCCAAAGATTTTTATAGATTTAATAGTTGAGGTTTGTATCTCTTTCATTTTTTTTAATAATTATAATATTTAATATATATTTAATATATATTTAATATATATTTAATATATATTTAATATATATTTAATATATATTTAATATATTATTAATGTATATGATGTATTATTCTGTGTCATCATCATTTTAATTTTAGGGAGTATTGATTGCAGGTGAAAAAGGGATGGGATTAAGAGCAGGTAAGCTTTTTAATTTTTTTAATTATTGAATATTCAAAGAAGAATATGATTCTAATCCTTATTTTATCTATCATAAAAGCTGAACTTGGAGCTTCTCTTATCACGCTTCCCTTATGCTATACATGGAATGTACATTTACAACCAATAAACCTTATTCATATCTTATTCACGGATGTATTAATTCAGGGTCTTGAGAAAATTATTATGTATTCACAAGGTTATGCATTGGGATTTATGTCATTTTTTATATTAATTATTTGTAACAAAAATCCCAATTTTATTTTAACTGGGGGGAAAAAGATATGCAATGATTTTGTTGAATATATACTTCCAAAGTTTCAAGTTAAAGAAGGGAATCAAGTTGAAATATCAAAAGTCTGGGGACCATTAATGAATGGACCAACAAAAGGATTCATGGATGCTTTAATATCAAATAATAGTGAAATAGGTGAAAAATCGTCAAGTTTGGCTTTAAAAAATTTGTTGATAGAATTAGATCTTAAATAATGAATTTTTTTTTTTTTTAATTTATGTACTTTTATTATGAAAACGGAATTTGTATTAAACTTGCAAATTGACTGAATAAAAGTAAAATTCATTATAAAAAACTCCATTTGCTATATTAAATGTTATATATGTTACATTCAATTGATTAATTTATCATCCGTGCGATATGTGATGAAATACACGTACGCATATCTAAAAAATTCGCTTATTTTATTTTTTCAGCTTTACCTTTTCTTTCTTTCTTTCTTTCTTTGTTCTGTCTTTCCGCTTTTACTAGTTTCTTTTATTTGTTTTAATTGTATGAACAACGAAACAAGGATCTTGGAACAATAATAAACAGGTACGAAAACTATTACTAAATCTTTTTTTAATCTACCCGTGTGCACGACTTCGGTCTTGTACCATGTTCCTGCTTTTTTTTTCAATGCACCATGTGCATTTTTTCATACTTTTGGTGATTAGTAACACGCGAAAAAATATAAAACGAGAGCGCTACGATAAGTACCGAAATAAGTACGAAATAAGTAATGAAATATTCCATTTCTTTGGGCATCAATAGAGTAATAAAGTTACTGCTTATTTCTTTATTTTGAAAATAAAAATGGTTAGAACGTAATAAAATTATGATAAAGTTAACATTTAATTATTAAAAAAAAAAATGTAGTTTCGCGTTCTTCATTCATTAAATTGTTTATTAAATTGATCGCCTATATCGAATTTAGAATCTAATAAGTAAAAAGGAATGTTCTAGTTAAAAAGTTAAATATACTTATATAAAAAGCCCTTTTTCTTAAAAAAACATTTTGGAAATCATAAAAATTCGAGTAATTATAATGACATGAATCGCCGAGATTTCTAATAAGTAAAAAGGAATGTTCTAGTTAAAAAGTTAAATATACTTATATAAAAACCCTTTTTCTTGAAAAATATTTCGCCATATTTTTCATATTTTGGAAATCATAAAAATTCGAGTAATTACAATGACACGGGATCTATAGCACGTGAATTTATCTTTAAAAACTTATTTCTTTATTTTATTTCCTTAATTTAATTAAATTTTTTCACATAAAAAACCTTATATGAAGATGTTTTTTCACAAAAAAAAACATGAACTACCAGAAAAAAATTCGAAAATAAATCTATATTTATAAAAGTTTGATCAACAAAGATCAGAATTATGTGCGAACACACGAACATCAAGAATTCAAGTTAAATAAGATTATAACTTCCTTATGACGTCTTCTATGACGTATTCTATATCGTAATTATATTGTGATTTGCAATTTAAGAGAAAAGAAAAAAAAAAATAATAAAAATGTATATTGTGTTGTATCACGTGATAACGCAATAAGGAAATATTTCATAAGATTTGCATATTTAAATATATTTAATGTAGAAGTTATTGTAGGAATTCAAAAATTCGATCAAAAATTATGCGAGAATTGCTTCTCATCGAACGACAGAAATTAATAAGTACGCAAAGAAAAGTCAAACGATTCGCCAAAATTTTTTAAGCTTATAAAAATATCGGTAGTTTAAATAATTTAAGTATTTAATAAATGATTAACGGGGGTTTTTTTTATCGACGAGGACTATTCAAAAGAAAGGTTTGACTAGTGATTGCTTCGGTTTCGCTATTCCTACTTGATACATTATTTGGACTCTGATGAAAAAATTGAGCTCTCACGTCCTCCGTTTGTGCTGTTCTCGCAAGCACTTTTTTTCTCTCTTTTTGAGGAACTATCATCAACGATTGTTCGTTCATCTTCAGCATGTAATGGTGCAGTACTTTTTGTATTATTATTGTTACTGGCGTTAAAAAAAGGTAAAGGAGGGTTCAAATGACGATAGGGAGGAATATAGTTGGAACTGGTTGATGAGTGCCGGGAAGCATGATAATGGCTTCTACCCTCGTTATTATTGTAATTGCTACTACCACTACTCATTTCTCCACTACCACTGTCAGCATGATATCCACCAGAAGATCGATTGCTCGAGGACTCGGATTGAATTGCATTATCAGAATCGGGCGAATTTGCTATTTTTTGTCTTTTACGAGCCTTGGAATCGCGTGCTAGTAAAAAATTTCGTCAAGCGTTGGAAATAATTTATTATAATTATTACAATTCGAAAAAGAATTTAATTGAAAAAATATTAAACGGGAATTAATATTTGAACGTACCACTTGATTCGTATTTCTCCTTAAATTCCTTAAGATATTCTTGATATTTCTGAAAGGAAGAATAGTAAAGATCAACGGTTATTACTAAAACCGGAGACCAATTCTAAAATAGAAAATATAACTAACTTTCCAGTGTTCCGTAGTTTTATATTTAGATAAGGAAACCAGGTATTTTTCTTTTTCCGCGGAAGCCTGGGCTTCTAATTCTTCTTTTTCGTGGGTTGATATTTTTTTCCAACGGTCACCAACTACCTTTGCCATTTCTGGAAAAGTGAGATTCATTTCTTTTACTTTATATTCTGAGCGAACTTTTTGTGCAAATAGAACATAAGCAGAATGCGGTTTGGATGGTGCATTTTGGTCACGTTTGGGATGACGTTTATACTTTCGTTTTTGATTGCTGGTTCCTAAAGATGAATCGTTTTGACTATCGTTGCTAGAAATCACATTTTGTTGTTGTTCCGTTGAGGCCGAGACATTTGCACTGTAAGATGAAGAAGATGAAGAAGATGAAGCATAATGGGTGTTTGAGACATCTTGTGAAACAGAAGGCATGATATTATTTGTATATATTGGACTGTTCAGTGTTTCTGTTAATTAGAAAGAACAAGATTTTAATAACAGACTAAATAGAGTTTCAAACATGATTATAAATGCTGTAAAACGTTGATACCATGTCCATGTTGAATGTAAAAAGGTACATTGGGAGGAATTCCTTTAAGGGTTGCAATTTCCCGTTGTAAACGCTAAAAAATGGTCACAGAATAATAATAATTTAATTTGGGGAGGCAATTAATAAGATAGACATTCTATAGAAAAAACAATTACCCTTCGATGACCTCGTTTGGCGCCCATGGCGATCAAGTCGGCTTCCGTAACGTCAAGCAGCTATACAAAATAGGAAAAATGTTAATCGTTAGGGATGGTTTTTAACTATTTTTGCAAAAAAAAAAATAATCTACCGATTGTAATTGATCAAATCCTTCTTCAATGAATTTATCATAATACTCTAAGAGATTACATTTGTTCAAGAAATCACGAATTTGTGGGAAAGTTGAACCATTAGCCATTCCTTTTTATGACGTGTAAATAAAGGTTTTGATTTTAGTAATTAATATATCTGTTTCTATTTAATTATTTTAATATTTTGAATATATATTTTTAGTATTACGAATAAAGCAAATAAAACGATAAAATAATGTGATTATTTATTTTACCAAATTATTATAGATAATTTTATCACCAAAACATAAAAGCCTGGTAGTNATGGTCACAGAATAATAATAATTTAATTTGGGGAGGCAATTAATAAGATAGACATTCTATAGAAAAAACAATTACCCTTCGATGACCTCGTTTGGCGCCCATGGCGATCAAGTCGGCTTCCGTAACGTCAAGCAGCTATACAAAATAGGAAAAATGTTAATCGTTAGGGATGGTTTTTAACTATTTTTGCAAAAAAAAAAATAATCTACCGATTGTAATTGATCAAATCCTTCTTCAATGAATTTATCATAATACTCTAAGAGATTACATTTGTTCAAGAAATCACGAATTTGTGGGAAAGTTGAACCATTAGCCATTCCTTTTTATGACGTGTAAATAAAGGTTTTGATTTTAGTAATTAATATATCTGTTTCTATTTAATTATTTTAATATTTTGAATATATATTTTTAGTATTACGAATAAAGCAAATAAAACGATAAAATAATGTGATTATTTATTTTACCAAATTATTATAGATAATTTTATCACCAAAACATAAAAGCCTGGTAGTGTCGCTTGTTCGTATTAATATATAATATTCATTAAGGCGTTGATATTGTCGATATTGCGAATAGGAAAAAGGATTATCGACTTTTGTTAATGTGAAAGGGAAAAAAAATTATCGATAATTTGAAATGGACAATTTTTACTTTTACGATGTTTTTACTTAGAAATTTCGATGAGAAAAAATGCAATTTTTTTTTTTCAAATGCTAAAAAAAAAATGCAAAATGCTGAAAATCAAATTCTCGATTTTTTATTATTGTCATAAATTTCCAGAAGTTTCCAATTGTCCAATTATCACTGGCCATTCGTGAGACAAAGTCATATGCTAAACTTAATATAGTTATGTTCCGTGTCGTGTCACATAAACAAACATGTTTGCATGATTAATGACCTCATTGATAGAGTTAAAAATATATAAAATATATGATTCTTTGTCATTAGAATTATCTTATAATGCACAACATATTTATTTGTTTTCATATGACGAATTTTATGTATTATTCATACGAATCGAAAATTCAAGAATGTTGGAGAATCTTACGGGAAAAAAGATATAAAAGGTAAGATGGAGTAATTTCAAGTAATGTAGCACACGCGGAATATTTTTATCAAAATAAACGGAAGCGAGGAAAGATTTATATCTTAATATACAATTTTTCTTCAAAATTACTTTATTTCATCATAAAGTCCAGAATATTTAAATGAATATAAAAAAATTGCTGTAGTGTAAGATCGGCACGAAATTACACGAACTACTGATCTTTTCTAAAATCACATGAACTTGGTGATATTAAAGGTTCATTATAAACACGAACCTATTTCTTTTTATTATGGTCAAGAACGACGGATTCATGCTCGAAAATTTTTTTAAAAATAATTATTTTTATTAATCGGTATCAATATGTATTTAAGACAATTTTGTAATTTAAAACATTAATCTTTGATGTTTTTTTTGTTAAGCAATATAATCTTCTATGAAGAACTTTACAATATTTTGAGCGGTTTCTTTGTCCAATGAACAATTCAATAATTGAGGTTCAGTAGAAGTTGCCATGTTATATAAGGATGAAAAATTTTCCTGTAGTATATAACAATCTATACGTTATATTAAAAGAAAGCAAATTACATTAATTAAATCAAAGAATTCCAAGCTCGATATAAGGTATATAGATTATAAAGAGAAAAATAAACCATGTAATCGAAGTTTCTTGATTCCAGCCGACATTTGAGCAACCAAATTAATCCATTTATTAGTTGTTATTAGATTGGTTGGATCATTAATTTTTTTTCTCAGTTCCTAAACTTATAAATGTAAGTAAATATAAGTATAATATAAGCATTGACTTACAATAAAGAATTTTCGAACTTGTACTTTCTCTAAACTTTGAACAACTGGTGATTTATTTTCAGGAAGCAATCCGTCGTAAAATATACGCAATAAAGTTGTTGTTTCTTTTAAATTATGAACTGGAAGAATTTCGATGGAGACACAAATTTCTAAGAGTCTTTAGGCCGAAAATAAGTAAAAATAATCATTAAAGAAACTCTATTCAAAACAATTGTTATTTGGGATTACCAACTTTGTCTGTAAAGTATATAATATTTGTGTATTTTCATTTTCGATATGAAACAGTAGAATAGATTTTTTATGTCGCTGAATTGATCTTTTGATTCTATAATAATTAAATTTTAAATTTAATTCTGGTGGTAAATATTCTATATTCTATATTTATATTTGTGAAGTTGCAGAAGAGGTTTTTTTTTTACCTATTGGCTAAATTTATAACATAATTATTATTATTTTCAGAGTTACAAAAACTCCCTTGTTCATTGTTGAAGCATAGAAATGTAATATTTGACTTTGGAAAAGTAATATCCTAAATTTTTTTTTTTAAAAAAAAACAAAAGATTGTGATGTCTATTATTAAATATTCATGCATTTTTTTTTAATGTTTTACCCCAGGAGTTCCTTGAGTAGCTTCCACAACTTTTTTTTAAAAAAAAAACAATTATTTAATAATTTGTAAAAAGATATTTGAATATTGATTGACTAAGTAATAAAATTAAAATTTTCATACATCTAACACGCCACCCAAGATTTTTCATTTCATCACAAATTTCACGCCAATATCCTGTTAAATTTTTATTATAAAGTGCGACAGGTGGTGACCTATTTTGCATTTTATATATATGAAATTTTTGGAATTTTTTTTTGGGAAGAATATAAGAGAAAGAAGAATGAAAAGAATAAAAAGAAAAAAGAGCGAAGAAAAACAAAAGTTTAGTAATAAATAGTTTATTGCTTGCAATATCTACAAGCTTTATAAAAAGTTTAAAAAGTTTAACACTAAGTTTTTAATGTCCTGAGGAATCATTATGATTACGGCTTGATCAGGTTTTAAAAGTTTTTTGTTCACTATCATAATAAATAATAAATTTAATTGCCAAAACAACGCGTATTAAATACTACTCGAGTCATATATTCAAGTCATTAAGAAAAGGAATGATGCCGAAAGGATTTGGGTCTTAACAATATTCTTTTTTCAGGTAAAAAGAGTTTGAATATTTTATCGATAATCGTAGTAAGAATCCATAAAGATTTCATCAATCATAAAGATTTGTATGAATTTCTAAGATAAATATACAAAGTAAAGATTTCTCGAACAAAATCTTGGTTAAAGAATTTTATAACCATCTGGAGAAACAAGATAAAATTCGAAACAAAAAAAAAATGATATTGTTTTGTCAAAACCCTCACCAGAATGAATTAAATTTATTATTTTTAATCTTTTTTTAGTTATAAAGTAGGTATATGCCTATATATATATATATATATATATATCTAAAATTATATTTATACATATTTATATTTTATGTAATTTATCTTAAAAAAAATCTTATATATATCATGTTATTCATGATAATAAAAAAACAAAAAACACATAAAAAGACATAAATGTATAAATTACGATTTATACAAATTATGTCACGAAATAAATTTTTTTAAAATTTGAAAATATTAAAAAATAACGACGTGTCGAATGATTTAAACAGACGATGAAAATCGGAAAATAGAAGGGAGGGGTGAATAAGAGAAAAACGATGTCATATCCATATTGTGAGGATGAATCATATATTTTATTCCAACGTTAATAAAAAAAAATAATAAATAAAATCGATTTAAATTATTTAAATTTTAAGAAATGCATAAATGGTTTAAAAAAAATGCATGAATGAATGTGAATATTGTTCGCATATTTTGTTGATCACTTTAAGTTATTGTTGATCTGGACGTCCCAAAAGACGTTCATCTTTTTCAAAAACTAAACTTTTTAACCATTTGATTTCCCTTTCAAGCTCATGAACTTTGTTCTCGAGCGCCACGGCTTTTGCTGTCATTTCTCGTGATTTTTTTTCAAGTTCTTGCTCTCGTAATTTTTTTTTTACACGAAATCTCGCAGATGCAGCTGTATTACGACGTCTTTTATCTTCTTCAGCTAACATATGACAAACATAATTTGAATCTATTTGGTAATATGGGTGTCCAGCAATAAAAGTTGGTGGAGTTAATAAACCATTTTGTTGTAAAGATGCAATATTCATATTATATGAATTCATATGTGAACTTGGTTGAATTGAAGAATCATCATTTCCCATAACATCTGCTGTATGTGAAGAATACATTGCCGAGAAATTGGTAACATCCGGTATTTTAGGACTTATGGGTGATGGAGGTAGGTTTATTCCCGGATTTGATATATTCGATATGGAAGGTGATTGCATTAAGAATGTCACGAGGCTATTTGTTTCGTCTGTCCCTATTTGAGTTTTGGATACGTCATCCTGATATAATTGTTGCCTGGTTGCTGAATAAATTTCTTCTGGAATTTTTGGAACTGAATGAAATGGACTTAAACTTTCATTTTCTAAAACTCTAAAGTTAAGCGTAGTGTCAAAGGTAAAATGTGCATTAAAATTGGTTGCTTGAGTTGTCTCACATAGTGCGGAATCGTCATGAGGAGGAAAAAGTGAATGAAAAGTATGGTCAGGACTGAAGGAATTGTTGGGGTGGTTGTAATTTGACATTATTTTTATTTCGTAACTCTAATTTATCGGTTGAGAGGAGAAGGAAAGAACATTCGACAATTCTTCAATTCAACATTTAATGTTAGAGGATCATTTATATCTCTATAATTTTTTAAACGTTGAGAAAATGTATATGATTGGCTAAACATTATTATTATATTATCATTATATTATAATAAATTAAATTATTATTATTTATACCTACAAGGAAATAACCCGGAAGTGAAATTTTTATGACATTCTACACTATAAGTAGACGTATCAAAGATTATTTTCTCGAAATTACTGTCTATATATAAAATAGTTATCAAAAAATTTTAATCAGATTCATTAAACAGATAAGATTGTCTCATTGTCTTTGATGTCGAATTTGTCGATTAACTAAGGTGATTAATAGAAAATGGCTAAAGATCTCGTTCACGCGTTGGCATGGAATTTTGAGTTGCACGATTTTCAGCCAATTATTTTTAATTAAAATTTCACCACCGTGGTAAAAAATTGCATATAATAAATAATAATGAACTTAAACTTAATACCAGGTTTACTAAATATGTAATAAGTTTTAGTAGGCGAGAAGTTGAAGTGATAAACAAATGTGATACAATTATATAATAAAATTTCTGATTCAGTTTTTGAAATTGAAATTTTTTTTGAATTTTATTATTATAATTAAAAAAGAAAACCCGACAAGCAACTATTTGACGCGATGTACGACTTCCTGTCATATTTATAAGTAAGGAAAAACGTTAAGTCATATTTCAATTATTTTTGATCGTAGCCATCCATCATTATCTTATATCTACCGAATAAAACACTTTTAGAAAGATTTAAAGTCGATCTATCATAAATGTAGTGAAACCTCATGTAACAGCTTTAAACCCTTGGGAGAATACATGGCGTCATTTACTAAGACTTCTCGCGTCATTTAATTAAAAAGAAATATTAGTGCTTTTTTACAGAAATGTCGTTATCCATGTCCAATCATCACAATAATCAAGTAATAACAATAATAATAACTAAGAAATTTTGTTATTTTATTACGAATTGATACAAAAAAAAATTATAATAAAAATGTTAAAAATGTTAAAAGTGCCAGATTTCCAATTTGTTCTTTTTTGCATAATAGCGAAATGCAATAGAAAAATCATTATCATTTGAAATAGTGATAAATTCTCCCATATCATCTTTATATTTGAATTCTTTAATAAAAGGAGATTGAAAAGCTTCTTTAATCGTCTCTTTAATCGTTCTGAATTTAGTAAATGCTCTAAAACGAAAGATTCGTGTATCATCAATAACATTGTACTTGATTATCCATTCATTTTCCTATTTAATGGAATGAAAACATTTTTTTTTCTTTTTTTAAAAAAAAAAAGATTATTACCAAAAAATTATTATTAAATTATCAATTATTACTGACTTTATTGATATGGTTAAAAGATTGAATTTGTTTTCCTTCAGCTTGAGAAGATCGGGAAGAAGATTTTTGCACTTGAGATCCCCAACCAACCGCTCCCCAACTTAAAAAAATTGAATCATGTTGATTATCGGCATTTAACATTTTGACGAGATAGTCGATATGTAATCCAATAATATCGAGTTCAGTTTCATTAACTTCCTTGTGAGTGATCATGGTAATATATCGTGTCTTTTCTATAATTTTTATAAATAAAAGAACATGTTTATAAATCAACAATTTTTATTTTCATTTTTTATTTTATTTTTATTTTTATTTTTCTAATAAACTTACTGATATTTTCTTCAATCAATGCTTTTTTAATCTCCGAATAATAAAAATCAAATTGACAAGAAATCTATCAAAAATAATTTTATTCAACGTAATATTTTTTTATTAATTTTATAAACAAGAAATTTTTTCTTTTAAAAATTATTATTAAAAATTATTTTTGTATAATAATACCAAATTCCTAGCTATAGAATCAGTTTTCAATTCTAGTTTGAAAACTCTCTTGTCTTTTTTCTCAATTGATTTCAAGGATTTTAGGGGAATCCAAATTTGAACATTTCGCAAAAGGCAAAGTTGAATTGCATCCGAACTATACTTATATCTAAATTTTGGAGGACCAAATCTGCGATCACCAATTTCTAATCTGTTATTACACTTATTCTTATCTTTCTGTCCTCTTCTTGTAACTTGGGTCAAGTAATCTTCTTTAATGGTGGTGTCATCAAAACCATCGAAATTATTATCGTCGTCGAAATTAATGTCAGCGGTATTTTTAATAATAATATTATGATTATTGAATTCAGTTACTTTATCATTATTGAATTCATTATAATCACCAAACTCAATTTTTACAAGATGAATTTGAGCACATGGGTTATTAGTTTGCCAACTTTTAATATAACTTGCGAGATGAGGAATATCTTTTGACCTTTTGTTATTTTGAATTGATTTATCTTTTTTCTGTTGAAGTTTTGAATGTTGAGAATTGGACTTTCTTTGTTGATACGTCATCCGTGGATGATATTCATTTTGATTCCCTGAATAAGATTGGAGGAATTCTTGTTTTGGAAATTGGATTTGTCGATACAATTGTTGGAATTGTTGGAATTGTTGAGATTGATTTTGAGGAAATGATAGTTGATAAAGAGGTTCTTGAGTGAGATATCTATTTTGATTATTAATTTGATTATTATTTTGATTGGGATTGGTGAAATTCTGATGCACCTTTTGTTGAGTGGATTGATTATTGAATTTGTTATTATTATTGGGATTTTGGTTATTGGAATTTTTTTGAATATGATTTCTTTGGGGAAAAGTATTAGATCTTTGACGATGAGGAATGTAATTCTTTTTTTGCTGCAAATTATTATTATTATTATTATTATTATTCATTTCATGAATTTCTTGACTAATTTTTAGAGATGATTGGGATGGAAGAAGATCATTATGAGTTTCGTTGTTGACATTTCTCATTAATGGAGTTTGGGGAGGACTAGGAAGATAATAGCAATTAATTTCGGAATCGACATCATTAAATTCGAGTAAATCCATTGTCTATAATTTGGGATAAAAGAATCATCACAACTTGGTTAGCCTAATTAGATAATAAATAGTGCATCCAGAACTGATCTCAAGATACAAACCTCCATAATTTATTTAATTATTTATTTATTCACATTTATTTTTTAACATTTATTTTTTATAACATTTATTTTTTATATTTATATTTTTATATTTTTTATTTATTTAGAAAAGACAAGAAACTTGAATAACTTGAATTATCTCGTTCTTCGAATGATTTTTTCGTACTCATATATAAACTTTTAATTGTATCATGTCGACGTAATTAATAATTATCTTTAAAGAAATCACTAAATTATCATATTATCGCGTCATATCGCGTCATATATTCGCACTATCAGTTTAAACAAAGAACAAATAATCATACACATACACATCTGAGCTTGATACATAGTATTTATAAGAAGCAGGTGATATTAATACTTGGAATTTGGAAGCAAAAGAGTAATTCAAAATTTTATTCAAAATTTCATCGTTAGTAGAATAAATAATAATAATAATTCTTTGTATAATTAGAGCTTGTAAAATTTTTTGTTCCAATTCCTTGATATTATGAGAGGATATATAAAAAAATCCATCATTTGTCCTATATCAAAAGAAATTGACATGCAAGAACAGAATTTGTAAAAAAAAAAAAATCAAACAGGTAGGAAAGTTTTAGAATCAATTTTCCTATGTCAAAAAAATTGGTTAATTTCATATAATCGATTACCACACCTTTGGACATACACTCTAGTAACTTTATTCTTTGTAACTCTTTTATATAGTAAATTAAGTAATAAATGGTTTAAATAAGTTTTGTAAGGAATCTATAAAATAGACAAAAATAGGGCAGTTGATTTTTTGTTTTTTTTGTAACTAAAATTTAAACTTCTGCTTTTCTTTATTTATGATAATAATAATAAAAATGATGATAAAATCAAGAATTAAAAAATGGAGATGTGTTAAAACAATGGTGAAATATCATTAAATGAATCTTTTCAATTTGTTGAGAATCAAGGCAAGGGCTTCTTCCAATTTATTTATTAAATTAATTATATTATAATGCATACATGCATCACAATGAAATTATTTTATGTAAAAAATAAAAAATAAATATAAATATGAATATTTTTAACTTAAACAATCTATTTTACAATTTAGCATTAATATTTTCAATTCCATACAAATGTTTATTTAAATATGAATTTAAAAATATTCCAGATGGATCTAATTGTTTATGAATATTTAAAAAAGCATTAAATTTAGGATATGATTTTGAAAGTTCAGATGCAGACATTGTATGTTTCTTTTTGAAAACAAAAAGAAAAAAAAATTAGTTATAGATTGCACAGTTTTAAAAGATAGAAAATTATTTATGATAAAAATTTACCTTTGCCCAATGAGGTCTACCATCACAATTCCTCATAATATCTTCAAAGATGGTCCAGTACTTTTTATAAGGCACTGATTTATTATATGGTCTATATGAAAAAAAAAAAAAAAAAAAANACACTCTAGTAACTTTATTCTTTGTAACTCTTTTATATAGTAAATTAAGTAATAAATGGTTTAAATAAGTTTTGTAAGGAATCTATAAAATAGACAAAAATAGGGCAGTTGATTTTTTGTTTTTTTTGTAACTAAAATTTAAACTTCTGCTTTTCTTTATTTATGATAATAATAATAAAAATGATGATAAAATCAAGAATTAAAAAATGGAGATGTGTTAAAACAATGGTGAAATATCATTAAATGAATCTTTTCAATTTGTTGAGAATCAAGGCAAGGGCTTCTTCCAATTTATTTATTAAATTAATTATATTATAATGCATACATGCATCACAATGAAATTATTTTATGTAAAAAATAAAAAATAAATATAAATATGAATATTTTTAACTTAAACAATCTATTTTACAATTTAGCATTAATATTTTCAATTCCATACAAATGTTTATTTAAATATGAATTTAAAAATATTCCAGATGGATCTAATTGTTTATGAATATTTAAAAAAGCATTAAATTTAGGATATGATTTTGAAAGTTCAGATGCAGACATTGTATGTTTCTTTTTGAAAACAAAAAGAAAAAAAAATTAGTTATAGATTGCACAGTTTTAAAAGATAGAAAATTATTTATGATAAAAATTTACCTTTGCCCAATGAGGTCTACCATCACAATTCCTCATAATATCTTCAAAGATGGTCCAGTACTTTTTATAAGGCACTGATTTATTATATGGTCTATATGAAAAAAAAAAAAAAAAGAATAGTAAATGAATGTAATGAATAGCCTTCTCGAAAAAATAAATAAGAAATTTTATACCTATACATAATAATTCCAATATAACAGCAGTTTCTTTCATAATTAGGACTCAACCAAATATCATCCTGACCCACAAATCGAATTTCTATTGGAAAATGGACCTTTAATCCAATTTCTTCTATCTTTGTAATCAATTTTTCAATTGCCTCTGCAGTTCTTTCCAAAGGTATTGCCCATTCATTAGTATATTGTGGAAACAAACAGTCAAAATTGAATACTTTATAAGAAGTATCAATCACATGAATTGGTTTTGAGAAATTTAGTTTAAACATTGCTCGAGTGACCATTGGAATTGAGGATGGACGAAAACGGGAAATATACAGAAGAAATTGGAAGAGATGGAAAGATAGAAGTTTGTCACGAACATAATTGGAAGAAAATGGTTTGGGGTCCTAATGCAATGAATATTTTTTAATACTTTTTTAATAACTTTTTTATTACGTTGATTATTTTTATATTTTTCTTGCCTTATTAGTTCGATTTATTCTCCAAACTATGCAATCATCAGTATGAGGAAAACACCAAATTCTAACATGTTCTGCAGAATATATTATCTCATTTAAAATATTCAAAACCTTTCCTAATTTCTCTGGAGTTTGTATTGATTCTAACTGGAAAGCATTTTCACATTGGATTGTAACATTTATAATAATTCCCAATACACCTAAGCCACATGATGCTGCTTTAAAGATGTCGGGATTTACATTATTAGAACAATATAAAACACCCTTTGATGCTGTTACCATTGTTAATGATATAATCTGTTTATATATTAAAAAAAGATTGATAAAAAAAAAAAATTCGGTGTCGATGAAAAATCTAATAAAGAAATTATTAAATTTACCTGTGAGCAAAGATTACCAAAATTAATCCCACTTCCATGTGTCGCTGTAGAAATTGCACCAGAAATAGTTTGATCTGAAATTGAACCTAAACTACTCAATGCTAAACCATATTTATTTAACTCTTCATTTAATTGATGTATTTTAATTCCTGCTTCTACTGTCACAGTCTTGGCATCTAGATCAACCGTTAAGACTCGATTCAACTTATTCATGTTTACCATAAATCCATCAGTACATGGTAAATCTGACGGCGAATGCCCAGAACCAATTGCTTTTAACTTTTTATTATGCGTTTTCGCCAATTCTACAATCTTATAAAAATTATTAATAAAGAAATTTATAAATTGATTCATTAAATTATTTTATTAAATTTTTTTTGTATATACCATGATAACATCCTCTTCACACTCTGGTTCAAAATATAATTCTGGCACACAAGTAAAGGTTTTTGCCCAATTATGAAATTTCACATTTGGCCTGGAAATTTTTTTCAATCTTTCATCCAAGTGAATCATTTTAAAAATTTACAGGATTTTTTTTTTTTTTTAACACCATTTCAAATAGATCACATGTTAACACAAGCACAGATTCTTGTGATCATTCTCTTGTATTTTTCATGTGCTACTTAATAATTTTCATCAATTTATTTGAACCATACTTCTATGTCAAGTAATTCTTTCAATTTTAAGTCATCCATCTTTGAATAAATAACTTCTTATCAACCTGGCATTTTATATCATGACTATAAAAGGTTATAAAAATGCTTGTTGAACATTAATAGCATGACCGTCATTGTGACAATAATTACATTGTAATGTATGAGTATTGTTAAAGAATTATTTGTCATTATTATCATCACATTACGGTTAACAACATAATTATCAATTATCATTTTTAGCAAAGTTGATTCTTAATATAAATATTTTTATANAAATTTATAAATTGATTCATTAAATTATTTTATTAAATTTTTTTTGTATATACCATGATAACATCCTCTTCACACTCTGGTTCAAAATATAATTCTGGCACACAAGTAAAGGTTTTTGCCCAATTATGAAATTTCACATTTGGCCTGGAAATTTTTTTCAATCTTTCATCCAAGTGAATCATTTTAAAAATTTACAGGATTTTTTTTTTTTTTTAACACCATTTCAAATAGATCACATGTTAACACAAGCACAGATTCTTGTGATCATTCTCTTGTATTTTTCATGTGCTACTTAATAATTTTCATCAATTTATTTGAACCATACTTCTATGTCAAGTAATTCTTTCAATTTTAAGTCATCCATCTTTGAATAAATAACTTCTTATCAACCTGGCATTTTATATCATGACTATAAAAGGTTATAAAAATGCTTGTTGAACATTAATAGCATGACCGTCATTGTGACAATAATTACATTGTAATGTATGAGTATTGTTAAAGAATTATTTGTCATTATTATCATCACATTACGGTTAACAACATAATTATCAATTATCATTTTTAGCAAAGTTGATTCTTAATATAAATATTTTTATAAATTTCGGCTTGTTGGAATGGTAAACGTGGGACAGAAAATAAACAAACTAGTGATGGTAATCCGGAGAATAAAAAATGTCATAAATATCCCTTTCCGGAGGCATGCATCACGTGAAAAGAACAATAATTGATTTTTAATGCGTAATAATCATAGATACATTAACACAAATTTTGATTTTATTTTTCATCTTCTTTTGGTTAATAATGGGTTTCATTACATAAAGAAAACACCAAATGATTATAACCCTTTAGTTCCTTGATCGTAATGATAATTAATCAGCCACCCCATATTTGAACTTTAGTGAATTTTCTGTACTTTATAATAATAATAATTTAAAAATTAAATCACAATCACTTTAGACAAAAGAAGGATGTAACAACAAAAATTTTTTCAATAAATCACATTTATATGTTAATAGAAGTTTATTGGTACAATAAAATTTTATTGATAATAATAGGTAAATAAATAAATCCTTTTATCCGAAACTTCTAAAATAATACCCATAAAGACGGATCAAAAACACTGTGTAAACAAAGATGAATAAAAATGATTTTTTTTTTTTGAATTATTTCTTGAATACGATAAATCATTTTTTTTATGATCATATGACGTTTTCTTTGTTTTGTATTTCATTGTTCAACTTCTATAGATATTTGTCTTGGCTCTATAAACGGCTCACCATTTATACACATGCCTTCACGTAATTATAGAAAACGCAATTATAGACGTAATTATAGAAAACGTAATTATAGAAAACGTAATTATAGGTGTAATTATAGACATAATCATCGACACGTAATTATAGGCGTAATTATAGGCGTAATTATAAATATAGTAAAGCATAAATTCTAAAAAAATTTATGGCATATATCCATAAAGTGAATAATAATTATAAGTTAATCAGAAATATAATATAAAAGTAATTATAAAGCTTATTATCTTTCATCATGTACATCTTATTTTATAAATAAAATAAAGTTGCATCAATATTTATTAATCCATTTTCCGGTGATAAAGTTGTTCTGAATTTAATACTTATTCTGGAAACGCATTTATTTCCATAATTTTTTCATTCTTTATATATTTATATAAAGATACACTTAGAAACATTATCAATATATTATTCTTATCTCTTTGAGAAAGCAAAGCATAATCCAATTTGTTTCAGAAAATCTTTAAAAAAAAACGCCATGCATTAATTTCAAAAAAAGTGTAACTAGACATACGGAATTACAATTTGAAACGTCAGAAAAATGAGGAATTAAAAACAATCATATTTTATATATTTTATATATTTTATATATTTTATATTTTTTATATATATTTTATATATTTTATGTATTTTATGTACTTTATATATTTTATCATTTGTGAATTGATATCAGCTTTACGTTACGCTTAAATCACTGTAAATAGAAAAAATAAAGAATCTGGCTCAATTTATTAAATTTATTATTCCATATTAAGCAAAGAAAGGTATAAAAATCTATCAAGAAACTTTGAATGAAACGCGGCGTAAATGGAAGTAAACATGTACATTTTTTTCTAAATAAACGTTTGTGGATTTTCTTTTTAAAGTGAGATAAAAAAAAACGCGACAAATTAAAATGGAATTGAAGTATTAGTAATCATAATGACATATACGTCATAGCTAAACCAATCTAGGAAAAATTTCCATAATTTCATTTTTGCCAAGAAATAAAGATATATTCTTGCATTCTAAAGACAAATTTATTGATATAAGCCACAAATAATGTTTTGAAACTTACGTAAAATTTTTAAAGGTAAATTTTTTTCTTGCTATAATCTTGTATCACCTCAATTAATAATTTTTGTTTATATTTTGTATCCAAATTAAATGATATCTTTAATGTCCCTCTTTTTAAGAGAAACTTGCATAAAAACTCGTATGAAACTTGTTTCTAATATTAAATTTTTTATACTAATGAAGGTTATATGAATTTACCTAATTAATTGAGATGCATAAAATATAATTTATATTATCTGATGAATAAACCCAAAATAATTAGCATTTCCTAAATTTCTATAACTAAAAATAAATATAAACCGTTCTGGTTTTTCATGATCCATTTTTAACAATGAATACCATATTATTTATGTCTTTCACCTCTGCAAATTTTTATATTTACATCAAATAGTGCACAAAAATAAAAATAGTTATCGAATGGGATTACAACAAAGAAATCTTTCGAAGATTGAACCATCGCACCATTTAACATTCTTGGCTGGATTTGTTAGTTTGAATGAACATTCAAAATTTCTATTAAACAATCGGTCTAACCTTCTTTTCAAATTGTGACAATTTGAACATTAAAATAATCCTAATTTTGGAAAGATTGTTGTTCTGTTTTTAGAAATCCATCGGAATGTGTAAAAAAAATCATTGCCCAGTGTTTTAGTAATTCGTGAAGGCAGATATTTATCAACATGTATCACACGCAAAGCTTGTTAAAACAATACGGTGTTACCACTCAATGCATATTTATCATATTAACTGATAAACCACCCACCATAACGACTTTTTTTTAATTATGGTGCGAGATGGTGTCAATTTTTCGATGAGCACGTGATACGTGTGAACCCGTAAACACTGGATCGTTTAAAAATGTTTTAAAATAATTTTTGTTTAACGAAAGCATTTTACAGAATACACTTATCAAATATTAATACTTATGTGACACGTCAGAAATAGTTAGAAATAGCAGATAGAGATCATTTTTATTTATTAAAGAAATTTCTGCTCCAGAGAAGAAACATGAATAAAGACAAGAAGAAATGCTGCACCAATTCATTTTGACAATATGAACAACTATTTAAAAAATTTAATTCAAACAAAAAAAAATAACAATGAACCAAGATATATAACAATCCTTTTGAAGGATAAAAAATGTACAAAAAAAAGTATATATATATATATGTATATGTAGAAAATTCTAACAATAATACAAAGAAAAAAAAAATCAACCAATATACCCCGGTAATGGTGCATATAAAAAAAAAAAAGAAATAGCAAAAAAATCATACTGCAATAATAATAAATATCTATATCTCTCGCCAAAATATACTGTAAACATACTGTATAGGTCTAAAAATATGTGCACATCTGTACAAAAGAAAAAAATATATATATATATATATATATATATATATATATATATATATATATATATATATATATATATATATATATGTAGAAAATTCTAACAATAATACAAAGAAAAAAAAAATCAACCAATATACCCCGGTAATGGTGCATAAAAAAAAAAAAAAGAAATATCAAAAAAATCATACTGCAATAATAATAAATATCTATATCTCTCGCCAAAATATACTGTAAACATACTGTATAGGTCTAAAAATATGTGCACATCTGTACAAAAGAAAAAAATATATATATATATATTAACAATTCTTGGTCTCTCTATATATAAAAGCTTGATTTAAATGCTATATGTAAAAAAAAAATGAGATATTGGGTTATATTTAAAAGTGTGAAATAATGATAGTGAAATAATGATCTAAAGTTAATTTAAAATGATTTATAAATAATTTAATTGTTCGGTTTCATATATTTTGTTTGGGGGAAGGGGAAGTATGCAGATAAGATATATAAAAAAATTTTTTATCTACATTTATTTTTTAGTAGTTTTTTGTGAGGGACCGGTGCCTTTAGCATGACTACTAAAACCATTTCGTTTCGTCGAGCCTTTTCTTACAGTGGCGGTCAGAGTGGTTAAACCTTCCGTCGTTCCAATAGTAGCACTTGTAACAGCGGTACCAGAGGATAATTTTGCACCACGACCAAGTCTTTTTAATATTTTTCCTTCAACTAATTTACTTTTAAGCTTATCTACCAATTCTTTTAATTCGGCATTCTCGGCTTTCAATTCTTCAAGTTGTCTGGATATAACATTGTTTTCAGAATTTAATTCGGATATTTGCGTACTCATTTCCTGATTTTGTTTATGTTTCTTTGCTCGATATTTAGCGGATGCAACTTTATTCCTTTCTCGACGTTCGGAAAGTGAAAGTGGCATGATCATATTGGTTGTTGGTATAGTGTTCATATAAGTATTTTTATTATCTTCTTGAGCTGAAGAAGGATTTTGTGAAGTGGTATTAGTAGTAGTGTTGGTATTAGGTGTCGTTGGAGAGTATTGATGATGATGTAAAGGTTGAACTGATGGAACTGATGACATTGAAATGGTAGGTCCTGGGGTAGGTGAAGTTAAAGGTGTGGGTAATGTTAATTTGAAAGATTCAATTTCCATTCCTGATTGTTGTTGTTGTTGTTGTTGGGCAGAAGGAATACATAAAAGTTGTTGTGTTTGTTGTTGCGATGGAAGAGGAAGAGGAAGTGTTGGTGGGGATTGTGAATATCTGGTAATATGATGATGAGGACTTGTTACTTGATGATTATAATGTTGCATAATAGTTGAATTTGGTGGTTCAGTTGGTGAAGGAGTTGAGGTTCTTGTTGAATATGGGCTTTCTGATGATCGAACTGGTGGTTCAGCCAGTAATTCTTGTACAGTAAGTCTTCGCCCGGGACTAACTACATTTTCGTCATATGTTGTTCTTCTACTATTGTTATTACTGTTATATGAAGAACAATCATACTCGGTATAACCGTGATGTCCAGCAGCAACGGTCATAGATGAAGTAGTTGGATTTGTAGAAGACATTTTTGAAATTTTTATAAAGATGGAAAATATTTATTATTTGTTCATACGTTTTGAAAAAAAAGTCAAAATTTTTTTTGAAGTGTGCAAAAATTTTATAGGAGTATTTATATAGAATTTTTGTTATTGATAAGGTTTAATAAATAATTTTAATTTTATATTAATCTCCTTAAACAATCAAATATATTGTATTAGACAATGGAGAAATTTTTCTGGATATTTTTTTTTATTTGAACGAAGAGAAGAAAAATTGAATGACCAAGAAAAAGATTTCGCTTCTATTTATACTTATAAAAATGTCACTCGTAAATAATTCTTTTTGTACAATTTTGCGAATTTCCCTAATTCTTTAAAAAAATTATCTAAAGGTAATAAATTTTATTTTATTGTAAATAAAATAAAAAATAAATTGTGCGCATCCAACTGCACTTAGTAGTTCTGAACGTTCTTTTTTTGGCAAACAAAAGACTAAGTATATATTCGTGATATGTGATAAAATTAAATTTAAATATTCGGATTTTATATACAGTAAATATTTATTTTTTGCTGTAAAGGAGACTATAAATTTATGAATTATAAATCACACATTTGTGATAAATAAATCAAATTGTTTTTGATTGTTAAAATGTATTGTCTTTCTTTCCAAATATTTATTATTTATACGCACTAGCCAATTAAAAATTTTATTAAAAATTGGTTTGTGAGATTTATGGCTCAGTTGTGGCTTATTACAATGTGGCCCGAAAAATTATTATAATGGAGAAATGGCGTCAAACAATAATTATTGCAGATAAGGAAAATTGTTTGAAATCATATTCGTTATATTCGTTATCATAATAATTTTTATTAAATTAATTCTATCATGTTCATTTATGTTCTTTTAATATAATTTAGTTAAACGTAAGAGTAAAACATAATAAATAACTAAATTGAGTATTATAATGACATCATCTTTAGATTACTAGGTCTAAAGTTGTTGAAACATCCAAGGGTTATCATACACTATTTGGTGTTACTTTCTTTTGGCTTCTGCCGATTATAGAAATTTTTTTCATTTATTTTGATATTACAATGCACGCGGGATGAAAATCTGTTTTAAGCGATATTATTCATTGCGATTATTTCATGAGTAAGATGAAGAATTAAAAATTGAGTGAATGAATTAGTCAAGGAATTTTTCATGCAAAATGGGCAAACTTTTTTTTTAATAATTGTTGGAAACTAAAGTATTGGAGAAAAATCAAATCTTTAGATGACAGCAATTGAACGCTACGCTTTGATGCCCCTGATATTCTGAAACAATTATTTCTTTGTAAGAATCTTATGTGGATATATTTATTATGTGTTTCTTTGTATGCACTATTGCACTATTGCACTATCCGGAGATTTATTCTAGTGTTTAAATAAAATTTTAATTATTATTATCTAAATATGTTTATCTTATGAAAAAAAAAAGTACGCGAGAAAAGCTAATTAAATAAATTGCATTATTCTTTTTTCTTTTAATTAATTATTATTTACGCCTACTGAAAGGATTTGGTTAAGAATGCTTACCCTTTGGGATCTCTAGGAAGTAAATAATAAGTGACTGCATTTACGAGAATTGTATTCATTGTTTAAATTATTTTTATTGAATTTCCTTTAGATCTTTTTTTTTTAAAAAAAAAATCACAATCCTCATCAGATTTCACATTATTCATAATATAATTCTGCCCATTTCGGTAAAAAAATATATATGTATATTTTTTTTGGCGTAATTTAACTAATTCAACAATTCTTTGTAAAGAATACTGAAACACTCTAGGCATATTAAATGCATCCATCTTTCCTATAGTTGTACCACGTTTTTTTTTTTTTTTTTTAACAATGCTCGCGAGGCTTAAAGTTTGCGCGTGGTTACGGAGCAATGGAATGAAGTTTCGGAAATTATTCTATAAACAGCGGCGGTCTTTTGAAAGAGTTATAGATAATGGGTAAAATGGATATGGATAGTATGCATATACGATCGACACGTGTAATTTTTCTATTCAAAACTTTATTCAAAAAAATGGGAAAAATGTGACAATGATTATATGCTAGTTATTCTTAGTAATATTTCTAGTGCAAATTAATATAAATATTTTTTTCGTTGTTAAAAGTGAAAAAAAAATTTTTTTTATTAGTTTAGAATCATTCGATCATTACTTTATTGAGTAAAAAACGCATAATCTATTAAATAAATCAAGAATAATATAATGGATTTTCGAGAATATAATTTTTCAAGCTAATTGTGATAATTAACAATGTAATTTTTGAATTTCTTCACGAATACGAATAATTAGCTGTTGATTTCATCACTTTATACTTATTATTCAATAATAATTGCTAAAAACGTTAACAAAAACAAGGGANTTTTTTTTTTTTTTTTTTAACAATGCTCGCGAGGCTTAAAGTTTGCGCGTGGTTACGGAGCAATGGAATGAAGTTTCGGAAATTATTCTATAAACAGCGGCGGTCTTTTGAAAGAGTTATAGATAATGGGTAAAATGGATATGGATAGTATGCATATACGATCGACACGTGTAATTTTTCTATTCAAAACTTTATTCAAAAAAATGGGAAAAATGTGACAATGATTATATGCTAGTTATTCTTAGTAATATTTCTAGTGCAAATTAATATAAATATTTTTTTCGTTGTTAAAAGTGAAAAAAAAATTTTTTTTATTAGTTTAGAATCATTCGATCATTACTTTATTGAGTAAAAAACGCATAATCTATTAAATAAATCAAGAATAATATAATGGATTTTCGAGAATATAATTTTTCAAGCTAATTGTGATAATTAACAATGTAATTTTTGAATTTCTTCACGAATACGAATAATTAGCTGTTGATTTCATCACTTTATACTTATTATTCAATAATAATTGCTAAAAACGTTAACAAAAACAAGGGAAATTCACTAATACTAATTTACTCTTCAAACAAAATTCATGCCCCTACAGTTACAATAATTGTTTCTCTGGTGAATTTAAAAACTGTCGCTTTACTAAATAATTACAATCAATTAATATTTTTTTTTGATAAATGCTTCTTTTAGTATAGTTACTAATATAATTATTTACTATAATAAGGTAAAAGAAATTTCTTTGTCAAAACTTTATAAAATTCTTCGAGAAAAAAAAATATTTATGTTATTATAATAATGTATACGCAAGTATATACAGATTATGCAACAGATATAGAGGATAACAGCATATTGATGACTAATTATTGGTAGTAAGTCGGGTAATTTCGCCGAAGAAAGAAAAATATATAGAAAAAAAAACATAAACTCAATCTAACACATTAACACATTTAACGTTAACAAATACTCTCTATATCTAATTAAGATATCAAATATACAATAAAATATATAAATTAAATGAATAACTAAGGGAGCGTTTCAGGTTGATAACTTATTAGGTAAATGTTATGCATACATTTATCACGTATAGGAAATTTCATATGTAAGAATTTAGTTATTTATTATTAGTACCGAGAAATTAAACTGCATAAATGTTATACATGTTATAAACCTTATGCCTATAAACCAATCAGTTCGACACGACACTTATTATATACTAATTTTTGAACATGAAAAAACAAGTAAAACGCGCGAAAAGGGTTGTTAATAAATTAGAAATTAATTATAGTAATTATTTATAGTATTTATAGTAATTATTTAATTATAGTTTAATTATAATTAATTTTAGTTATTACTTGGGGATTTCCGATGCATAAAATGATTAACAGATCTTAAAAGATCCTTCCTTGAATTTTGCAAAAGGTAATCATGTTACGTAGAAATTATAATATATGCATTTGTTAAACAAATATTCTTCTCATCTATCGTCATTACAATTACTAATTCTCTCTATTTGATTATTAATTCTTTATTTACAATTTATTAATAGCTACTTCTTTTTTTTTTGTTTTGAATAATATTTTTTTTTCTAGAAAATAATATTATTGGTTGATGAATTAATAAATTAATGGCAATACAGAGCATCCTGTGTTGTTTCCAATCTAAATTATTATACCATTTTTATCAACTTTTCCTGTTTAATTTATTTTTTTGTAAGAATTAAAAAAAATAAAATACACAAAATAAATTCAATCCTGCGGAAATATGTTAATGTTTCCGTGTGTGATGAAAATATTTTAATAAATACGCCTCTTATTATAAAAAAATCATTTGATACACAAAGGGTGATAAATTAAGGTAAACAAAACAATCAATAAAAAATAATCACAAAATATCTTTAGAATATTCACATTCGTCTTTTTCAAATTAAAAGTAAATTAAAATTTAAATTATTAGCAAAATAAAAAGCAAAATAAAAGCAAAAATAAAAGGCGACGTCAAGAATGTTTCATATTAGGTTTCAAATCACGCATTTATTAAAAAAATTCTATTATTTGGACTTTTAATCTTTACTTATTTAGATTATTTCTTATCAATATTTAAATTATAATTGGCGTTTTCGACGCGTACAGTTATATTGCATGCGTGTGAAAATATGAAAATTTAGGAAACTTGATATCTCTCGTTCTGATTAAGAACTATTAGAATGATTGTAGATTCGGTCATGTCATTTATGAATTCACATTAATTCACGCGATATAATCACGAGAATATAATATTTATAATGGTTATAATAGTTATAATAGTTATAATAGTTATAATAGCTATAGTAGTTATAATATTTATGATATTCATGGAATGCCTGTTGCCTGAAATATTTGAAATATTTAATTAATCATTCGTTTTCTTTGTTTTATGTAACACGGAGAAAGTGCTCAGAGATATTATGCAAGAATTATTCTCATGATTAAATAAATTTTATTCTCATGATTAAAATAAAATTTCTTAATTATTTCATTTAATTTTCTTTCTAAGGGGATTTTTACCTAAAAAAGTTTACAATAATGCATATTTCCTGATTTTTTTTTCCTTAACTTCATAATGAGTCATAATTTTAACTACAAAGAATAATCCACGTGATGATTCTGATCAACGCGACGCAGTTACCAAATTTCCGGTTTTTTATCAAAACAATGTATCACAAATTTCTCTTTATTTCTCCAAAATAACTATTTGAAATCCTGAATGTCGTTATTATAAAGCACATATGTATATGGTTATTTGAATAGATCCAAATTTATCATAAATGTTATCAGTATAATCAAATAATTAATAGTTAATAGTTAATCAATAATGAAGTAATGTATAACAATTATTAAAACATAAGAAATTCTTTTAAATAAGCTGTGCGATACAAAAAATCTTTCATTATTTAAATTAATTAATCAAAAAAATTTGATATTGACGCGTAAAATATTTTTTATTTGAAAAAACAAGAATTCATAGTTAAAAAAATTATGTGATGTACATTTGAAATGGAAGTCTCGGAAATTATGAAAAATTCGTTATTTTCTTCCTTTCGGCAAAAAAATAAGGACGGATACAGGTTACATTATTCTTATGATTTTCAAATTATTGGATATGAATTTAAAGAACTTTCTTGTGAATTTAAATAATTAATAATTTTAATAATTTTTAATAGCTTTTTTTAAAGGACATTTGAAATAAGCTAACATCAAATCTATGTGATTCCTGTTTCATGTGATCTAATTAGTTTTTTTTTATTGGATAAATTAATTTTGTCAATTCGAGCTATCGGTTGTTTTTTAATTAACCGTTAATCGATATTGTTAATAATAATTTATCAGTTTTCAAATTCAAATTTTGATGTTTTAAAGCTTTAATTGAAATTTAATATATTTATTTTAAATTTTGAATGCAAATTAATTTTTCAAATTAATAATCAACATTGTTGGGTTTTTTCCTTTTAAAAACAAAATATAAATCACGATGTGGGAGGTTAATTTGACATCTAGAAAGAATTATATGAAGAATTAAAATACATGATTTTGCAAATTTGTAATAAAAATTAAATAATATGATTCGTGTATTGCAGTTAAAGTATAAAAAGATTAAAAATTTAATTGGTTGTCGATTTAGGCAAGTTTCTCGTTTTCGATAAAAGTTAGTATTGATCTTCTTACATCACTTTTACCTTTTCTCAATCACTTCAATTCTAGCAGTTGTACACTTCAAAAAATGTAATACAGTTAGTAATGAAATATGTAAAATATGTTACAATATGTTAATTAACATTAAAATTTTCCTTCAATATCATCTTAATTAATATAATACAGAGTAATAACCAAAGACCAATATCTATCTGTTTTAAATTAAAACAAAAAAAAATGCTTTACTGGATGCATTATTTGATTTGACAAGGATGAAAAGTTAAGGATCAGCATTATTGTGGTAATTTCATTTTTATCTCTATTTATTACAACCTGATAGTTGTACTTTCTAGACTCAGAGCTTGCGAATGATTGACGGATATAGTGATCACGCAGGATCCATCTAAGAAATTTTTCTCATATAATATACAAGCTTAATATAATTGTTAATAAATATAATCCACAAAATTCCCTCCCTCACTAGATTTATAATCGGATAATAATATGGATGAATTCTTTATGATTACGTACAATTCAATTTAATCAATTTCACGTTAGATCGAAGTCTTGTAGTCCAAAGACGGAATTTCGTGTTTCGCACGTGGGTAATATACTTGTTTATTCCAATAATGATTGGATAGTAAAAAATAACGGAAGAACGCAAACTTCTTGATTCTAAACAAAGACTATAAATTTACTTTGTCAAAGATGATAAATATAATGTTTCTAATTTAAATTTCGATTGATTCAATCTGTAATGCAAACTTATAAATTCTTATAGATGCTTATAAATGGTATTTTAGTAATCCTTGTTTCAAATTTTATTATTTCCAATGATGGTAAATATAAGATCAAAGAAAGACTTTGCACTAAAGATTCAAATTACTCACTTTTTATGTATTCATTATTCATGAATTATAATAGGCATAAATAAATTTACTTTTCAAATTTCATTTGTTCCCTTTTAAGTTAACAACGAAAATTTTGTAACAATGTCATATTTAGTAATTCTTATTAATTCCATATAGAAATTATTAATTTTTTTAAAAAAAAATAAAGATTTTTTATTAACATTTTTTTTGATTTCAAAATTAAAATTAACTTCTATTTATTAATGTTACCTGAATTCTAGAAAAGCAGTACACGATCGAATGCATATACTGAATACGATCGCCAAGATGACGAGTCATTAATCAGTAATTTATTTCTAAAGGAGCCACACTTTTTAAACTGTTATGAGGTTACAAGAATTTACAAGTAAAGTAAAATTTTTGACCAAAATAGTGAATATTTCTCTAGCCACTCAACAAACCATTATTTATTTCTAAATACGTGTTGTATTCTTAAAATAATATATAACTTTAAGAAAAAAAAAAACTGAGTCATTATCGCGTCGCAAGTCCCAAATTGTATATATTATAAATGAAAATATTTCGTGATTTGATATTGGAATTAAATTTGGTTAATAAATCATCACGACGCCTAACTCTCCTAATTTACTAATTTTGTGTATGTAAACTTTTAAATCGTGATTCAACAAAATTATTCTTTATTATCACAATTTCCCTGATTGCAAACAGGATTTTTACTAAAGAATCAGAAGAATCAGGTGCCCACAATTTGAACAAAAAAAAATTTTTTTTTCTCAAAGAAATTCCTAATAAAGTATGAAACACGGAATTATGCACAAAAACCCTTAAACAATAACAATAGAATTTCAACAAAGAAAAAAATAATTAAAACTTGATTTTCTTTTAATCGACCTCACGCTATAATGAAATTAATGAAATTAATGGAATGACGTAGAATTTGTCAAATTTTTAATTGCATAATACGTGTTGTGATATCATTTTTTAAATTTAGCCGCCTAACCGTATCCGTAAAATACAATGACACATTATAAAATCATGTCGGAGTTCTTTTTTTTAAAAACTTTAACTTCATTAACATCTTAATTAAGGTTATACAATAACACTTATCTTAATGCATGCGTGAAACAAAATTATGATACCGGAGTACGGAATTAACCTATCGTCGTGTTTTGCAACCATCATCATTATTTAAACGCGATTGTGGAATTTTCCAGAAAAATATTGATTTCGGATCTAAAAATAGAACAAAAATATTTTCAAAATGAAAATAATAAAAAAAGTAAATAACGGATACTTCGGAGATGCGAATAATTAATAATTATAATAATTATTAAATTTTTCGCGATTGTTAAACCATTATTAGGTATAAGGCTTTTTAGAATGATAAACGAATACAAATTTATAATTAATCGCGTACAATTAAATTATGAATTGTTTCAAATTAATACTATTTACATTTAATTATTTTGTATCTCTTTATTTTAAGTAAATTATGAGTCGTAATACAAAATGCAATTATATTTTTGGAAAATTAAATCTTTTTTTTTTTGCCCCGAAAATTCTAGTATCATTATGGGAGTTCATTTCAAAACATTTCTCTCCTTTATCAATAAATATAGATAATTAAAAAAATTTGTCTACTTTCCAATAAACATCAGAAACGTTTTTCAAAATTATTATTTGACGAAAATGGTTAATAACACATGCATATTTTTAACTGTTGCTTTGAAATCACTCACATGGGCGAGGTCATATATCATTATATTACATCATTATATTATATTAGGCAATCACATAATATATTGAACTTCAAAAAGAGAATATTAAATAACGGGAGAATATAAACGGCCTAAAAATAATTTATAAACCTCTTGTTGAAATAGGAACAGAAATCTTTGATAATAAAATAATTAAGGAATATCTAAATAAACGATAATTTAATTGATTCTTAAAATTTTAATTATTGATTTTGTTCTCCTTTTCAGAATCTTATTTAGAAAATATTAAATGCAAGCATATTTTTTTTTTTTAAAGTTTCGCGGTATTTCAAGAACATCACATATTTATTAATGCAATACCATATCCGATTATTTTATTTACGAAAAAGATGTAATCATCAAAAATATTATCAACTTTACAAGAAGAATGCATATCTGTACATTCTTACACAATGTTGTATCATATTCAAACCAATAATGAAAATAGGTTTAGAGGCCAAAATTAGACAAAGAAATAATATTTTAACTCATTTTGGATTGAAAAAGTACCCTCAAGATTTTGATACACAATTATCACGCTTCCTTATTATGTACGACATTATGTGATAAAATTTATAAAACGCGACCAATTTCTGTTGTACACGTGACACAACAACCTAAAAATTGGGTGGATTAGGAAAGTTCGGAGTGGCGCAATTGCAAATCAATTTTTGTGGAATGGCTTAGATAAATTTGGAAGCCTTTTAAAGAATTATGTTTTGGGAACGATGCGGTGTCTCAATGACGTTTTCAGATTAAATTGGTGAAGCGAACCAAAACTAGAAAATAATTTCCTAAGCCACTCGGTTCTCTTCCCTCTTTAATTAGCAGAAAAGAGCTTGGGTTGTTCAAGCCTAATTCTATATATAAAGAATACCGCATTAAGTATATTTCATTAAAAATCATCACTTCGAAATTGAAAACAATATCACAAAATTAATGAATTTGATGAATTAATAATAATTTACAAATTTGCACAATTGATTAAACAATCTAAATCCATAAGTCAAAGAATAAAGGTTGTCCTACTTTTGAATCTTTTTGTTTATACAATACCTCTTGTTCGCTTTTTAAAGAAATTATGAAACTATGGTAAATAACTTCTACTATTACATTAATATTTATTTGTCTTCATGCAATTTTTTTTTTAAATTATCTTGTGCTATCACGCGCATTTACGTGTGCATCTATTAGATTCAAGTTTAGCACATCACTTTTCCTTCGCGTTATGTTTATTTACCTTTCTTTGTTAACTTGAAACATCAAATTAATCATTTAATATAACTTAATTTTAAAGCGAATGATTTTTACTGCTGTTTTTTATTGGGCTTTTTTTTTAATATACCTTAATATATCGAATGCGCCCCGGTTGGTCATTTATTTTTAGGAAAATATGAATTGGCAGATCTACACATGTATAAAGAAAATCAATCATATAAGGTGATACTCTTACGCGTGTTATTCATGAAAATATTAAAATAATTCATCAATTTTGGTAATTCATAAATATTATAAGAAAATCTCAATTTTGATGTAAATCCATTCAAATGGAAATTTTAATTGTAAATGAAAGAATCGTCTCAATTAAATGATTTGCTGATTTTTGACAGATTTTATCATTCTTCCAAAAAAAAATGGAAGGACCTTTTTGATATTGCTTTTGCTAAGTCCAAAAACTTAAATAGAAGCTTTCATGAAGATTATTTTCAACAATCAAAACCGGATACTTATATGAAACACAATATTTATTTTTTTTATTGTCAACAAGGATCCACATTATAAAATGAATCTTAACATAATAATATTGCATTTTTATTATAATAAAATAATAAAAATCATAAATCTTGGAGATTACCTTTATCAATTGTGGTTATAATAAAATTTACACGTAAGCAAATTACTAATAGATCAATTTACAAAATTCTAGATTTTCAAGTATTCACAATATATAAAAAAAAAGGAACATGAACAATGATATACAAGACATGATTCTGACATTCAGTATGAAAATATTCATCACGTTCTAAACAACAATTTGTTCAATTGTTATATTTGCAATTTTATCTAAGAATGTCTAGTAACTCAAATTGATCAATTGAGTGATGTAATTCTAAATCGAAAAGCAAAATTCTAATTAAAATTTGAACTTATTTGGGAATATAACCATGATATATTTCAAAAAAAATCAGGTATGCTTGAAAAGTGATAAAGGATTAAAAAATAATTACTCGAATTGAGAAAGAAATTATATAGAAAATATTCATAATAACTTTGGTTCTGCAAACTTGTAATTTATGAAAAGTTGCAATAAATACTTTCGCGAAATTTGAGACAGGTATTCAGATTAGTTGGAAATATAAAAATATCTATTTCTTCCTGTATATAAAACCTAGATCAATAGCTTCGCATCTGCTGAACAACTTTAATTAGTCAATAAAAGTCGAAGGACTTCTAAATACTTAATACTTAACAAAATTTTGCACGTGAAATTTATTACAAATCGTATGACATAGATGACGACCTTTCACGTGTTACGTCTGCGCATCGGGGAGGGCAAAAGTATCGTTTTTGATAGATCTATGGTTATTTTTTTGATATCCTCAATCTCAACCTCTGAAAATTGAATATGGACAACAAGAAATGTCTCAATAATCTACTACTATTTCGGAAATCAAACAAGAGGAATCAAGGAAGATGAAGAAGAGATGACGAGCAACCGCCATTGATGCAAAGATTTCGTTTTTGATATATATTATTTTCATGTGACAAATAGTTATTTTTTTTGATGCATCTATAAATAAACAATTATAGGCATATCAAAAAATAACCACTTTTTTTTACGTGCATCCTGATATATCACCCTGATCTATCAAAAATGAAACTTTTGCGTGCGCAACTAATTATTCGATGGTCATGTGTCATGTGTCATGTGTCATGTGGTATTCATATTCTATAAATCACGGGAACAATTTATATTAGTTGCATCACGTTACTTAAAAACAAGTGTATCAAAAACGATACCTTTGCGCATAGGGATAGACTCTTATCCTGATCCCACGCTAAATGCATGAGTTACGGTTAGGGTTATTTATCATCATGCGTCACACCTTTCGAATATCGATTTTATTAAATATCCTGGGAACAGAGAATGCGGAAACCATATTTGTCACCTCCTCAATTTCCCATGTGAAAAATTTCCGATCACTTGTCAAATTATGGACCAACCAAATTTGAAGGGAACAATATAAAAGCCTTATGCGGGTGTATAGGATAAGGGTCCTCTTGAACTTTTGGTCGATATCAGCTGATTTCTGGGGGAAAAAAAAGCTATTCAATTGAATTAAAGAAATTTGGTTTAAGTCTTCAGGTAATAAGAAGATACGGATATCAGAATTTTGAACCTTGATTAAGGTAACAAAATTATAATACAAAAAGCAGATAATATTAACTTTAACTGTCAATTATAATCGAAAATAATAACTGAGGATGCTAAAAAATAATCTATTAAACTGAAAAATAAATCATAAACAATACCAAAAGATTCATTTTTTAGATTTTAATAAATATCAAGCTAATGTGAAGTTTTTTGAGTTTTACTATTGTAGTCTTTAATGTCAAAGTGACAAATTAATTTGACATCCCACCAGTTAATATATGCTATCACATCCATTGAAAATAAAGTTATATCACATTTTGAAAAATGTTAATGTACACGGAAAAAAAACAAATAGTTCAGATAAAAAATATAGTTAAAAATAAAGGATTAAACGAATAAAGAAAATAAAAAAATAAATTATAAAAACTTCAATATTTTTTTTTTCTTTAAGAAGCGTAACTTCAAATAGATAAAAAGTTTGTTTACATTTATTATTTTTCTGATTGTTATCTCGAAGCTTTTTATTTTTTCCTTTTTCAGCTCTTTGTTATCATATGAAATTAATATAGCCAACAATAACTAAAATGTATATTGGCATATTGGCAAATCAAAAAATTGATTCATTGAAATGCAGTTTTTTTTTTTTTNTTTTTTAGATTTTAATAAATATCAAGCTAATGTGAAGTTTTTTGAGTTTTACTATTGTAGTCTTTAATGTCAAAGTGACAAATTAATTTGACATCCCACCAGTTAATATATGCTATCACATCCATTGAAAATAAAGTTATATCACATTTTGAAAAATGTTAATGTACACGGAAAAAAAACAAATAGTTCAGATAAAAAATATAGTTAAAAATAAAGGATTAAACGAATAAAGAAAATAAAAAAATAAATTATAAAAACTTCAATATTTTTTTTTTCTTTAAGAAGCGTAACTTCAAATAGATAAAAAGTTTGTTTACATTTATTATTTTTCTGATTGTTATCTCGAAGCTTTTTATTTTTTCCTTTTTCAGCTCTTTGTTATCATATGAAATTAATATAGCCAACAATAACTAAAATGTATATTGGCATATTGGCAAATCAAAAAATTGATTCATTGAAATGCAGTTTTTTTTTTTTTCTTTATCTCTAGGTTCAACAAATTGTATTTCATATTTGAAAATTTTATTTATTTATCTCTAAAATTTCTCTTTTAAAATTTCTCTCTAAAGTGTCACATTGTAATGAAACCAGATTTAAACCTTAACTTTAATCCTGTTTGATTATCAATTACAAAAGAATTTTTAGCTTTATTGCAAAGTCTATTTTTAACATATGTACATATTAAATAAGTAATGAATAAAAACTTGAGCAAAATCTTGATTACTCCATTTTATCATTACGTTATCAAACACTTGTACACAATGATGATACAATGCTTAAAGGTCATAATCACTTTAATAGAAAATTTACTTTACTCCCCCCAAAAAAATTTTTAACATAATATAAAGACAAACGGTTATTGTTAATTTCCATTTTGAAATGTTAATTTTGTACCCAACCCCTCACAATAAAGTAGATAGTAATCTTTTGATTAATCTAAAAAAAATGAATTAATCATCACGAGAATTCCATGAGAATGACGTTATAGTCACTTTTTCCCTTATGTTGTGAGATATGGAGTATTATATCTAATAAAGAATGTACGCATGAATACTTTTTAATTATAAAAGGTATAAATTTTCTTTTTTTATGAATCATTTAGTCAATGATCTCGATATCATTTACAATATTGTTATATTTCCTTTCTATCTTTAATTAAAAAAACACAACATACATACACCAAGATACGCGTAAGTCCTGTCAAACAAACAAAGAGAACAAAATTAAAATCATGCCACTTTCATTCGTCATAGTTACTTAATCGTATTAAATTCTATTAATATTTACCATTAAATAATAAGGTTTTATATGACAAAATTATTTATGAAAGAAGCGGAGTTAATGTATTATTTTTTTAAGGTTGTAATGTACCAACAATAAATTAAATAAAGTATTTAGAGTTTAATAGTTTAATTAAAAAATGCATCATTGAATTATTTTGCAAAGCGTCGTTAGAGAAATTATTTCCTTAATTAGTGATTATTGGTTTTTGAATAAATATATTTCTTCATTAAAGATTAAGAAGGGAAATCTAATATAACCCTATTTCATCTTGTTGTACATTACAATTACTGATTTACAATAAATAAATAATATAAAGTAAAAATATATATAAAAAAATATAAAGTAAAATGTAAAGTAAAAATGTAAAGTAAAAATATATTGATGTTACATAGAAATTTATATTGTAAATGAGCAATTGAAATAATTAATTTACGGATCAAGAATTATGTTTTACAGGAATTCTAAAGCGAAACATAAAGCGAGGAATTTCATATTACAAAAAAAAATATATATATAACAAAAAGAAAAGAACGAAAAAATACAATAAAAATGTATGCATAACTTATTCATTTTTAATGACATATTTATATTCTTTAATAATGTTTTTAATGTGTAAATTGGTTAGTACCTTTTTTTTTTAAAAAAAAAAACTTGAAATAAATCTTTCTTCTGGTAAAAAAACTTGAATTTTATTTAAGATTAATAATAATAAATAGGGTTTGTGTAATGTTTATGCATTATAGGATTCTCTATCCTTTATTGAATTTTGTAAAGGATTTTTTAAAAGAAAAAATAATAATAAAAAAAGAAAAAGGAGGCGCGTTGTTGTTTTTGCGTAATATATTCAAGCCGGCGGTGCTATCATTTTAGCGGTACAAACTTTTGTCAATTGAATTATATTTCCTTTGCGGCAAAAAATACATTTGAATAAATTTCATCTAAAAAGAAATTTCGAAATAATAACGCAGGATTTTGACAGGATTATAGGTAGTATTGGCGTAAGACAGAAGATTTACCGAAAATGTAGGTGATTTATTTTAAATTGTAAAAGATTAACAAAAAAAAAAACATATTCGTATATAGTTTAAAAGAGCTTTTTACTAAATAGATTAAATTAATTAAATTAATTAAATTAACATTAAAATATATATTAAAATATTATATTAAAATATATTATGTTAAAATATTATGTTAAAATGTTATGTTAAAAGTTGAACTAATTAATTAATTATTAGTAATGAAACGCGAAAATTGAAAATATAATTAAAAAATATAAACGATAAATTCCGAAAAATCTACATGATTCATTAATTAAAATTGGTTATATGAACATTTTGTATTCCAATGATCCGTTATTCGGTTATTCTATTTATTCTGGAATCGAGAAAAAAAAAAAAGAAAAAAAGAATTATTGCTGTTCGATCAAAATAACCAAAATATTTGTTTCTAATTTCTCTTCTAATTCTTCTTCTAATTTTCTTATTATTATACTTTTTAATTATACTTTTTTGTGTCTCATAATATGAAACAAAAAAGTTTATTCTTTCCCTTACAAATATTGTAGATATTATATTTATTATATTGTGACAGGTTCATGTTATTTCACAGGTTTAAATCAAAAAAAAAAAAATTATTTCTTCTTAATGGTTACATGCAATAATTACGCAATGTGTGGGAATTTGAAAAGTTTTTGCACAAATTGCACCAGTTAAGAAGGAGATGTGAATTCTCAAAAATCGCATATTGCATGCTGATGCGGCAATATAATTTACGCGCTTGCATATTGTTTTCACTTCGCATACGTACACAACGAATTATAAAGAATGAAATATAAATGAATATCATTGGTCAAGCTATGTATCATGTGGATGAGATCTACACAATCGAGGTGCTTAAATTTGCTGGAATTTGGTAATGATTTTAACGTTTAAATTGAAAGATTATAAAAAGTAAGTATAATAAGAAAAGTAACGGGCTTTTATTTCCATTATTTTCAATACAATATAAAAGTATAATAAAAGGTGAAGATTTACCCTAAATGTTCTAGATGCTTGCGCGTTATGATGAGTATGCTTATGATATACTTATGATATAAAATAATAATATAAATGCTAACAATATAACATATTATTAAAAAAAAAGAGAGAGACTCGTGATAATAAACAATTGAAACAATTGAAAATCCGAAAATTCGAAAGGAAGATCAATTATTTTTGAATTTAAATAATTATTAATTTTTTTTTCTTTTCAAAGAAATCCATTAACGTCCCTTTATTTCGAATAGATATAGAAATGATGACAGTTGTATGATAAATTTTCAGATTATCATAGAATTCATTCATGTAAATTTAAAGTAATCAGTAAGATATTTTTTTTTTGTAATACTTATTTATCGTTATTTTATTATTTAAAACTTGAAATTATCATGTGTAAAATCGGAGGCTCATTAAAATAATTTGTTTCATAAATTTCTCATGTTATAATTTCAATAGTGCTAAAATTGAATAATGCAGCAAGAAAAAATATATTATTTTAATGTGAAATTATAATGTGATAATGTTCTTTGAATTTGATAATGTCACCTATTTTGTGTGATAATAATATTTATATAATCACAATTTAACAAATTTAGTATCCGTTAAAGTTTTCATAATTTTCATAAATTCGATAAATTTAATACTGTATTTAGATAATGATATTTTTAATTAATTTTTTTTAATGATGATTTTAATAATTTTAATAAAATCCAGTAAATCTGGAATTTAATCTTAAAAAAAAAAAGGAGAAATGATAAAATTTTGTAATTTGATAATTTTGAGCAATTACATTTTTTATTTTCTATTTAAAAAAAGAATCATATATCATTTAATCGATCCTTAATTCTTTCGTTCTGCATAAAGAACGGCTTATCACGACCATATAAAGAATAAAGAATTAAGTTGTTGTAGGTGCACGTGGACTATGTTTGAGTGACACGAATTTAAAACATGTAGTTATTTTGAATCTTTTAAATAAATTACTATAATTCTCCGTTTAGAAGCTGTACAGATTATAGGAAGCAAATTTCGATTTACAACGGACATTTCAAAGAAGCTGTGCAAAAATTGCACGTGTGTCTTATTAATATCGAATTTTTTTTTTAATCTCCGATTCATTATGGCGTAGTAGGGATACATAAATCTTTGATATCATTATTAACAATATCTTGAATTTTAATTATGATAATAGTTTAAAACTTTATCACAAGATAAATAAATTGAATGAACAAAGGTTTCAGACCATAATCATCAATGAACTTTATTTAACATGAATGAAAATTAGAAACGTAAAAATTCTTGAAATTTCAAAGTCATGTCATTTTTTAAATTGATACCTTTTTGACACCAATATTTAGCAAATGATGTTACATAGAATTTTTAAAGAATAGCATTTATAATAATTAAAAGGATTACAAATTTTTAATTTTTTATTTATCTAAATAAATAATAGTATTTACTTGGCAAAGTAATTTTAATTAGAAAATAAAAATTTATTTCATATTCTTGTTTAACTTTTATGTGTGATATTATTTTTGATAATATGTAAATAGTTTAGTTAAAATAAAAAAAAATAAAATAAACGTTATTAATTAAATTTGTAGTAAAAATTACCATATGTTAATGATTTTTTCGCTACATGTGATTACAGCTTATTCCCAAATTTTTATTTCTATATTAAGCTTAGCCGCTAATATTTCCCAATTTGGGAAAAATCAATGTCAATATTAAAGTATTAAGAGTATTAAGAGTATTAAGAGTATTAAGAGTATTAGGAGTACTAAGAGTATTAAGAGTATTAAGAGTACTAAGAGTACTAAGAGAATTAAGAGGTTGAAGATAAAAATCACTATAGTATCAGAAAGTATCAGAATACGAAATTACAAATACGTGACAAATACCAAGATGCCAAGAGAAACAATAAACTTATTCCGAGATTTGGCGTGAAAAAATATTTATGAACTAAAAAAAGAACCTCAAAGGATAAAAATTAAGCTGTACACTTTTGGTAAAAACAAATACTCAAGTGACTAAATTGATAGAGCAATTTGAAACAAAAAATTCTTTTACGTGTTCTGGATGAATAAAAGAAGAAGGTGATTATTTTATTTTTTAATATCTGATACAGTATATTTAATTTAAATTATCATTATTATTAAAATAATTTGCAATTTGTTTCAAGTGATTAATCATTTGATCATCACGCTTACGTTATTATAATGAAATACATCTTTATCAAGAATTCTTTTTAGATTTTCAAAATAGGATATCCATTACATATTATTAACTTTAGTGATTTTCTTTCTCGATGTCAAATTTGATAGAGTTCTTTTTATTTTTTTTCCTTTAATAAGTAGAATATTCACTACACATCATTACATTTTAACACAAAAACAATCCTCTTTCTCGACTTCAAAATTGATAGGGTTCTTTTTGTTTTTTTTCCTTTTAATGTAAAGCGATCTGTTTGGTAATGACAGAAATGACTGTTTATTTTCATTTTGAATTATGCAAAAATAGAATCAAATTTAGTTTTATTAAAAAGGTGAATCTTAGATTTTCATTTTTAATTAAATAATAAATAAAGATCAACACGGCTGCTGAAACATTTTTTTTATAATAAGATTAACAGTTAATGAATATTGGCAATTAATAAAGATTGTATAAGCGTTCGATATTTCCTCATTTATAAATTTATTTTATTTAGGTTACATTTGACACTAATTTAATGCCAAATATATTATTATTACTATTTATATAATAGTAATTAATATATTTATTCGATTTCATTGGATATTTTTTTTGATATTTTTTTTTCATATTATTATTTGGTTATTATTTAGTTGATTACAAAATATTTTGTAAGTGTGCGTGCGTGCGCGTTTGTTGTGTGATATAAAATAAATTTCTCTCGAAAAGTTAGCAAAGATAACAATAATAAAAAAAACGAACAAAGGGAAATTTGAATTAAATTGTGGGGAAAGTTTTGTGATTCAATAATAAATAATAAATAATAAATAATAAATAATAAATGCATCAATAACGGTTTACAATAATCCAAGAAAAATAATAATTATTTTTTTCAAAATATTTTGAAAGTCAATGTCAATTATTTTAACAAAGCCTTATTGTAGACTTTATCACGTGTCTTTCTATCTAAAAATGCTTATATATATATTAAATTAAGTATAATGTTTGTAACCTAACCAGCCGTGATATCCTAAAATATTAAATTTTATTCAAAATAATTCAAATTGTTCAAATTGTTCAAAATATTGATATCCTAAAATGTGAACATATTAAAATCCTAATTATGTAAAATGATTAAAGAATAAATTGACTAAATTAGTTTTTTTATTTGTGTAAAAAATTTTTTTGAATTTTTAGTTAAAGAATTACATGACGGAAAATAATATAAGGTTTTGATTACCTTTTTTTTTCTTAAAAATAAAATAAAAATAAAAAAAAATTAAAGTTTATTGATGTCTAACTGGGGAAATCAATCCCTAAATCTAGCGTATTAACACGGAAAAAACTAATTTTAAATTTATTTATTATTATTATTATTATTATATTTATGACATAATTTTGGGATTATATCGTTGATATTATGCGAAATGAATAGGTGAAAAAGTTCCTATTATTGAATTTTTTTTAAAATTGTTTGTGGGTGTTTTTATTTTTTATTTATTTTTGTGATAAAGAAAATAAGTGTAAATAATAAAAGTGTAGTAAATAATAAAAGTGTAGTAAATAAAAGTGATATCTGATTAATATATTTTGTAAGTTAAAATTTCAAAATTTATCATTAAAGCTTTAACCTTTTTAAGCTTTACGTTATTAAAGATGATAATTATTTTAATTATTGTTTTTAATTTCTAATTAAATCTTATTGATAAGGTTTAAGATAAAGTTTATTAAAAGATGTATAATTATGCAATCTTGGTGAAATGCAAGATTAGGTATCATCACACCAGAAAATAAGAAAGTGATATTTACTCATAATATAAAGCAATATAGTAGTAATAATAATAATAATAATAATAATAATAATTAATAATAATAATAATAATAGTAAATAATTGTAATTGTAATAATTGTAATTGTAATAATTATAATAATAATTATAAAGATTTATTTTAAATAAACTCTATTAAAAGAAGCAAGTACGTACATTTGAAATCAAGAAAAAGTTTTCAAATATGGTCAAAATTAAACATTCATTAAAGTGTTTTATATTTAGAAATTTAAAGAACCAAAACAAATAAATTTTTAATGTAAGACAAAAAAAATATAATTCAAAAAATTAAAATAAATAAATAATAAATAAATATAAACAAATGTAATAAATTTAATGGATAAATCAATGAACCGACGATACTGTGAATACTATATTGGAAACTCTATTAACTATCTGGATCATATTTTGAAGTTTACATTATACCAAATTTTAAATACATTAATGACAAATAATAATTAATTAATTAATAGTAATAACACATTAAATAAGATTAATAATAAAAAATAATAATTAAAAAATAAGAAAATAATAAGTGTGTTACACTTCCCCTTTTTCTATGGTAGATTTATTTGTTGCGTTTATTTTAACGGACTCGGACTCTATAGTTATTAAATTCGCCGATTTAACAAACTTTCTTGTTTTTGAGATAAATTATGAAACCCTAAAAATATTATTATTATCATTTATAAATATTTAATAAAAATAATATTAACTAATAGAATTAATAGAATAAATAGAATTAATAGAATTAATAGAAGTTGTAACGAGAGTAAATCAAAAAGAATTCATGAAACCATAATTCGTTCATGTTATTTCTAAAAAAAACATTTCATATTTTTTTTAAAGATTCAGTTTAAAATTTTTTAAAATTCGGTTTAAACCCTTTAAAGAATTCGGTTAAACTCATTTTTTAAATTTGGGTTAACTGTGATCCGATAAATATGTTCGGTTAATTTGTTTATTTTTATTAAAAAAAAATAATAATTTACATTTATTTATTTATTTAAATTTATTAATCGGAAAACTTGCATTTAAAAACTGCGATTAATCAAATAAACCCAAAAATCGAATCAAACTATTTTAAACCATTTTTCCTTAAAATAAATACTAAAATTAAGTTTATCTGCTATAATTTGATACAAACTATTTTTAAGCTCAAAACAATGAAATAATATGAATTATATGAATTATATGAAGAATTTATGATTAATAGTTTAATGAATGATTGGTTGGATATTTCATTTATGACGTAAATGACCTAAAAAAAGAAAGAATAGACTAGTCTTTCATTGATGACTTTTTAATTCTTTTGTTAATAAGTTGTAGAACATTATAGAAATGAAGACGTAAATAATTTGTTTGTTTGAAAAACAAATTCAAATCATTAATTAAATGATTGGTAACATTACAGATTTATGCATAATAAACAAAACAGTAAAAGAATAAGAAAGGAAAAAAAAAGAGGACTAGAAAGAAATCCAAACCGACAAAAAAACGAAAAAAATCCGACAAATTAGACAATTTAGACGATTTATACAATTTACAAATTGGAAAAACAAAATTAGAATAAAAATTTGTATAATAATAGGAAGAAAAAAAAGACCAAAAGAAGACAATCAAATCATACATGAAAAATAAATTAAAATAAATTTATGCATAATAAAAATGAAAAAAAAAAAATATAAATAAAAAAACAACAACAAATCAAAAAAAAGATCTGACACGCAAAAATAAAAATGCATAGTTCATGCGATTACAAATGACGCACAACATCAAAAAAGATTCTAAAAGATATTAAAAAATATTAAAAAAGTTATTAATATACGTGGAGATATAAAAAACACTAAAGGGCGTAATTATTTTTATATAACAATAACTGTCCTCTCTTAATAGTAAAAGGATATCAAATAAAAAAATATTTTTTAAAATATTTTTTAAAATATTTTTAAAGGAAAAAAAAAAAAAANCAAAACAGTAAAAGAATAAGAAAGGAAAAAAAAAGAGGACTAGAAAGAAATCCAAACCGACAAAAAAACGAAAAAAATCCGACAAATTAGACAATTTAGACGATTTATACAATTTACAAATTGGAAAAACAAAATTAGAATAAAAATTTGTATAATAATAGGAAGAAAAAAAAGACCAAAAGAAGACAATCAAATCATACATGAAAAATAAATTAAAATAAATTTATGCATAATAAAAATGAAAAAAAAAAAATATAAATAAAAAAACAACAACAAATCAAAAAAAAGATCTGACACGCAAAAATAAAAATGCATAGTTCATGCGATTACAAATGACGCACAACATCAAAAAAGATTCTAAAAGATATTAAAAAATATTAAAAAAGTTATTAATATACGTGGAGATATAAAAAACACTAAAGGGCGTAATTATTTTTATATAACAATAACTGTCCTCTCTTAATAGTAAAAGGATATCAAATAAAAAAATATTTTTTAAAATATTTTTTAAAATATTTTTAAAGGAAAAAAAAAAAAAAAAAAAACTATTTAAATTAATTAATAATTAATTAACAATTTTTATATTATGAAAATTCACATTTACATGCATAAAAAAAAGTTTTGCCTCATGTGAAGGATTGCATGAATAACTTGAATTGCATAAAATGATAACAAGAAAAAAACCATTATTATTATTATTATTATTTCTTCATATTCTTATCATACAGTAAAATAAATAAAATTTTCATTGAGGCTCAATTGGGAAATAAAAAATAAAAAGCGAAATCATTTCAATAATCATTTTTAATCGTTTTAATAATTTTTAATCTGCTTAATCGTCTTGATTTTTAATCGTTTTGATCATTTTTTTTTTTACTGGAAGATCGAGGACAAAAATGATAATCTTTAAAAAATGATTTTAAAGAAATTTCAAATTTTCTTTAATATTTTCTTCATTAATATATATTAATGTCGATACACTAAGAATTTCAGTTATGCATAACTTAAAATAGCCAACGTGCTAACTATATTTGGAAACCCATTTAAAATAACCGTAAGGAATATATTTATAGTTTCTTTATTTTCTTCTGGATTGATACAAATTAATTAATGTTCTCTCTCTTTGAACATACATGTTAAAGATACACAAAATTACTTATTATAAATATTAATATTATCATGTTACATTAATTTACATAATAATCTAATAATCTATAGAATATAATATATATATAATAATCTATATAATATAATATATATATAATAATATATATATATATTTAATATATAATAATAATCATAATAATAATCATAATAATCATCATAATAATAATATTGTTATTGAATACATTAATATATACATATTAAATATTTAAATATTACAAAATATTAAAAATTTAATATTCTTTGGATTTAGTCCATTATTAGAAAAATTAAATTTCATTTCAAATCAAATTTAGTAAAAATATTTAGGAAATTAAATCTTTTATTAAATATCAAGAGTTGTATTAAAATATTAAAAAAATTGAAGTTGTTTTTTGTTGTTGTTATCTAACATAAAAAGTTGTTATCTAAAAGTTATTGTTATTGTTATGCATGATTTTTTACGTGTTTTTTTTTTATATCCCTTAAAACTATTGATGACATCAAAGATTTCATGAATTGAATTATTTTAACTGTTTATAGATATTAATGAAAAAATAAAAAATAGTTACAATTCAAATAATTTGTTTGGCCCAAATTTCTTCAAGAAAAAATTGCAAATGTCACTAATGNGAGATATAAAAAACACTAAAGGGCGTAATTATTTTTATATAACAATAACTGTCCTCTCTTAATAGTAAAAGGATATCAAATAAAAAAATATTTTTTAAAATATTTTTTAAAATATTTTTAAAGGAAAAAAAAAAAAAAAAAAAACTATTTAAATTAATTAATAATTAATTAACAATTTTTATATTATGAAAATTCACATTTACATGCATAAAAAAAAGTTTTGCCTCATGTGAAGGATTGCATGAATAACTTGAATTGCATAAAATGATAACAAGAAAAAAACCATTATTATTATTATTATTATTTCTTCATATTCTTATCATACAGTAAAATAAATAAAATTTTCATTGAGGCTCAATTGGGAAATAAAAAATAAAAAGCGAAATCATTTCAATAATCATTTTTAATCGTTTTAATAATTTTTAATCTGCTTAATCGTCTTGATTTTTAATCGTTTTGATCATTTTTTTTTTTACTGGAAGATCGAGGACAAAAATGATAATCTTTAAAAAATGATTTTAAAGAAATTTCAAATTTTCTTTAATATTTTCTTCATTAATATATATTAATGTCGATACACTAAGAATTTCAGTTATGCATAACTTAAAATAGCCAACGTGCTAACTATATTTGGAAACCCATTTAAAATAACCGTAAGGAATATATTTATAGTTTCTTTATTTTCTTCTGGATTGATACAAATTAATTAATGTTCTCTCTCTTTGAACATACATGTTAAAGATACACAAAATTACTTATTATAAATATTAATATTATCATGTTACATTAATTTACATAATAATCTAATAATCTATAGAATATAATATATATATAATAATCTATATAATATAATATATATATAATAATATATATATATATTTAATATATAATAATAATCATAATAATAATCATAATAATCATCATAATAATAATATTGTTATTGAATACATTAATATATACATATTAAATATTTAAATATTACAAAATATTAAAAATTTAATATTCTTTGGATTTAGTCCATTATTAGAAAAATTAAATTTCATTTCAAATCAAATTTAGTAAAAATATTTAGGAAATTAAATCTTTTATTAAATATCAAGAGTTGTATTAAAATATTAAAAAAATTGAAGTTGTTTTTTGTTGTTGTTATCTAACATAAAAAGTTGTTATCTAAAAGTTATTGTTATTGTTATGCATGATTTTTTACGTGTTTTTTTTTTATATCCCTTAAAACTATTGATGACATCAAAGATTTCATGAATTGAATTATTTTAACTGTTTATAGATATTAATGAAAAAATAAAAAATAGTTACAATTCAAATAATTTGTTTGGCCCAAATTTCTTCAAGAAAAAATTGCAAATGTCACTAATGTCACTCAAATAGACTTAAAATAGACTTAAAATAAGCTCAAAATATAACCCAAAACAGATTCAATAAATGTACTTAAAAAATATGACTCAATAAGTATACTCAAAACAGATTTAAAATTGTACATTTAATACATCTTTTTTCAATAAAAAAAACTCCTGAATCATTAACTCAATCATTTCATTGATCTTATTATTTTAATCACAAAAAATAAAATGGTTTAAATATTTATTCGGAATTATTATTTATTTTTTTTCCTAATCTTGTTACCGTACAGTTTTGTATTTTTTGTATTTTTTGTATTTTATGGTTCTAGTTATTCCATGTTAATCATATGAACGGTATTGTATATATATTAATTATATACTAATTATGCTAAAAAAAATAATATGTAAATATTATTTTGTAACTACATTTTTTTTTTATGAATAAATAAATGACACACACACGTCTCTCAATATATGCATAATAAATTATAATTTAATTAAAATTTCTTTTTTTTCCTTTTTTGTATTTATTGCATAAACACCAAGAATTGATATATTTCATAGAGAGAATAACTATTATTATTATTATTATTATTATCATTATTGTCATTTATTATTATTATGATGTTTTATTATGTTTACAATTTTTGTTAAATTAAAAAAGTCATCTGAGATTAAANCATTGATCTTATTATTTTAATCACAAAAAATAAAATGGTTTAAATATTTATTCGGAATTATTATTTATTTTTTTTCCTAATCTTGTTACCGTACAGTTTTGTATTTTTTGTATTTTTTGTATTTTATGGTTCTAGTTATTCCATGTTAATCATATGAACGGTATTGTATATATATTAATTATATACTAATTATGCTAAAAAAAATAATATGTAAATATTATTTTGTAACTACATTTTTTTTTTATGAATAAATAAATGACACACACACGTCTCTCAATATATGCATAATAAATTATAATTTAATTAAAATTTCTTTTTTTTCCTTTTTTGTATTTATTGCATAAACACCAAGAATTGATATATTTCATAGTGAGNTTAAAATTGTACATTTAATACATCTTTTTTCAATAAAAAAAACTCCTGAATCATTAACTCAATCATTTCATTGATCTTATTATTTTAATCACAAAAAATAAAATGGTTTAAATATTTATTCGGAATTATTATTTATTTTTTTTCCTAATCTTGTTACCGTACAGTTTTGTATTTTTTGTATTTTTTGTATTTTATGGTTCTAGTTATTCCATGTTAATCATATGAACGGTATTGTATATATATTAATTATATACTAATTATGCTAAAAAAAATAATATGTAAATATTATTTTGTAACTACATTTTTTTTTTATGAATAAATAAATGACACACACACGTCTCTCAATATATGCATAATAAATTATAATTTAATTAAAATTTCTTTTTTTTCCTTTTTTGTATTTATTGCATAAACACCAAGAATTGATATATTTCATAGAGAGAATAACTATTATTATTATTATTATTATTATCATTATTGTCATTTATTATTATTATGATGTTTTATTATGTTTACAATTTTTGTTAAATTAAAAAAGTCATCTGAGATTAAAAGTGAGATAAATGATTGAAATTAATATCTCGGATAATTTTTAATAACCAAAATAAAAAATAAATGACATATTTGAAATCTAAATATAATCAAGTGCAAGCGGATTAAATTACCGAACTTAATTTTATTTAATAAATGATATAAAATATATTTAATCAACTGAATTACTCATTAATCATTAGAAATTATCCTTTCATTATGACATTATACATCATACTCTATTCCATATATTCTATACACAAAGAATATACTGACTTCTTATTAAAGATGTGTTTGAATGAAATGAAATATTCTATTAATATAACATATCCATATATATATATCTTTTTTTTTTATTAATTCGGAAATTCCGAAATATTCGAGAACATTGAGAACGCGAACAATCACATAATCCTTTCATCTTGTGGTATCCTCCCTCCTCCCCCAATTCCCCAATTTAATTATAATTATCAATCGGAATACTTTATATAATTGGTAATAATTGATATAATTAGTATAATTTAATATAAGTTGAAATTTGAACTTTCATATATTGTATCTTGGCTTTTTTTAAAAAAAAATGCACAGGTGAGATCATATGTACACGTTTTGTTATGTTATTGCGTGATGATTATGATGATGATTATGATGATGATGATGGAATAATTTGAACTAATTTAAATTAAGTAAATTAAGTAATATTAGTAACATTGGTAACATTGGTAACATTAGTAATATTAGTAATTTAATAATTTGGCGGGAAACCTAGTTGAGAATAGTTGACGAATCAAAATTATAATATATAATTATAAACATAAAATAAATAAACATAATAAGAAGAAGAAAAAAATAAATAATAATAATAATAAATATAACAATAATATAATAAATAATAAATAATATAAAATAATAATAATAATAATAATAATAATAATAATAATAAAAATAAAATGTCAAGCAAAAAAAAAAAATCTTTAAATATTACTCGAATCGGATAAATAAGAATTAGAAATGGTAGACAAATGTATTTTGTCGTTTCGCGCTCAGTCATCATGATTATTAAAGGCAAGATTTTATTGGATTGAGATGACCATTGTAATGTACCAAATTTATAAGATGTATAACTTCAAAAAAAGTGTACAGTATTTCGCAACCAATGAAAATTTTTATACTTAAATAATAATTAATGAAAAATTAACCAATTAAAAATTATTCAAAAAATTACAAAAGAAATAATAATAATAATAAAAAAATAAATAATTAGAAAATCTTTGTGGTTCAACGTTGCTCTCGCATATAGAAAATAATTTGTTTATTTATTTCTTATTTTATTTTTACTTTATTTTATTTTATTTTATTTTATTATTACTCTTTGTTACAAATATTTTTTATACATTCCAATTTTTGATTATGCAATTATTATTTTATTATTATTATTTTTTTTTGATATTCCAATATAAAATACGTGTAATATGTATGTCGAGTGCGTGCGTGTTGTGTATGTGTGTGTATATTTTGAGAGTAATGCATGTTGGTAACAAATTTGTTTCGCTTTTTATTTCCAATGAAATTTCCAATTATTTTTATAACCCATAAAAAAAGGATATTTTTAAACGAATAAACGAATAAACGAAATAACGAATGAAACAATAATAATCTTCGTCACATATTCATCATATATATACATATTTCGTATGATCCAAAGTTATATAAACTGTATATTTAAATAAATATCTATCTACCTAAAATAACCGTTCAATATATTCGATATAATTTTCTATTTCCAAAATAATGTTTTTACAATATTTATTATTATTATTCACGAAATTTGTGTTCCCTTCAAAGAAATATGTCGCTTGGACCTTTTTTATTCTTTTGGTTAACCAAAAAAAATAATAATAATAAACGCAAAAAATAGATTGAATGATTATAATGTAATGAATCAAAAGAAAAAATAATTCCTTAATTTGCATTGCATTTCTGTTATTGTTGTTTTAAGAAAAGTACATTTTTATATGTATGTTATTAAAGTCTTTTTTTTTTATGTTGCCTGTTGTCTTTTAACTGTTGTCTTTTTTTATGTTTTTCTTTTATGTACGTTTATTGTCAATTTCTTATGTTGTCTGTTTTTGTTGTTTCTTCTGTTGTTACGTCTGTTGTCTAGATTGTTTATATGTTAACTATTATTTGTTTTGTCCTGTTGTCTATTATGTACGTTATTTATCAATTATGTGTCCATTATGTTATGTTATGTACTGAAATTACTGTACTTCCAGCCAAGTATAGTTTGTGTGGTCCGGAAGTTTTTTTTTTTAATAAAATTTTAATTCTATTTGGTAAAATTTAATGATAAAGTGATTATAAAGTTATTAATATCTCCGTTTCTTTTTTTCGCACGTTTTAAACTGTGATCCATTTATGTTTTTGCATAAAATACATGAAAAAAAAATAAATTACACACAACGACCACCACTTTCAAAATGTTTATATGTCGTGATTCGTTCTTTTTAAAACCTTTTCTAAATGGTTGGTTAATTTTTCAAATTGTAATAATAAATATTTTTATTTTATAATAATAATTTTAATAAATAATTTTAACTAATAATAATTATAATTATTAAGAATGGTGAAAATGTTTCGACCTTAAAAAAAAAATCGGCTTACTTTAATTCTATTAAATCTGTTTAAAAAAATGATAAAAAAAAATGATAAAAAATATATTAAATATATTCAATATGTTACAATATATTAAATGGGATTAATTAATGTTTGAACTAACATCATATTAAACATATTAATATCTACAAAAATATTATCTGTTATTAGTAATATGATTTTCTGACAACAAAAAAAAAATACCTTTATCGCAGTTCAAACCTTTTTTTTTTTTTTTCATCGACCTTTTCATCAACAATGCACATATTAACTTAATCTCATCAACCAATGGAAATTTTCCTGAACAACCAAAATGCTAGATAATAAACACCAGAAACACTAGAAAAATTAGGAGTGTTAGAAATAATATATAGAAACTAATAGAACTAATAGAACTAATAGGAACTATAGAAAACGGTAATAGAAAAAACTATTAATATGTCTAAATTAATCTAAATTAACCTAAATTAACCTAAATTATATCTTTAGCTTTCTTTGGTGTAACAATAAGAATAAAATATTAATCTTAATCGCGCACAAAAAAGAAAGAAAAAATGTGATAATATATATATTTTTTTNTTACTTTAATTCTATTAAATCTGTTTAAAAAAATGATAAAAAAAAATGATAAAAAATATATTAAATATATTCAATATGTTACAATATATTAAATGGGATTAATTAATGTTTGAACTAACATCATATTAAACATATTAATATCTACAAAAATATTATCTGTTATTAGTAATATGATTTTCTGACAACAAAAAAAAAATACCTTTATCGCAGTTCAAACCTTTTTTTTTTTTTTTCATCGACCTTTTCATCAACAATGCACATATTAACTTAATCTCATCAACCAATGGAAATTTTCCTGAACAACCAAAATGCTAGATAATAAACACCAGAAACACTAGAAAAATTAGGAGTGTTAGAAATAATATATAGAAACTAATAGAACTAATAGAACTAATAGGAACTATAGAAAACGGTAATAGAAAAAACTATTAATATGTCTAAATTAATCTAAATTAACCTAAATTAACCTAAATTATATCTTTAGCTTTCTTTGGTGTAACAATAAGAATAAAATATTAATCTTAATCGCGCACAAAAAAGAAAGAAAAAATGTGATAATATATATATTTTTTTTTTTTCAAATTCATTCTTAATAGCTCCAATGATTTTAATATCTTTTTTTAATCTCTTTAATAGTTTTTAAATAATATAGTTCTAATAATAGTTCTAGTAACAATAACTATTTCTAATTCTAATATTTCCAAATAACTAATTTTAATTTTTTTTTTTTTGATTTTTACGAATTATAATAAAGGAAACCAATCAAAGGAATTAAAAAATAATTGTGAAGAGAGATAATTTAATATTAAAATGAACAAGTAAAATGGAATATCATAAAGAATATCATAATAGAAAAAACAATAAAGAAAATTATCATAGTAAAGAAAAATAAAATAAAATAAAATAAAAAAATTATATCATAGTAAGGAAAATAAAAAATATAAAAATAGTAAAAAATGTTTTAACTTGAATGTTCATTTAGTAAAAAAAAAAAAAATTATATCAATATAATTTGGTAATATCTCAACGAATTTCATTTTTATCACACGCACACTTTCAACTATATTTCAATCAATCGATTTAATAAATCACTCATTTAGAATAAGAAATCATCATATACTGGTTTTCATTTATGAAGATCGTGACGTAAAAAAAAAATTAGAAATCCCTATTATTAACTTTAAATTATTATTAAAGAAAAAAAAAAAAACTGAGATTAAAATATGATCAAGTATTACTGTTCAAATAAAGTATAATGTATATGTAATGTGAATTTAGTATAAAAAATTATATGTTGATAGAGATAACACATATGATGAATTTATATGAAGTACATATGATGAGATTTATATGAGTATATGACAGTTTATATGATGAGCTTGCTTTATTTTATTTGAGTATATTACCGTTTTATGTTATAAAGTTTTGAAAAATATTCAAAAGAGTATATTCAAAAGTTTTTTTAAATATGAGTTGAAAAGAAGAGGCTGAGTTTATTAGTTAAAGTAAATACTTATTATGTATCTAAAATATTTCAATTTGGTATATTTGCATCATTTAATTTTTATAAAAGGAAATGTGTTGTATGTTAAAAAAAAAAAAGTACCATGGTGAATTTTTATAATTTATTAACAGTTAAAATAAATAAATAAATAAAATAAATAAATTTATATTACACGTATATTTTATTATTATAACTATTTATATATATATATATATTAATATATATTTATATATATTTTTTATATATATAAATATATATATTATATAATATAATATAATATATATTACAAATTGCATAATAATTTTTAGAGTATCAAACACTTATTCTATTAAATGATTATTTATTTAAACTAAAACGTATATTTTTATATTTCAAAATATTAATTTGTGTTGAAAAATTTATCAATCGCATATATATATATAGCTTGTTTTTTTTTTTATCTTGAAGGAAAAAAATTTACGAAAAAATTTTTTTTTTTCTTGTTCCCTTTCACCTTCAATTTTTGTATGTTTTAAGAAATATTTTAAGTACTCAAAAAATTTAAAAAAAAAATTTATTTTGCTCGGTTAATATTTCAAGAAAGGTTTTTATGAAAGCCCAACTTTATCTTTTACCTTCTATTAAATAATCGTTTTTAACTAAATATTATAATATCATTTACGAAATATCAACTATTTTACATTGGCAAACGTAATTTTGGTAAAAAAAAAAATATTAACTCATTTACTTGTCTGAATAACAACAAGTCTATCAACAAAAGGAATATAGAAATAACATTTCTCTTGTCATTTCTATTTGTCATTTCTGTGTTTAATTTCACATTTTTTACGTAAAATACAGACAACTTCCTTTCTGAAACGAATAATTTTTACGCGATTATCTTCAACGATTATAAAAAAATCCATTCTACACAACTAATATAAACTAATTACTTACAAAGTTTTAAAATGGTTTCATATACTCGTTTACATGAAATTCAGGATCTTAATGATCAAACACTTTTCCAGCTCGATTATCGTCAAGAAATCATAGCGATGTCTAATGCACAAGCTATTCCTATTATCGCTAGCACTTTTCCAAATCATAAAGATATTGACAATTATTATCATCCAAGGATTCAAACCTTTACTGAATATCTCTCTGATCCTAGCGAAAACTATATCACGGAGATCACAGAACTTGAATTTATGCCTCAACCTACTACAACAGAAATCTTTAATATGGATGATACGAAAATAAAAATGGAATACGCTTGCCCTCTTAGTCCTCTTGACTCTATATATAATATGTCAAGAACCATATCTCAAGGCAGTAGCTCCGATCTTTCTGTTTGTAATCCATCAAGTATGCCACTTACGCCTCCTCAACCATCACCACATCAATTACACAGTCATCTTCCTGAACATATTATAAGTGATCAAAGGGAACTTCTTACTAATGAAATATTAATGGCAAATGGTATCAATAATAACAATAACAACAACAATAATAATAACAATAATAATAATGGAGGTCGAAATAGTAGAATGACAACGATATCATCACCAACGATGCAAGAAATGATTCCAGAACAACAACCACAAGAATTTCATCATCAATCAATTATGGGATCTTTAACTTCTCCTCCTCCTCCTCCTCCACCTACTGCTTCTCCTCAACAACAACAACAACAATTACAAACACCACCGAAAACCACTGGTCGTTCAAGAGGACGACGTATGACAAACAAACCCTCGAAACCAGGCACTAAATCATTCGAATGTACTTATGAGGGATGTGGTAGAATTTTTAAACGTTCAGAACATCTTAAACGACATATTCGTTCAATACACACTCTCGAAAGACGTAAGTTATTTATTATTATTATTATTATTATTATTGATATTATTGATATTATTTATTTATTTATTAAAATATTAATTAAAATATTAAATATTTTCATTATTAGCATTTCACTGCCCTTTCCCTCATTGTACAAAACGATTCTCACGTTCGGACAATCTAAGTCAACATGTCCGTGTACATCGACCTAACGGAAAAGAAAAGAATGCTTCTACTCGAGCTTTTAATAATTTTACGCCTTACCTACAAACGTACCAAGCCGGTAGTAGCATTCATACGACGTTACATAACTGATGAACAATATTCTTTCATTTCTTTCTTTTTTTTTTAAGTTTCATATCTTCATCATATAACGTTTTTGATGTTGAAGATATGATCGTTTTTTTTTTATGAACATGAATTGTTCCATTTTTTTTTCGATTAATTTCTTTCTGTTTTTTTTTTTTTTAATTTGATTTTTAATCGGACATTGGTGGATTTATTGTAATTAATTAAAATTATAACTTCTACTACTATACTTACTACTACCTATTATTTACTTTTTTTTTTTCTTAACCAAATTTTAACGGTGGTAGATATGCGTATGGAATTTACTATATACCACAAATTATTATTATGCTATTATGATGAATGAAATTTTATTAAATTACTTGATTTTATTTTTTAACTTTCATTTTTTTTTCTCCATCTTTCTTCGTAAATATTTTTTCAATTTTGTTTTTATATAATATTCATTTTTTTATTTTACATATTTTCGTCGATTAAAAAAAAATTTGTATAGTTTTTTTTCAATTTATTCAAAAATTATATAACTCGATTATGATTTTAACCCAATTGATAGTTTTTTCCATAACGTTTTATCTTCACGAACTATTATATTTTTTTCTTCTACATTCTAATTTTTTTACTCTGTAGTTNATTTCTTTCTTTTTTTTTTAAGTTTCATATCTTCATCATATAACGTTTTTGATGTTGAAGATATGATCGTTTTTTTTTTATGAACATGAATTGTTCCATTTTTTTTTCGATTAATTTCTTTCTGTTTTTTTTTTTTTTAATTTGATTTTTAATCGGACATTGGTGGATTTATTGTAATTAATTAAAATTATAACTTCTACTACTATACTTACTACTACCTATTATTTACTTTTTTTTTTTCTTAACCAAATTTTAACGGTGGTAGATATGCGTATGGAATTTACTATATACCACAAATTATTATTATGCTATTATGATGAATGAAATTTTATTAAATTACTTGATTTTATTTTTTAACTTTCATTTTTTTTTCTCCATCTTTCTTCGTAAATATTTTTTCAATTTTGTTTTTATATAATATTCATTTTTTTATTTTACATATTTTCGTCGATTAAAAAAAAATTTGTATAGTTTTTTTTCAATTTATTCAAAAATTATATAACTCGATTATGATTTTAACCCAATTGATAGTTTTTTCCATAACGTTTTATCTTCACGAACTATTATATTTTTTTCTTCTACATTCTAATTTTTTTACTCTGTAGTTTTCTTGTTTTTTGTTTTTTTTTTTTTTTTACTGTACACATGTCTTCTTTTTCCTTTATTAAAACCTGAAACATATATTTGAAGAATATGATTTGAGGTCTATTTTTTTTTTTTATTTTTTATTTTTGGAAAGAAGGGGATGTTTCAATAAATAATAACATCACAACAATTTTTATCATTTTATCTCATTTTGAGTTTAGTTATTATGAAAAAAAAAAAAAAAAAATAACTTCATATCATTTCTTTAAACATATCACAATAGTACAAAACTTAGTTAATGTCACAAATTTTTTTTTTTTTCAACTTGGCAAAACGAAAATTTACAAACCAACAAACAAAACCAAATCAACAACACAAACCTATCGTATATTTGTAAAATAATAATAATAATAATAATAATTCAATCAATCAATTAATCAATCAATCAATCAATCAATCAATCAATCAATCAATCGAAATTATTACTTATTCTTTCATTCATTCATGACTTCATGACATATATAATCATCAATCAAATCATCAATTAATATTTTTTTTTAAATAGTTTAAATAATTAAATAATAGTTTTGAATAATTATCGTTTGAATAGCATATTTTTTTAATACTTTAATCAGATTATAATATCATCATTTTTTCAAAATATTTTCAAATATTTTCATTCACTAACTTCATTATATCATTTCTCTACTTTTTTTTTTTTTTTTTTTTTTCATAATAACTAAACTCAAAATGAGATAAAATGATAAAAATTGTTGTGATGTTATTATTTATTGAAACATCCCCTTCTTTCCAAAAATAAAAAATAAAAAAAAAAAATACTCGTGATTTTCTAAAAATAGTGTAATATGAATTAACCTTCATTGCAATAAAGTATTAATTTAGGAATACACGTGTAACTTTTATCCTTATAGAATAATTAAATAAAATATCATGCCATAAAAGTAAATATGAATTCAAGGATTAACCAAAAATAATTTTTTTTTTTTTTTACAATCTATATTACTTATATACGAGAAGGTTTTTTCTATTTATTTATTTTAATTAATTTTTTTGTACTTTCATCTTTTTTTTTTGGGTTGTTGAAAAGTGCAAAATATTAATTATAAGAAAATAATTAAACAAATAACGAATAGTTATATTTGGTGTTTATACATATTATATATCGCGAAAGATTTTATTATTTTTTACCAAATTACAAAGTGATTTAAAGTGATTTAAAGTGATTTAAAGTGTGATTTCGATATTGATATTAATGTTGATCTATGATGTTGAAACGTGATAAACTCTCATAACTTCATTTTACTAAAAGCCGTAAAAAAAAAAATACTCGTGATTTTCTAAAAATAGTGTAATATGAATTAACCTTAATTGCAATAAAGTATTAATTTAGGAATACACGTGTAACTTTTATCCTTATAGAATAATTAAATAAAATATCATGCCATAAAAGTAAATATGAATTCAAGGATTAACCAAAAATAATTTTTTTTTTTCTTTTAAAAAAATTCAAATTAATTTTTCATCAAATTTTTTCAAAAATATTATAAAATACAAGAATACAAGTTGTAAAATTGAAATTAATAATAATAAATTGAATGAATGAATGAATGAATACAATTATGATAAAATCATACAAACAATAATTAATATGCAAATAGAAAATTTGGTATTACTAGACCTTTATTTGCTAATGAGATAATTCTTAAAATTCTTTAGTTCTAATTTAATTTACCGACCAAATTCTAAAAAAAAAAAAATTATTGGAAGGTCTAAGAAATTCTTTTTAATTTACTTCTTTTTTCTTTTCTTTTCATTATCAGAATTCTTAAAAATTCTTAAATTCCCCTAATTTTCACTACTCCGCGAAACATAACAAAACATAACAAAACATAATAAAATATTTAATAAATGAGAAATATAATAAATGAGAAGTATAAAATTATTTATTATCTATTATCATTAATATCAATAAATTATCAAATGAAGATTATGAACAAATAAGATGAATGAAAGCATGGTAAATGAATGAATGAATTAGATAAAATTGTCACACAACAAACACATCGTTAAAGAAATATTGCCTAAAAAAATATTAACGATTTCGCTTGACAATTTCCGATTTCAACATTTTTTATTGTTTTGTTCAATGTTTTCTAATTTTATATTTTACTTGATTTTTTTTATTCTTGATAATATTTTATCCTTATTTGTCATTCATTTATGTTAAAATACCATAATTTTTTTTGGACCATTTTTTTTCACGTTAATTTTCACGATCTTGAACCATAATTATCATAATTATTGTACTAAAAAAAAAAACAAAAGTAAAACTCGTAACCATTCTTTGATTTCATTCTATTATTCTTTCATTCTTTATTTTGTAAAATTCTCCTTTCCGAATAACCTGATTATACTCCTTGGTATTTTTCTGGTAAAAATTATTTATTATTTATTTATTTCTTTTCTAATTTATTAAGTAATACTTTCTCACAGTTGTTTTTCAATAATAATAATAATAATAAACAGATTACAAATGAATGAATGAATAATATAATAACAAGTTCTATAATCAGAGTTAAACTACAAAAACCTGATGGTTACCATGACCTATTCCTGGTAAAATTAAACATATCTTACGATGTTTACACGTACAAATTTCATTTTATCTTATTGAAGAAACCTATTCATAACTTATTTATTTTTTCACATTACTATTAATAAGTATTCTTACCTATTCCTATTTATCTATCTATAACAAGGTCCTCCACAATTAATTACTTTTTTAGATTGTTTCCTAAAATCTCGATGGTTCTATAAATAAAACTTCTTGTATTTCTTTCTTTTATGGTAGATCTGTTTACATGTTTTTTTTTAGTGATAAACAAATACGTCAAAGGCTTGTCGTAAATATATTTATAATATTATTATTTATAATAATATATTTATAAAAATAAATTGTGTGATAAATAATAATAATAATAATAATAATAATAATAATAATAATATTTGTACATACCACAAGGCATACACAAGGAAGATCACGTAAGTAAGGAATAATTAATTAATTAATCATTCCAGTTCTATTAAATATATCTATCTATCTATCCTTATTTTTATTATGATTATTATGATCATAACCTACTCCTACTTTATTTTTTATTAATCTATCTTTATTTGTTTATCATCCCCAAATATTTTCTTGAAATGAAATTGACATAATTGACATCAAAAATGGATCTAGAATGAATCTAAAATGATTCCGGAATGAGTCATAGAATGTTCATAAAATGAATCAAATTCAATTCTTTTAATTTTCCCGTTTCTTTTGTTCCTTGTTCAAATTTATTCGCGTGTGTTCTATATAGATGTTTCATGTGTTCCATATATATATATGCTTCATGCATTCTATAGATACTTCATGTGTTCTATGTATTGCTATATGAGACTATAAGAGAGTTCTATGTGTTTTATAGACTCCGTGTGTTCCATAAATTGCTATATGAGACCATATGAAAGTTATAGATACTTCATGTGTTCTGTAGATGATTCATGTGTTCTGTATATTGCTATATGAAACCATATGTATTCTGTTTATACTTTTATGCTTGTTCGTGTTGTGAATATGGATGTTGTATGCTTCTCGTATTCATTCCGAATTAGAAATTTTTACAGTGTAAATTTTAAATATTATTCATTTAATAATAATAAATTAATTATTTTTTATAAAAGTTCTAAAAAAGAAACCTAACTTGACGTATCTTTTTTTTGGTGATTTGATTGTTATCTTGTCGGTATTTGGGTTCATAAACTTATGTAAACATTACGCAACGCACACGTACACAAATATATATATATATATATATAGCACACATTACATATATGTATATATGTATTTATATATATATTAGGAATAATAAAAGGCATAATAATATTACTATACTATACTTTAAGTACAAAAATTACAAGAATTACAAAATACGCGTTTTGGTTTCTTTGTGTGCGAAAAAAAATTTTATTAAGTCATTTTTACAAATAAATAAATAAATAAAATTATCTCGGAAAGATGGCCAGTGCACGATTATCTTATAAGATTTCATATATAATATATATATATACACATATATAGATATAGATATCTATTGTTATACCATATGTACGATTATTCATTCTTCGCTTTCTTTATCCGTTATATGAGATATTTGAAATCTTCTTTGTGTACTATTACTTACCTCCTTATTTATATTATTCTATTATATTATCCCTTATTATTATATTCCTTATTAAATTCCTTATTTTATTTATTTTATTTTGTTTTATTTTTTATTTATTTATTATTTTATTTATTACTTTATTATTGTTTTTATTTATTACTTTATTATTGTTTTATTTTTATTTTATTATTTTATTATATTATTATTTGTTTTATTTTGTTTTATTTGTTATTATTATTATTATTATTATTATTATTATTATTGTGACTATGAAATGAAATAGAATATTTTGAAAAAAAAAAATGTTGCATGATGCGCCCGCCCGCCCGCCGATAAGCTAATATATTGCATTGATGATGTAATACGCGATTTAGTAAATGAGGCTTTTTTTTTTGTTTAGACTTAAATTTATTTTATTGAATTGAGATTTGAGGTGATGTTAGATGACTTATATCACCTAATTTAAATTTTAACCTACTTTATTTTCATGGTTTTTTTTTTAATTATAATTATATTTTTAAAATTTAAATGTTTTGTAAATATTTTTAATGATTACCTTTAATGATTGCTAAAATAAAAATTAGGTATCACTTATCTGTCTTTTTAAGGAATACAATGAAGAAATATTTTTGAGATTTTACTCTTAAATACTTTTAAATAATAAATAAATAAATAATAAAAATAAATAATAAAAATAAATAATAAAAATAAATAATAATAATAATAAATAATAATAATAATAATAAAACAACTTTATTTGAGACGCAAATTATTTAATGAATTTAAGAAGAAACTCAAAAAAAAAATACAAGAATATGAAAATAACAGGAAAAATAAGTTTTTCACGATTCGATTTTTGATTGAACGATTTTGATTGATTGAGATTATTTGAAATAATTTTTAACGATCGATGATTGGCGATAAGAAATAATTAAAGTATAGTACAAAAAAATCACAAGTAGACAAAGGAGAAGAAATAAGAAATTAATTTAAACAAGTTAACGAGATGTGGGTGAATTATGATGTCAGAAATTCATTTAATATTTGTTTGTTTTAACCCCACTTTTTTTTATTATTAATAATTATTATTACTTATTATTATTTTTATTATTATTATTATTTTTATTATTATTATCATTATTATTATTATTGTTATTATTATTATTATTATTATTATTATTATTATTATTATTATTATTATTATTATTATTATTATTATTATTATTATTATTATTATTATTAATTATTATTATTAAATATTATGACGACTTTAATAAATTTTTATTACAAACTTATATTAAATTGTGGGGAATTTTTTCACTGCGGTAAGAAATGTGACATGCATATATGACATAACATTTATGTATCCAGCATGTATGACATGCCACTTCCACACAACTCTTTCTCTCTCTCTCTCTCATCATTTTTTGTGTATGTGATATAATGAGATATATGAGATATTATATGATGTTAGTGATGATAATGATAAACATATTGTAAATAACAATTTTTATAATTAATAATAATTTATAAATAACAATTTATGATAATAATTTTTATGATAATAATTTACTAATTTTAGAATGATGATATGACGAGGTGGCGAATTAACTTTCCGAAGAAAGATACAAATCATTGTCATGGGTGTATCACAAATAAATAATTTCTAAATTTCTCCACAAAAAATAAATANTGTCATCATCACGCGTTTATGGTCGAAGTTCTTTATCTAAAAAAATATATTAATGTTGCTATTGTTATTATTATTTATAATTTATTGTTATCTATTATTGTTGTTGCCGTTGCTGTTGTTGTTGTTGTTATTATTATTATTATTATTATTATTATTATTAATTATTATTATTAAATATTATGACGACTTTAATAAATTTTTATTACAAACTTATATTAAATTGTGGGGAATTTTTTCACTGCGGTAAGAAATGTGACATGCATATATGACATAACATTTATGTATCCAGCATGTATGACATGCCACTTCCACACAACTCTTTCTCTCTCTCTCTCTCATCATTTTTTGTGTATGTGATATAATGAGATATATGAGATATTATATGATGTTAGTGATGATAATGATAAACATATTGTAAATAACAATTTTTATAATTAATAATAATTTATAAATAACAATTTATGATAATAATTTTTATGATAATAATTTACTAATTTTAGAATGATGATATGACGAGGTGGCGAATTAACTTTCCGAAGAAAGATACAAATCATTGTCATGGGTGTATCACAAATAAATAATTTCTAAATTTCTCCACAAAAAATAAATAAATAAATAAATAAATAAAATAAATAAAAAGAAAAGAAAGTAAAGATATACTAACTATTGTGTGCATGCTCCGAAAATAAATTGATATAAATTAATGATAAAATAAATTGATGATAAAATATAGTTGATAAAATCTTAATAATAATAAAAAAGGTTATATAATGGATAAAAACTTTAAATTGCTTATATCAAATCTTTAATTTATTCAAGAAAAAATAAAAAAAAAATAAATGAATATTAAATTATATTAAATTACTTTAACAATTTTGGAATTGATCCGGTAAGAGTTATTATTAGAGTATTGGAGTATTGGAGTATTAGAGTATTAGAGTATTAGAGTATTAGAGTATTAGAGTATTAGAGTATTAGAGTATTAGAGTTATTGGAGTGATTAACTTTTTCATTAACTTTTTATTAATTCTTATTAATTCTCATTAACCTTATTAACATTTTATCATTATTATACTATTAACTTTTATTTACCTTTTATTATTTTTCATTACTTTTTATTATTAGATTGGGGTAAAAAACCACGAACTTAATTGGAGTCATTAAAATTTAATCGTCATCATCATAATTAGAATTAAGAAAAAAATAATAAATGGAAAATCTATCTCAAATTTCTTTTACGTCTTGATTTTAAACATGTAATTTAACAAAATCAGATGGCTTCAGTTAAGTAATCAAAATAATCAAAAGCCTTTAGACCAAATAAATCGTTCATATATATTATTTTAAATTTTATAAATATTATCTTGTTATTAAATGTATAAATATTTTTTTTATTACATTTTGTAAAAAGGTAAGTCGGTAAAAAATTGAAAAAAAATGTTAGTTAAAAGTTAAAGATAATTAAAAAAAAAAAAAGCTTGTATATTAAAAACCAGCTTTAAGATACGTAATCCAAATTTGTAAACTTTCACGAGTCTCTTACTGGTAAGGTTTCATTTCATCCGTTAATAGTTTGGTATTATGTTATCAATTCATCACGTTTATTATTATTATTATTATTTGTATTTGTGTTGGGAGGTTACATTTGTCATACAATTCTTAATCATTACATAATATAACAAGAAGTTTGCAAGTAAAATTTTCATTGGTCTTAACCAAAACTGTTAATTTTATATAAATATAAATACGCGAAACATTAAAGAAATTAACAATGACGCGACGCCCTTCATTAATCCAAGTTTGGAAGAATTATTCTCATCTTTATCTATAATAGAAAAAAAAAATTATTATGCCTTTACGATTATTTCCGGTGAAAATCTTTTTTTGTAAATTTCACAAGAAAATTTCTCGAAATTATCAATAATTTCTGGTTTGTTTTTTTTCGCTCCCCATAAACATACACAAACACACAAGCACATAAGATCATCTCATCTGCTTATAATCAGTTTATCAATTTTAAAAGTTAAGATAACAACAATAATAATAATCAATAAATAATAATCAACTATTATAATCATATATAATCAACTATAATCAACTATTATGTATTTTAACCATAATTAGCTATAATTAACTATAATTAACTATAATTGATATGAATAAATATAAATAAATATAACAATGTAAATAATAAAAATCAAATTCTAAAATCTAAAAAATTTTATCTATCTCTAAAGGATAAACTAAAGACCTTATTATTTGTTTTTCTAATCATTCTCTTTGTTTCCTTCTTGAGCTAGTTTAAATATTAGGTTGAATATTAGTCATCATGTCATCATCACGCGTTTATGGTCGAAGTTCTTTATCTAAAAAAATATATTAATGTTGCTATTGTTATTATTATTTATAATTTATTGTTATCTATTATTGTTGTTGCCGTTGCTGTTGTTGTTGTTGTTATTATTATTATTATTATTATTATTATTATTATAATTATTATTATTATNACACACGGAGTCTATAAAACACATAGAACTCTCTTATAGTCTCATATAGCAATACATAGAACACATGAAGTATCTATAGAATGCATGAAGCATATATATATATGGAACACATGAAACATCTATATAGAACACACGCGAATAAATTTGAACAAGGAACAAAAGAAACGGGAAAATTAAAAGAATTGAATTTGATTCATTTTATGAACATTCTATGACTCATTCCGGAATCATTTTAGATTCATTCTAGATCCATTTTTGATGTCAATTATGTCAATTTCATTTCAAGAAAATATTTGGGGATGATAAACAAATAAAGATAGATTAATAAAAAATAAAGTAGGAGTAGGTTATGATCATAATAATCATAATAAAAATAAGGATAGATAGATAGATATATTTAATAGAACTGGAATGATTAATTAATTAATTATTCCTTACTTACGTGATCTTCCTTGTGTATGCCTTGTGGTATGTACAAATATTATTATTATTATTATTATTATTATTATTTATTATTATTATTTATTATTGTTTGTCTGTGATTTGATTATATACATATATGATGTGATACAAAGATACAATATTTTTTTTGGTGGTGGAAATAAGTGAGTGATATCGTGATGGCACATGAAGAAGAGAAGAAGAAAAAATTGCGTTCAAGAGAAAAATGATTAAAGATTATTAAAAAAGAAGTTACACGAAAATATAATAAACTGTAATTTACTATATTTAATTATATACATCTAATTATCTAATTCATTTAATTAATCTAATTAATCCACGAATTATAACTAATTATACCATCCAGTTGGAAGTTTGATCATCATTAAATTTTTATAACTTTATTATCTAAAATACTGGTTTAGTTTTAACTTTAATTTTCATGCGAGATTTACTACAATTATAATTATTATTATTATTATTATTATAATTATTTTTATTATTTTTATTATTATAATTATTTTTATTATCATTATTATTATTATTATTATTATTATTATTATTATTATTATTATTATTATTATTATTATTATTATTATTATTATTATTATAATTATTATTATTATTATAATTATTATTATTATAATTATTATTATTATTATAATTATTATTATTATTATTATTATTATTATTATTATTATTATTTATTATTATTATTATTATTATTATTATTATTATTATTTATTATTATTATTATTTATTATTTATTATTCAACAATAATATCCAACAATAATCAGTTATCACCAAATCCGGCGGTTTCATAAAAATCAGCTCGTGTTTTCTTGATAATAAAAAACAATTATAATAATAATTAAATAATCAAAGCAGCAGAACTATCAAAAATGTCAAAAATCTTTGTTCTTTTAACCTTAATCTAGTGATACGTAGATTATCCATCATGGTAATTGTAATCGTGAATAAATTATTATATAATGATATTTGTGCGTTTTGTGCGTTTTGTGTGTATGCGTGGCACATGTCGTACTCTATGTTTCACATCTTTTTTTTTTCTGTGCATCAATAATCAAATAATAATTAAAAAATCAATAATAAATAATTAATAATTAAAATAAAAATAATAATTATCAGTTATCATCAAACTTCTCGATCATTGTTAAAATAATAATAAATGATGATTATAATGATGATGGTGATGATGATGATGATTAAATAATGATCTTTTGTAAATAACAATTCCTTTCTAGGGTTTCGAATAGCATGTCCTTATACTTTATTTATACTTCTTATACTGTAATAAATTCTTTTATGCATGATTTTGACTATGATTTGTTTGTTTCTTTCTTCTTTTCAACATTTTTCAGTTTAACCTTATTGTTTATTTTATTTTTATCAATGGCGAGTATTTATTAAAGTAGATATTTATTGTTCGAGCATATTATTATTCTTTCGGAATTACTCTTCTCGATAATTCTCGTAAAATTATAGATTATAAATTATAAATAGAATTATTGATAGAATAATCGATAGAATAGAATAGAATAGAATAGAAATATAATAATAGAATAGTTGAGATAAAAAAAATCCATCAAAATAAAAACAAAGAAAAAGTAAATCTACATACAATAATAATAATAAAGTTTTTTTTTTTTTTTACTCATCAATCTTCTTTAGGAAGTTTTAGGAAGTCTTCAAAGGTAATGTTTCACTTCTTTGTTTTTGTATTTGCAAACGCGATTATTATTTATAAATAACTAAAAAAAAAAAAAAAAATTATTATAGAACTTTAATTTATTCTAAGTAAACCATTCATACTAATTAATGAAGTGTAACCATCATGAATCGAAAAGTTACACGCACGTACATTAATTAAAGAACTCTTTTGAGTAATTCAACATGAGAAAACATGGGAAAAAAAATAATGGTCAAATTTCTTTGTCATAATAATGATGATAATCAATAATCAAGTTCTGATGGATCTGGATCAAAATTTTAGATTTGATAAAGATAATAGGTAAATCACATGATTTAATGGTAATGATTTTTCTGGTTAAAAAATTTTCACTTAATTCTGGTCAAATCTAAAAATAGTTAAATAATTCCTTGAACGATTATTCGCGTTCTCCATTTTGCTTTCCATTTTGTTCACCATTTTACATAATTAGTAATATTAATGGTAATAATATCAATAATATCAATAATATTAATGGAATAAATCTAATAATATCAAATAATATCAATAATATCAAAAATAAATATTAATTAAATTAATTAAAATTAGTTAAAATTAATTAATTTGAAGAACGNTAAAAAAAAAAAAAAAAAAAAAAAAAAATTATTATAGAACTTTAATTTATTCTAAGTAAACCATTCATACTAATTAATGAAGTGTAACCATCATGAATCGAAAAGTTACACGCACGTACATTAATTAAAGAACTCTTTTGAGTAATTCAACATGAGAAAACATGGGAAAAAAAATAATGGTCAAATTTCTTTGTCATAATAATGATGATAATCAATAATCAAGTTCTGATGGATCTGGATCAAAATTTTAGATTTGATAAAGATAATAGGTAAATCACATGATTTAATGGTAATGATTTTTCTGGTTAAAAAATTTTCACTTAATTCTGGTCAAATCTAAAAATAGTTAAATAATTCCTTGAACGATTATTCGCGTTCTCCATTTTGCTTTCCATTTTGTTCACCATTTTACATAATTAGTAATATTAATGGTAATAATATCAATAATATCAATAATATTAATGGAATAAATCTAATAATATCAAATAATATCAATAATATCAAAAATAAATATTAATTAAATTAATTAAAATTAGTTAAAATTAATTAATTTGAAGAACGCGTTATAATTATTTATGTAACACACTTTTATCACTAATCAATTTATTATTCATTTATTATCACATATTTAGTTAAACGATTCTATGAATAAAATTAGATCAATTAAAATATAATTAAAATAATTAAAATAATTAAAATAGAAGAGAAAAGTGATTATCTCGTTTATCAATTATCAAAAAAGTTTAGAACAAAATGTATTAAATATAGAATTAAATTATAATTAATTATAATTAATAATCGCATATATTATTATTATTTTATTTTATTTATTATTTATTATTTATCATTAAATATAATCATTTATGATATTTACAATCATTTCTAATTATTCGCGCGTAAAAAAAAAAATGCTTTAAACAAGAAATTTATCCGAAAGTAAAGTTACACCTGCGGTCATCTCGCTCATTAATACTTACATCTTTACCAATTAGAGTCATTAAATAAAAATTTTTATTGTGAAAAATCCAGCAAGAAACTTGATTAAATGCATATACATCATGAATCCGATACAACATACTACACACGTACGACACACATAATGCATACGCATAGACAAATTGCACACGCGCGACGCCTCATTGAAAGTCGCGCAAATTTATCAATAATAATTATTTATTATTTTTATTATTTTTATTATTTTTATTATTATTATTATTATAATTATTATTTTTTATTATTTTTATCTTTATTATTATTCATTTATTGTTTATTGTTATTTTTTTAATCACTTATCTTTCGTTATTTACTATTCCATTTATTTATTCTTAATTTGTTATTGTTGTTTATTTTTTTGTTACTACTATTATTTACTTTTTTTTTTTTTTTT